>CAJQZJ010032716.1:2911097-2935262 GCA_907164525.1 Lophiomys imhausi
CACACACACACACACACACACACACACACACACACACACACACTCAGTTTACAGATTCTGCCAGCAGGTGGTGCAAGGGTAGCATCCTAAAACAATACTATGTCTTTATGGAGGTAGTTCTGCAGGAATATGCCAGCCTGCCTTATATTGCCTAAAGCCCTTAAGCTTTCCTCTCCTTTTCAGAAAGGTGCATTGCTGATAGACAAGACCTCCACCATAATCCGATGCAAAGGTGGGAAGGTCTGCGTGCAAGCTCAGGATCGATACTATAATTCATCATACAGTGAATCTGCATGTGTGTCCTGCAGTTAGGTGAGCAGGTCCCTGAAGCCCAGCCATATGTGCACAATCAGTTTTCCTGGTGAAGGACAACAGTAGAAGGCTTGTGAGAGAGGGGGTTGGAGTTCCTGGCATAGGGATACCAGAGTCAGAAACACACTTGTTCATTAGATGTTAATTTGATGTTTATGTGAGGTCAGGCACTGTCCTGGGCCCAAGGATATTGCAGTAAAGAAGCAGGTATGGGTCCTACCCCTTGTACGGGAAAAGGCAAGGAAGACCAGATGGGGAGGAAACCAGGTGTCAGAGTAAGGAAGACTTGGAAGTGGACAGAAGTTGGAACCTTGTCCTAGGGTCTCTGGGGAAACACTGAAGTGTTTTTAATAAGGAAATATCCCAATCAGATGCCCTTTTAAGAAAAATCTTTCAAGAGATCCTGTGGCAAGCATGAGACCAGCTGAATTCCAAGCCCTGTAGGGAAGGGCTGGGTCTTTTCACCTGGAACTCCTCAAAGGCTGGGGATAATATTTGGTGAGAAATAGGAGGGAGTTGAGGCTACACTTCTGACAAACATGGACTTACCTGCATTCCTTTACAGGGTCCAATCCCAGGATGCAACTTTGAAGGAAAAAAAAAAAGTAGAAGACATTAGGAAAGAAAAATTTCAACTCATGATGGAAAAGACCCCAAAAGCTATTTTGTGCTTGACTGGCTTTTTCCAATGTTTTAGGTTCATAATAACACCTTTGCTATATTTCTATATTTAAATGTTAGATGTCTGCTGAGGAAATGAGTTAATTTATGTATAGATATTTTAACATATCTACTTGGTCTTATGCTATTGAAATATTTAAGTAATTTATGTATTTAATAATTTATTTTTGTATTTAACATTAGTATACCAAGATGCACTGAATATTTCATGTTCTCATGGTCTGATCCACATGGACCAGGCCCTATTATGCAAAATATAAACTTGTTATCTTTTTTAACACCTCTTCAACCAAGGCTGCATAGGTATATTGACTTTTGTGACAACCAATAAGAACATAATATTGTGACTCAAGCAGTGTTGTATATTTATGCCCAGTACGTACATAGGAGGTATTTAGAGACATGAAGAAGCTGTGGAGACTCTGAAGAATTTAATGTTACTTCCAACGTCAAGTAAGACTTCCTAGAAATGATATTGATAAGAATCCAGGGCCACTTGTGCATCTATTAGCCTTTGGACAATAGCTTAGGCTAATGTTAGCCAAAATTTAAAAGAATTTTTTTAAAAAACTAGACATTGAAATCCAGGTTTGGGTATATAGCTCAGGTGGCAGAGTGCTTGACTAACCTTCCTGAAGCGCTGGATTTGGTCCCCAGCATGAACAAGGCATGGTGGTGCATACCTTAATACCAGCACTGAAAAAAGAGAGGCAGAAAAATCAGAAGTTCAATGTCACCCTCAGCTACATAACAAGCTGAAGGCCAGCCTGGACTGCATGATATACTATCTCAAGAAGGAAAAAAGGAAAGAAGGAGGCGGGGAGAGTTGACTAAGTGTCTGCTTGACAGTCCTCACCTCCACCACTTGTAAGACACGGGAACAGAGATGCTCTGGGTGTCTGAAAGAAAAGAAGTTCTTGGAATTTGAGGGGAAAGATAAGTGTAACTGTAACTAGAGGACATAAAATCCAGGGAGGCTTAATAGCCTGCCACACAAATGGATGCAAAGAAAACCAGCCAGAACTCTCTTCTCATCAGTTTGAGTGAACCCAAGGTGCAAATACTACCAATGCTATTTAATGACATAACAGCTGTGCTCCTTGTAGTGACTGCATTTGTTTATCTATATATTAATTTATTTGTTTGTTTATTTATTTATTTATATATTTATGCCGTCTTGGGCCAAATGAATAAAAGCTCTTCTTTGCAGTCATGGTTTTATATTTTCTCAGCTGACTCAGGCCTTCTATTTCCAAGCCTATTTGGTGCATTCCCTTCCACCCCCATCATCTAAGAACTGTTTCTCCTTGAAGTGATTTCATTTCCAATTGTGCAGTGTTGCTCTTTCCCTTTATAGTATTTCCAGCATCTGTATCTTGCTGAGCTCAGGGAAGATCCCCACAGGCTTCCAAGCAGGGACTCCACTAGGCCACAAAACTGCATTTTGCCCTCTTTAGGGATTTTCTGCTCAACATCAATTCTGAAATGATTCTCTGATTCCACCTTGTCTTAGTCTTTTTTCTATTGCTGTGATACACCATAACCAAAAGCAATTCAGGGAGGAAATGGTTTATTATAGCTCACAGCTTGTAGTCCATTGTAAAGGGAAGTCAAGATAGAAACTCAAGACAGGAAGGCCCCAAAGGCTTGCAAATAGGCTAATGCAATGGGGAAATGTTCTTAATTGAGGTTTCCCCTTCTTAGATGACTCTAGCAAGTTGACAAAAAACTAGCCAACACACGCCTATACCAAGAAATAAAACTCTAACTGAGATGACTGAGCCTTGTCCATTTCATTCCCCATTTCATCCACCAGCTGCAGTATTTATTGAGATCCGTATCATGTCTGGATGTGGCACATTAGTCCTTAATGTTTGGGGTTTCCAACAACTCTCATGTGGTTTTCCTCTCAAAAGGTGCCTATTCCTGAAATTGTTTATTTTTTAAAAGGCTGAACATGTCTCATCCCATTAAGTGCTGAGACTCTCACCATATATTATGTCCCAGGATCTCAACAGACTGAACAGAAAAGAGAAGTCAGTTTTGTTTCAATCATGGCTAGGGCCTAACAAGTTTTCCTAGTGGCTTCTATGGAAAAAGCGAGTGGTGAACTCAAAGAAAACGGAAATCAACTCCCTGCTAGTGTGAAAATCCAATTGTGCACATCTGGGCTTCCTTCCAATGACAGGGTGATTTTTGGTAGAATTATTTGCTTAGAGTCCTGGTTGTGTTTTCTAGAAGGGTGGGAGGAAGTTTCAATCATCCCATTCAAGCCTTTGAAGCCCAACATACTATTATGAGCCCACACTTGACAGTAAGGAATGGCTTCTAACAATTGTTGGTCTTCTTACGAGGTCTTTCATCTAGTGATACCAAAACATTTAGTAGGTACTCAATGAACAATGAAAATAAGGAAAAGAATAATCACATTTTATAAGCGCAGAGACCTTGGGATACTTCCCTAAACTTCCAGCAAGCTTATATCAGGTTTGGCTGTCCTGGCCCTCCCCATATGATTGCATTTCTGACATGACCTCTTAACATTTGTTTGATTTCACTGCATGCAATGTAGAGATTCTCTATTTGAAATCTACTTTCCAGGACAGATCTTCTTAAAAGTCAAGTCACTGCATGTAGTGATGTCACCAAGTGGTCTGTCCATGCAGCCTGGGTGCCAGCCACCAGGCCCCAGTGTTGTTTCTGCATGCTCAGAGTCCTAAAGACCTGCTATAACTACCCTGCTAAGGCCGAGGTATGGCAGGTGAAGATGCTTCCAGTAGAGGACCCTACAGGGGTCTTTGTGCTGGCAGAACATTACCAGCATCATCACCAGACCATGAACACTCTGAGGTTAGAGTTCATTCTTGTACAGAAAATGCAGAAGCCCAGGGCTGTGGTCCTGGTGGAGCACAAGGCACAGGAGGATACCACTGAGCACTGGGAGTTGAAGCTCTGGAATTGGATGGATAGTCAGTAGCTACTGTAACCCAGATGAGTTGCAGCAGGAAGCAAGAAACCAAGAAAAATGGTAGGCCCACCATTGACCAGGAAGAACAGACTTGGGCACAACTGAAGGAGAAAACAACTATTACTACAAAAGAAAGTGAAAAATCTTCATTCCCAGGAAGGAATGAGGAGACGGAGGGAATGAGACCTTCATTCCCAGGCCTCCAGGGAGGCCCTGTTAGAAGCATTAGGCTTCTGGAAGAACTACAACTGGACCATCACCAAAGAGGGGCAGGTGGTCAGGTCTCAGAGCGGAAGCTCTTAGGAACTCAGAGTCTTGTGCTGGTAATTATAACTGCACTGATGTCAAATATGCAATTGCCTGGACACTTCTGGAATGAAACATCTCACAACACTCTTCCACATCCTCCAGCTCTTATATACTTTCCACTCTTCTTTTCAGGACGTTTGCTGAACCTTGGGGAGCTTGATACAGTTGTCACATTTACTGTTAAGCATTCAACAATCATCTATTCTTAGCATTTGGACCAGTAGTGAATTTCTGTATTAACTGCTGCCCACTGCAGAAGCTTCTCTGGCTGGTGATGAGAACAGCACTAACCAATGAATATTACCATAAATATCTAAAAGACAGGCAGTTTGATGGCATGTCTAGTTAACAAAACAATAGTTGTAGGTAGTGCCGTGACTTCACAAATCATTGCCTTGTGACCAGGCTTATACTAGGCATGAATTGCTCTTATGGATCAGGCCTCATGTTCAATCAGTAAATGATGATTGGTTGCCACTCTAATGTTCATGCCACTGTTGCACCAGTGGGTACAACTTACAGAGCAGGATAGTACTGCAGCATTCAGAGTTCTCCACTGGGTAATGCCATTGATGACTTTTCTCTCTCAGAGGCCTGCATGGTACCTTCCAGCACTGTGAGAACTGGCTAGCAGGAAGTTTTCAGGTCAGTTCCAACCTCATTTTTCTATGCCCTGCCACCAATGTGGTCTGCTTTTATAAATAAAGTTTTATTGGTGCTCCTTCACCCCCAAAATCAAGCTTCTTAAAAATCCATTGAGGATTTGAGCAGAAAACCTCAAACTAGAATCAGAAGGTCAGGTCATAAGCCAGATCTGTTATGTGACCATGTGATCTTGAGGAGGGCAATGATCATGACCTGTTGGCTGTCCAATAAATTCTCACTCCCAAATCCCTTCACCTTTGATGCTTCTTTTCAGTTCAAAGAATTAGAAAGCTAAGCAAACACTTTTCTAGGCATGCTTCCTGCTCAGCAAAACCAAGGAGGCTATTTCTGGTCAGTGAGAAGTAAGAAAATTCCACTAGAGAAATGCTGAGACATCTGAGAAAAAAATCAGGTTTTCCTGATGAGAGATGGAGCCATGAGCATCATTGCCTCTCTCCTTCCTTTATGAGCAGATAAAATGTGAGAAGCTTCAGAGGACATCTAGTACTTGGCATGAAAACTATCATGTAAAATCTGTTCAGTTAGATTCTGGACCTACTGGCAACATCAGAGAGCTAAACAAACCTCTAATAAGGAGCTACCCTAGAATACTTTTTAATGATGCCTTTGTCTACTTTCTTTTGCTATAACACAATACCTCAGACCAGATAATTGATGAAGAATTGATGAGAGCTATTCAGTCATGGATCTGAAACTGGGAAGTCCAAGAACATGATGCCAGTATTTTCTGGGCTAAATAATCTCATGCTGGAATGTCTAAGTTCAGCTTGGACACCACAGGGTAAACTGAGGAGAGCCAAGTGTGGAGTCAGCAACTGACACTCAGACTTTTTTCTGAGGGAATAAAGGTTGATTCACTGGAGTCAGTACTCACTGTGGCCAGCGAGAGACTCTGAACTCTTTGAATTCTTTAAATTCCTTGGGGGAAGGTAAGAAGGAAAAAAGAACAGGAGAAAGTCACACACATACACACACACTTGGTGGATGAAGCAAGACAAGCTCCAACAATACACATACACACATACACACATACATACATACATACATACATACATACATACATACATACATATATTCATACATTCATACATATATACATGCAGACAAAAATATACACATTCATATGGATGGAGAACAGCTCCAATCACTTTACATATATACATACATACGAATATAAACATATATACATATACACATATATACATGTACACATCTTTGGTGAATGGAAAAAAGTTCCAATAACTTTATTTTTTCTCCCACAGCTTATGAATCCCAGCAATATCATTCAAGCAGTACAAAAATCACAATGTGATTACACTGTATTTTTCTTTAAATGAGCAATTACAATGAATATATGTAAGAAAAAAATGTTCCCCAATACACTCACATGACCAAATGTTTTACATATTATGGATGAAAAAGTATGAAAAACAAATTACTTCCAAGAACACATGTGCATTTGTGACTAAGCAACTTGTTATAGATTAACAAAGTGCACGCAAGCAAGATGATTTTTTTTTTTCAGCCAGTTTCTCTTTACTGGTAAGCAGTAATTTGCAGTTACAAAGAGGGGATCAATTTTCTTATTTTTTATCTTTTTAATTTATTTTTTATTTCTTCAAGTTACATCTCAATCACAATCCCTTCCCTACTCTCCCCTCCTGTCCCACCCTTCAACCCTCTTCCCCCTCAACCCACCCATCCTCTATCCTTTTTTTTTCTTTAGTCTAAGGTAGATCTCCCCCCCCCCAACAGCTCCCTGCTTTAGTCCAACAAATGGTTCTCTTTCCTATAACAATAAATATAATACAAAACAAAAACAAATAGGCCACAATTATGAGGGTTATATAGCTTAGCATACATTCCCAATGTCCAGTCCATATGTATTTGGCACCTGACTTTAACATTCTACTATCTAACCATCTCTATGAGTTTAAAGTTCTATATCTAACTCAGCTTTCATACTAACTTGCATCACAATTTTAAAAACATCTTCTTAGATCCAGAACACCCTCTTGATTCCTAAACAACTCAAAATTTAACTATGAGACTCTAGCTATCTATTCTTTAACCACCTCAGAGACCTGAGAGGGATAAATATATCTGATTATATAGGAAGTGCAGGGCCCGCAGCTTCCAAAACTAAGAAATGAAGGCAATCTTATAAAAATCTTAAAAGAGCCAGGCGGTGGTGGCGCACGCCTTTAATCCCAGCACTTGGGAGGCAGAGGCAGGCGGATCTCTGTGAGTTCAAGGCCAGCCTGGTCTACAAAGCGAGTCCAGGACAGCCAGGGCTACACAGAGAAACCCTGTCTCGAAAAACCAAAAAAACAAACAAAAAAAAATAAAAATCTTAAAAGAATCACAAATCTAAACTTTTATATAAAAACAGTCATTTCTACTTTAAAACCTCAAGGTGTCCCATCTTCACATCTACTCATTAACAGATTTTATTAAATCATATCAGAAAGCTGAGGACAAAAATAGGTACAAGAAATTAATCGCATCTTCACCACCCACGTTAGCAAGGGAGTCACATCATCCAGTGCCATTCAGGCTGCTATTGTTCTTGCTTCCTGATCACAAGAAATCCCAAGCTCAACTATTAAAAGTGTTCCTTTCTGAAATTCAAATTGTTCCCTAATATTTTTTACATTAGCGTCACTAACAAAAACACCTTAACCTAACTTTGTTATAGCTTTGTGGCAAAACAACTTAAACCATCTCCTTAAACTTTCTATCGATTACCCTAACCTTCCTAAAACTATTTAAAATAAATCAGGAACTCTGTAAAGCCATCGATTCATCTAAACAATATTGTTTTATGAAAGCGCACCTTCACTTTGAAATGCAGGAAAATTGCTTGATAGCGTGGGCTGTCTTCCAAGAAGCTCACTTGCTGGCTGCAGCTCCTCCTGCACGGTGTCCCCCACTGGAAGTCATCAGATGGTAAGATGCAGAAAGTTTCAAGTCTTTCTTATCTTCTCATAAAACTACTTATGCTACCATATATACTCATCCTCACAGCATCACCTAATCCTAATTATCTTCCAAATGGGAGACCCTCACCTTCAAAAACAATTGACATATGAATTTGAGTATTACATTCTCAAGACATAAGCTTTTTGCTTTGGTTTCTTTGTGGGGGAAGATGGGGAGTGTGTAACCAACCTTTTAAATTATTATTTAACACTTATTTATTTATTACTAAATTCACTTATAACAAACACCAACAATTTCTTAACTATTAATCCTATAAATTCCTACAACCCCTTTAACCTATCCACTAAACCTATTGATAATTATAACAACTACTTTCATAACCTTTTAGAATGATACAGTCTCTGGGGCAGGTCCTCAGTCGTCAGAACACAGTCTTTGTTGTAGATTCTTTAATGCACTTAGCAGTCCTTTTTCTGGATCTCTCAGATGCAGGTTCGTCAGGGTAAGTTGGTTATTGCAGTCTCACCTTAAATAAGGCTTCATGCTTTCTTCTCTGTGGGAGACCCCAGCCATCTGCAGGCCAACTTACTTCTTTTGAATCAGGAACTCAGCTGCTCTGCCTCAGTCCTTAAAGCCAGGCACAGTTTCCCCTAGGCCACTGATCGGACAGATCAAACCCCTCCAGGCAAAAGCTGAGCCACAGGGTCCAGTCCTTGGCCTTTTGGTGTCTTGCTCAGGCTTTCTTTGCTTACCGGCTTCTTTCTGCTTCAGGGAGAGAGCTGGCCATCAATGGCCAGCCCTTTTTTCAGCCGGACTCTTGGAGCTCTCTAGCATCAGGGGCCTCTTCTCTTTCTGGGCTTCATGCACTGTCCTTAAATAGGAGGAACTCTGTTTCAGCTTAATTTGGGCTCCGCCCACTTAGCAGCTGAAAACAATGTCAGGCCAGATACTTTGTTTCTTCAAGTCCATTAAGTCTTTCCTGTTTTCCTGACTTCAACCTTGTTTTTCAGTCTATTGAGTCTTTCCTGTTTTTCCTGACTTCAACCTTGTTTTTCGGTCTATTAAGTCTTTCCTGTTTTTCCTGACTTCATGCTGATAATGCTGTTCATGCCCCGAATTAAGAGACAGTATCAGAAACCCCTATATATTTTCTAAATCTAATTTACCTAACCCCTACAGGAGTGGCATCATGTAGCCCAGGCTATCCTCAGATTTACTTCCTATGTTGCCAAGGATGTCCTTGTAACTTCCGGTCCTTCTGCTTCCACCCCTGCAAACCTGGAATTGTAGGACTGCACCACACATTCAGTTTTATGTGATACTGATCTAACTTAGGGCTCTGTTTAGGCTGGGCAAGCACACTACCAACTGAGCTACACCCCAACCCAACACATGAAATTTGGGGAAACACATTCAAACCATAGCACATGAGAAAGCAAAATCCATATTTGTTTATTTATTGTGTTGAAATATAGAAAATGTATCTTTTACCACATTAGCCATTTTAGGCATATAGTTCACAGGCCTTAGTACATTTACAGTGTGTACAACTGCTAGACCGTAGAGATCCCAAACTGTTTTCTCTTCATGTAGTGAAAACCTGTACCCATTAAAACAGAAATCTCATGTACTTGATTTTAAAACAGAAAATGAAAAACCAAAACTGAAATAATAACGACATCCTCTCAATCAAGTGTGGTGGTGGTACATGCCTGTCATCTCAACACTTGGTAGGTGGGGCTAAGAAGATTAAGAGTTCAAGGATAGTCTTGACTAACAACAAGTTTGAGGGTAGCCTAGGCTACATGAAACAATGCCACACACACACACACCCACACACACACATCCTAAATATGTAGAATCCCGCTTACGGGAGGCTGCCAGCCAAGTCAGATGATGGGTTCAGAAAGGAGTCTGGGGCTTGGCACAAGGAAGCCTGGGAAAGAGCTGAAGCAGTCTATTCCCAACAACGCTGTGTGGGACCCTGTTTGAGACTCCTTGAACACTGTACTTGTCGAGGTTCTCTAGAGGAAAAGAGCAGATAGAGTGATCATATATGACAAAGGGGATTTACTGATTTGGCTTATACACTATGGGCTGGACAGACCAACAGTAACTATTTCCACACAGAAGAAGCTGAGAACCCAGTGTTTGTTCAGATGGTTTGACTGGATGCCTCACATTCCCAGCCAGGTGCTAAAGGCCTAGAGGTTTCCTGGTGATCCATGAGTCTTCAGTATACGTTTGGAAGTTTGAAGAAGCTGAATTCTAGTATCACCAAGGGATAGAAGAAGCAGTCAGTTGAGAGCAGGCCAAGGCAGCCCTGCTTCCTTTATATCTGGGTCAATAAAAATGCCACCTACTCTGGGGGAGGGTTCTCCCTCTTCACTTACTCCTTCCAGGAAATACTCTCAGGTATATGCCCACCAAGAGGCATGTCTCTTAAGGTTGATACCAGATCCAGGCAAGTTGACAACCAAGATTAATTATCACAAACATCAATACACAGGCCATCCCCTGAGATCCACAAGAATCAGATCATTAAGAGTTTGTTCCTTCCTGCCCACATTTAAAAGAAAATAAAAGAACTAAGGACCAATTGTATCTCAAGGGAGCTGTCTCCTTAGGCCTTCTGACCACCCTGAGGAGGAGGACTTCATTCACTCTTTCATTAACTCAAATGAGTAAGAGCCAGGACTCCTTTCCCCTGGGAGGTTGTCAGTTCCTAAACAGTAAGAGGTAGAGCTTGAGGGTCCTGGAAAACAACCTCTTGTAGCCTCGCCACGGTTCCTGAATTACTGTTCTGTCCCTGGAACCACAATTGACTTTATAGGTACTGGAAGAGCCACACATAACCTCACATTGGTCCCAGCCTTCTAAATCCTGACTGACTGCCACTCCTGACACCACAGTCGGTCACTGTGAAAGGGAACCATCAGTTTAGTGTGACGCAAATAGTAGCTATGCATACTGAGACTAGACATTGAATAAGTTGCTTAATATCTCCAGGACCCATGTTTCTCATCCCTTAATGGGATCGTTGTAATATCTGCCTCATAGGGCAGTTGTAAGGATTAAAGGACTATGAGAGCAGAAAAGTGGATACCTCCCGTATCCACCGGTAGAGTCATGCCAACTTCCCCATAGCAAAGACAAGTTAAGATGAGAAAACACCAACTTCACTGAATTAAACCTTTCCAGAAATGAACAGAGGCCAAAGCTCCAGAAAAAAAAAAAAAAAATTTACACTCTGGTTTACTAAAGGACTGGCAGCCAGACAGACATAATATCGGGTGAAAGGATATGATCCAATGGTGATAGACTGGGGACAGGATTCCCGCAAAGCCTACATGTGCTTACTCCCCTCTTGTTATCTTTGTAAAGCAGTCCTTATTCCCAGCAATGGAGCAGGACACCTCTGGTATGAGGGTTTTCAATGGGGAAGGAAGAAATGAGAGCGGGTGAGCTCACTGGTCAGGCTTTGAAGCTTGCTTCCTAAAGAGAGGCTCTCGTTTTTGTAATCTGTCTTGGAAAAAGCAGTTCTATTTTATGTGAGTTGCTTTGTGGGGTAGAGGGATAGGAGATGGAAGAAGAAGAGAGCAGGAGGAGATTTTGCATTGAAGGCTCTTCCAATGTTCTTTTGCTTAAACTACTCCATGTGCCAAAGTGTTATTCTGGACTTCCCAACTCCAAGCCCCAATAGTGCTGAGAAAGCTAATTTTTACTGGACTTATGTGTGAGCTACTTTTGCATTAATATCATAAAGTCCCTGACAGAAACAACTTATGGGGAGAGGGATTTACTTCAAGTCAAGCTTAAGAAAAATAATGTAGCAGGGAAGGCTCCAGGGGTGCCTTTTTGGCCACAGGAGAATGTTGGGAGATGTCCACATGGTTCAGGAAGAAGGGAATGAAGACAGAAACCAGAAGAATGTCTTTGCAGGAAGGATCCCTATTGATCAATTTCCACCAGCCAACCTCTACCTCTTAAAGGCTCTATAGCCTCCAAAATAGTGGCACAAATTGGGGGCCAAGTGTTCAAAACATGAGGCCATGACTGTGCTTCGGATTCAAACCACAATAAACTTACACTGCTTATCACAAGAAGAAGAAAAAAATCCTGATCCTGGACCTGAGCTTTGTGTAAGAGTGAGGGTAGAAGGCCAGTGGCTGTGTCTCTGAGAACAAGGTTGGGACTGAATGATCAATCATTCAATGGGGGAGCAGGGAGGAGATATGCCATAGAATCTTTTTCTTACAAATAAACTTGCAAACCCTCTTCGGTGTGGAGCTATCAAGATGCAGTGATCCCATCCCCTGACTTCAGGGATCATACAATCTGTTAAGAGAGCATTTAATGAGCCACTAAGGTGAGTGAATTAAAACACAGCCCAGCTCAGATAAAGGTATTTGCACCATAAATGTTTCCTTTACAGAGGTTTGCAGCTCCTGGGAGGAACCCTTTCTTTGTCATCTTCCTAGAACATAGTAATTTAGCATAGACCTACCAATTCACCTTGCCTATAAATCAGACTCTAACCATGTCTTTCTTTCTACTGCAGCACAGCCCTTCCAGGGAAGCGTTTGTGAAAAAATGTCTTTGGACAAGACTTTCTCCAGAGGCTCATATTATACTAAGGAAATTAATTCTGTCTTTCAGGCTCATAAAATGCAAAACTAAAATCAGCATGCCAGCTGAAGGCTGAGGAAATGGGGCATGCATACTGAAAACCCTGCCTCTTCAGGGAAGCATGCTGGAGGGGCTTATTTGCATTTGCCTTCGCTGGGGCCTGGATTCTGCAGAGCCAGGCACTCTGGTTGCCCTCCCATTTCATGGTACAGCATCTCCCTTGGTGGATGCCGGGGCATGATCAGTTTTAGAGCTCTGCAGATGCTCACTGAGCTCCGCCTTGCCTCACAACGTGCACAGACACCCTCTAAACTTCCCTTTGCCTCAGCCCACCTGGCACCATCCCCAGGTAGAAGGTGTTAATCAGAGAATGAGAGAGGAGTGGGTCATGAGAGGGGAGTGGGTATCAGGGCACCAGGTGTCCTCCCGTGGCCTTGGGTTTAAGGGATAAGGAAGCCCAAAAGATGCCCACTGTGGTTGCTGGTCTTCTAAGGTCAGACACAGAGGAGGCAATCATAAATCCTCTCTTCCTCCCTCCTCATGGTTTAGACCATGTCCTGATCCAAAGCTGTGTTCTGTCACCTACTGGGCACATGGCAATGACAGGACTCCCAGATCACAGCACCCAGAGCAATGGACTTTTTTAAAAAGTCCTGTAAAAGGGTTCTGAAGAACCTTCTAAAACATTCTCTTTTCAGCCATGGCCAATCCCTTTCACTGAAATCCACCCACCCACTCACCCAGTTACAGCTTGACATTCCCCACACCCCCCACTCCCTCACAAAGAAATACACACATTTCCTTAGAGGTTCACAACCAAAAGTTGTCTTACTGGATTGAGCCAGGGTCTCTCTGTTCAGCTGGGCATGTCAATGAAGTGCCACCACACAGGGTGATTTGGCAGGAGGTGTATAAAGGAGTATCAACTGCACCTGCAATGCTCTTGTTCTTTTCAGGCAGAATGTATTAGTTCATTTCCTGCCGAGTTAAACTTTAAACTTTGCGGGTTCACATATGAGAAGCAGACAAAAGCAGAATTATCCCACCCCAGACCCTGCCCCTCTTCACCACAGAGGGCCCTGAACCCCCACAGCTTTGCAGGACACAGTTGAAGAATTTCTGGCTCTGTAAAAGGAGAAAAATGAAGCCAGTCTGGTGCCTTGCCCAAGGTCTGGAGCCTGATTAATGTCAGTGCTCAAACTTGAACTTGGATCTCCTGACTCCCATTTTGTTTGTTCCTTGTAATGAGTCATAATTCCCAGGAGATTGGCATTAAAATGACCAGTCTGTCACCAGAGTGAGACAGCATGTTAAAATTTACTATCTCCTACAAGCTCTCTATCGCTAATTACCTTCTCAAAGTAGTTGTCCATCTCCTTGGATCATGGTGTTCAGAACCTGGAAAGTAGCTTTATTCCACACCATGAGAGAGTGGAAAAACACCAGCAACTATGACTTTGTCCGATGGCTTTTCTTGGCTGTCTTCTTGAATTATCATGGAAGCAAAGCCCTGAGCATGCCTGTGAGCAAGTTTCTAGATTGGTTTACTGAGGCGGGAAGACCCACCCTATGTGGATGACAGCTCTCATGGACTGGGATTACAGACTGAATAAAAATCTCCAAAGAGCTGGGCGTGGTGGTGCACGCCTTTAATCCCAGCACCCGGGAGGCAAAAGCAGGCAGATCTTTGTGAGTTCAAGGCCAGCCTGGTCTACAAAGTGAGCCCAGGACAGTCAAGGATACACAGACAATCCCAGCACCCGGGAGGCAAAAGCAGGCAGATCTTTGTGAGTTCAAGGCCAGCCTGGTCTACAAAGTGAGCCCAGGACAGTCAAGGATACACAGAGAAACCCTGTCTTGGAAAACCTAAAAAAAAAAAAAAATGTCCAAAAAAGTTGAGGACTAGCATTCATCCCTCCTTGCTTCCTGACTACAGATGCAATGTGTTCAGCTGCCTCAAACTCCTGCCACCATGACTTCTCGTCCATGATGAACTGTACTCTCCGACTGTGAACCAAAATGAACTATTCTTTGTCCTTAAGTTGCATTTGTTAAGTACTTTGTCACAGCCACAAAATGGGTAACTGGCTCAGCTCCCAGTATGGAAAGGTCGTGGTGTGGGCTTGTCCTGCACTGCCCGCTGCAAGTCTTCAGCGACCCCGTGTTACTTAGGTCAAAGCTGTGTTGGCTGCAAGCACACAGCCTCATGTCAGCCCCTGTGGTTTGGTAGCAGTGAGCAAGCTAGATGAATGCCCTCACTTGATTCATTGGTCATCCATATTCAATAAAAGAAGTTGGTGCTGGGAGAAATTGAAAAAGAAGAGGGTGCTTCATTACGTTGTTTATTCATTCTTTCAGTTAGCAAATAGTTACTCTGCCTGCCACTGTATGAGCTCCAAGAGATAGCACATGAACAAGATATGTGGAACTGCCCATTTAAGATCTCCCAGTCTATATAGGACAGAAGACAAGGTCACAGATAATCTAAGGACAGTGCATTAAGTGTTTGCATAGGTGAGGAAGGGAGTTGTAAATTGGGATACTTTGAGCTGCAAGTAAGGGGACCCCTATTAAAACTGGCTTGAGCAATACAGGGCACGAAGGATTAAAAATACTAGAAATTCTGGCAGTAAGATGCAGCGCAATAAATTACTCCAGCAATCCAATAACATCATGTACAAGCTCAGGTCTTTTCCACCAGCCTTAATATTTTGTCCTTCCTCCCACTAGGTGGCTACTATGTCACCAACCATCATGCCCTTGTCTTATCATGCATCAGGAGTGGGAGGGCAGTTCTCTTCTAAAAGAATTTTTGTTTGTTTGCCACTTTTCTTCAACTAGGGAAGACAATGTTCCCTGGAGTACCCTGGCACATGCCCACATTTATAACAAGAGCTTAGAAGATGAGAATCTGGTCTTTTCACCCACTGACAGCAGGAAGGAGCTGAGAGAGGGAAACCACAGGGTGTTAGACCAATAATGTTGGCCACCAGAGCATAGAGGAGGAACAGATTTGAAGACATGTGGCAGAGAAATGTCCCTTATGGTGTCTACTCTAGCTCCATTTCTGTTGCTGTGATAAAATATCCTGACCCCCCCCCAAAAAAAAAAAACTTAGGAGAGAGAGAAAGAAAGGGTTTGTTTCAGCTCACATTCCAAGTTAACGTTCATTGAGAAATCAAGATGGAAGGAACTTCAAACAGTTGGATACACCACATCTGCAGTCAAGAAGAGAAGGAAGTGAACACATGCAAGCCAATGTGCTCAGGGCAGGATAGATGCAGCAGGATTTGTTGAGGGTACATGAGGGGTGAAGGGAAAGAGGTGAGAATGAAATTAACTCATTCAACCCTGGATTGTTAGCACTCTCCAAAGACAGACCCAGAAATTCGGGCCAGACAGACATTGTCTCTGTTCACAAAGCTTAGAGACTTCTCACTTATCAGCTTGGTCACTAGGTTCACCGTTCGCTGCTGGAGCAACAGCAAGACTGAGCTGAGGAAAGAACAAAGAGAGTGAATGCCTGCCGCTTCATAGTGGTGGGTGTTCACGGCTCCTCTAAGACTGGAATAATGGGTTCAGGACTGTCTGTGAGACTTGACCTGGGTGTAGGAACTGGGCATCACCAGAATATACAGGCAATGACATTGACTCGTTCAGATGGTGGGAATATAGCTCAGTGATCAAATGCACGCTTAACATGCAGAAGGACCCATCCTGAGTGAGAGACCAACTGGAACGAGGATTGCCTTCTTCAAGTCATGCTGGCTGAACTGGTGCCAGGAGGCACCAGGAGTGCTCAGTAAAGACAACTGAATGAGGGACGACTGCAAAGGGCAAATGAGTGAAACCCAATACACGATTCTCTCTTAGACTGTTTTATATAAAAGAGAGGAAAGCCCTGCTCTCTGCTTTTTTTTAAAAGTCATCCCACAGCCTGAGAATGCCCTCCCTTGTGGTTTAGATGCTGAACTAAATCTCTAGTCTCCGTTTAGATTAGTCGGTGCTTGCAAAGCAGATCCTCTCCCCGAATGACGAATGCATTCTCTTGGGAAGACTCACAAGTCTGACTTTCAATGTTCCCAAAAAAGCAAATATTTTATTTCACAAGGCTGAGGTGGTTGAAGTCAGGAGGTCAATAATGAAAGTGGATACGGTATCCACATGTGCAGTTCACTGTTTTCTTTTTTTTTTTAAAGATTTATTTTATTTATTTTATGCATGTGTGTTCTATCTGCATGTACACCTGCATTCCAGAAGAGGGCACCAGATCACACTGTGGATGGTTGTGAGCCACCATGTGGTTGCTGGGTATTGAACTCAGGACCTTTGGAAGAGCACTAGGCAATGCTCTTAAGCGCTGAGCCATCTCTCCAGCCCCAGTTCACTGTTTTCTATCCTTCAAAATTATATATGGTGTATGCCAAGACATTCAGAGACAACTGTGGTGGTTCAAAGGAGAGATATCTCCATAGTCTTGGGTATTTAAATACTTGGTCCCCGGTTAGTGATGTTATTTGGGGAGGTTTAGCTCATACAGCCTTGAGGGAGGAACTATGATTCCTGGAGATGGTTCACCATTTTGAACACTCGGGTCAGGGTCTGAAATTAAAGAGCTTTGCCTTCCTATGTTTTACTCTCTCTTTTTCATGCTTCTATTCAATGTGTGAGCTCCCATGCTTTCTCTACCATTATAAATCTAACACTCTGGGACCATAAAACAAAATAATCTTTTTCTTTTCTAGATTATCTTGGTCATGGTGTATTATCACAACAGAAAAGTAACTAATACAGCAGCCATCTCAAATACAGTAAGAAGTCTATGGAAATAGAATCCAGAAGAAATAAACCATTGCACACAGGTAGTTAGGAATATGCTCGCTGATGTCACGTGCAAAGGCTAACAACCTGCTCTTCTACTTCTCAGCAGTGCAGCCGCAAGAGGGTTAATTTTCCTACTCTATGCAACAACTCTCTCAACTGTATACAGCAGTAACAATGCCTGCTGTAAGAGTCTGATGCAAAGAGCTCAGCATGGATACTTAATATTAGGGTCTCCATACATGCTACTGAGAGTATTAGTTTCCCAAGGCTCCTGTTACAAAGTACCGGCGGCTTAGACAATAGGCTGGCAACTTGTGAGGGCTGTAAGGGATGGATCTGTACTGTGTCTCTCCCTAGTTCTTGGTGTTCTGCTGACTGGCAGAAGGAATGCAGGAGGAACTGCAGTGGGCAAGTGAGCTTCCTGGAGATGGTTCACCATTTTACACAGCTGTGATAGATGTATCTCAGAGAGGCACAGTCCCCTCCCCCGCCCCAGGGAGGGTAGGCAGGGATTCGTCTCTGGATTGCTTCTTGCTATTACTGTGTCTTTTCATGTTTGCCATTACTATATTCTTCCTGTGTCTAGCATGATGTGAATGGGCTTGGGGAGACCCTTACTGCCTATAGTCTGGTGTGTCTGTTTCTTGGGAGACAGCCCACTCTGCTGGGAAATTTTCCCGCAGATCATTAAGAAGATGACCTTTCATGGAATAATGCTGTTTAGATGAATTAATGATTTTACAGAATTCCTGATTTGATTTAAATAGTTTGGGGAAGTTAGGATAGTTGATAGGAAAGATTAAGGAGATTGTTTAAGTTGTTTTACCAGGAAAATGTAACACAGACATAACTACAAGTTAAAGGTGCCCTGTCTTTGGGGAAGGAGCACAGTGAGCCCTCATGCATTACAAGCACAAGGCTGCGCCTATGGAAAGGAAACTAGGCATGAGATAGGTTGATGATCAAAGAAGACACTCATTCTAGGTTGGATCTGAGTTTCTTGATCTAGTGATCCAAGGATGTAGCCACAGGTTTCAGTGTGCACCATAAAAAGGCAGGGTTATCAACAAAGAGTAAATGATCCTATTATGAGTATAACAACAGAGAATAGACGATTAGCCAAATTTAGCTGTTTCATCAAAATAAGGTTACAAAAACTAGGACATAAGATAAATGATTTGATTCTCAGCTAGTATAGGGGAAAACTAGCTGCAATAGACTTGTCTTGCTTAAATGTTGTTAGTCGATGACAAAAGAATTATTGCCTTGAGGTTAGAGTGAATTTATAGAAAAAGAGATAGATGGGAAATGTTCAGTTAGGTGTGGGCTTCAAAAGAAGAATATATAATCAATAATCATGTTATGATTTCCCTTTGTGCAATTTTAATCTGTGTTTAAAGAATATGTTTTTGTGGTGATTGTTTTTGAAAAATATGTAACTTGTGGCTATGAGGTGATTTTTTTTCTTATGTAGAGAATTTTGTCTTAAGTGCTATAAAATGACTAAGAGAAAATAAAATAAAAAGTGGTTGGAGCTTTGTTTCATCCACTGAGTGTGTGTGTGCGCATTTCCCCTTTTTCACCAGCCCCAGAGAAGTAAGTTTTGCTCCCTCAGAGGAAAAGTCTGAGTGATCAGCCACCGTCTCCACACGTCCTCCTCAGCATCTGACCCATTGAAGCCAGCCTTCGGCAGCTGCCCATCTTACTGTTTCTCAGCTTCCTTACACTGCTCCGATCCCTGCCTACATCTTCTTAAGATTGCTGCTCCTTGTGTCCTCATGTATGTCCAAATTTCTACTTCTAATGAGGACACAAGAAATATTGTATTAGGGACACACCCTACTACTGTAGGACCTCATCTTAATAGTTACATCTGCACAAGCCTGCTTCCAGTACATATGAAAACACCAAGTTCCTACATATGAATTTTACAGAAACATGTTCCAACCTTAACAGCTAGGCATTATGGCATTTAACATTATTGCCACACTTACGCCAGGTTGCCAAGTAAAGATATGTATCTTTCTTTTTAGCCTTCCAGTTATAGTTTGAGGCTTTGAAGTATTTGTTGGTGTTTCCTACTGTTGTCACCAAAATTTCCCCAATGTTAGTATAATTGCACTACAATTATCTGCACTAGGAATTAATGTTTGCGCAACAGTATTACCTTACCCCTACATCTTAATTCCGATCTGCCCCACTAATGGCCTTACGGTGGTGTAGGGTCCAGTCCAGAATTCAGTGTATTTAGTTTCCATTACCTCAACTCTAAGAAAGTCCCTTGGTATTCCTTACTCACACATTGCCCTGACACTTTTGAAGAGCAGTCGACAATTTGGTGGTAATTGTCTCTCAGGTTTGTGCTTCCTCTTGATTAAATCCAGTTCTTCTGCTTCACCTACTCCTTTTTTTTCTTCTTCTTCTTTTCCAGGAGTCTCACAGTGGTAATCTCATTTATTTATTTTCTGTCTAGGGAAGGAGGGAGCTGAGCACACTGTCACAGAGTGTGGAGGTCAGGGAACCACTTCCAGTCCAAGTTTTGTTTGGATCTTCTACCGCGAGAGTCCTGGGAACTGAGCTTAGGTTGCCAGACTTGGCTACAAGCATCATAACCCTTACCCAGGCCCTCACCCCGCCATCTTCTGCCCTTTTCAGTGGGTCTCATTAGGAGGCTGACAATGTCAGAGTTGGTGATGCTAACTTTGGCCACATATTTTTGGGTGGGGTCTTCAGGGGTTCTCCACTGTGCAGTTACTCTGTTCCCTGTGCGATGAATTTACCTTCTGGAGATGCACTGTGAGAACCTCCTTATGATCACACTACATATGGCCGTTTGTCACATGTGGCTAATACCTGCTTGTAAGAATCATTATCTAATGATTTCGTATTATAATATTTAGGATATATATATATTTATATATATACCCTCCCCATTATTATTATTATTATTGTTGTTGTTTTAACTAAAACCTCTCTCTAACTTTGTATACTATCAGAGACCATTCTGTGGGCTCCCTGGGACTCAGTTCTTGAGACTGCCCTCCTCTGATGTATCCTCCACCCATGACACAAAGGGGAAAAAAAAATCTGTTTTTGCGTGTAAATCTCACGACTTCCCATTAACAGAATCTTTGAAGGCCCAGTGTACCAAATGCTTCTTGGGGCAAAGAGGATGTTTAAATTATTCAAGAGAGCTGTTTCTGTACAACTGAATGTACACATAAAAACAAATGCTAATTACATACAATTTCCCAGTATTCATTAAAACAAAGCCCAAGGCATTCCAAAAGTCCTTAGCTAGCCTAGTGTCATTCTAGGTGCATGAAAACACATCAGCCTTTCTTTAAAAAGGAAAACCCTGAGTCATACTTCACAAAAACACATACCTGCATAAGCCATGAGTTCACCACCCCCCTCCCGGTGCCTAGGGCTCCTCCTTTCTTTCCCCCAGGCAACTGTTGTACTAAAAACCTACTGCGTGCCAACCAGCCCTCTAAATGCTAGGTTGAAAGCAGTAAACGAAATAAATCCAAAAGCCTATGACTCCAGCTTCTAGTTTCACGGGAAGACATCCTGTCGGTAGTGGCTGTTTGGTGGAAACATCTAGCACAGAGGACAGTGACACAGGACAGGGAAGACTGCCATTTGCATTACCTGGACAAGGAAGATGAGGTAGAGACATTGGGTGGAACAGAGGCCAAAAACTGTGGTGTATCTGCACAATGGGATACTACTCAGACATCAGAAACAATGAAATCCTGCAATTTGCAGCCAAATGGATGGAACTAGAGAAGCTCATCCTGAGTGAGCTAACCCAGACTCAGAAGGATGCACATGGCATCTATTCACTTATAATCAGATTTTAGCCACATAGTACAGGATAACTATATACACTACAACTAATGCACCAAAGGGAACAGGAACATAGACTTTGTTTCCTGCCAATGAGACACTTTGCCCTAGTGGTGTTGCCTTATAGGCCCCCAGTGTATGAGGAGGCTCTTGGCCCTCATATGACTGCTGAACTGGGGTGGGGACTGTTATGTAGGGACACTCCACTCCAGAGGAGTGGGATGGAAGGGATAAGGGGTAGAGCGTGGGAGGGCGGGACTGGGACGGGTGGAAAGAGGGCACTGTGATGGAGATATAACCTGAAGTAATAAATAAACTTTAAAAAAAAAAAAAAGAACAGGACAGGACAGGAAGTGCTAGGGATTCAGCGGAAGGACAATCCAGGATAAATGAGAACCAGCAAAGAGCAGTGGTGGGCAGCACTGGATAATGTCCAAAGTGTAGGTGCCATTCTCTTTCCATAGTCCACTCACCTCCCTTTGGCTAAGTTTTAAATTTTCTTCCTTACTTGATATTTTTTAATGGTCTTGAATATATTTCCTTGTCTGGAAATATATACATATAATATAGCTAGAGATAAGTAGGGAGAGATTAATATAGTACTGTTTTATCTATATCTGCTTTATATTATTGTTTAAATAATGGCATTACATGTATTTGTGCATGAGCAGAGATTGGGGGATGACTTTCAGAAGTCACTTCTCTCTTTTTACCACATGGAGCGCAGGGATCAAACACAGGTCTACAGGTTTAGGAATAAGTTCCTTCACCTGCTGAGCCATCTCACTGGCTTCTTTCTTTCTTATTTATTGTGTTTGCTGGCAGCTCTCACCACCCTCTTCACTTTCTGCTTCCACATTCACAGATGGGCAAACTGCTAAGAAAACCAAGAATGCTTTTCTGTGAATAACCTAATCCTAGGAAAGAAGACCACATCCACTTGAACTGACTGGCACAGACAAGCAGCAGAGCTTGAGCTAGGGTGAGATGAGCTGTGCTAGGAAATGACACCCTGGATTAGTGTAAGAGAATGTAAAATGGCTCGCTAATAACATTTGAGTTGTTGCCTGTCACAGACATATCTTTTATATATTAAGTTAAAGTATTATTAACCTTTATTTCACCTTCCTGTTAAATGTCGGCACAGGAAAATTTTAAGTTATATATATGATTCTTATTTGTTGTTCACCTTTTAGTTCTTTTAGATGGTATTCATCTATGCCAAAGTATTGATAGTGTTATGTGGTTGATTTCTTCTCCGGGCATCTGTAGACTCTTCAAGTGTTATTTAAAATTATAAAGATAGGACTGGAGACATGGCTCAGTGGTGAAGAATATCACTGCTCTTGAGAGGATCCGGGCATGCACATGGTGCACACAGGCAAGCAGGAACACAAACATAAATGAAAATAAAAATAAATACATGATTTTCAAATTACGATGACACTTCCTGGAGCTATCATCAGAGACAGTGACCTGCAAAAAGTGCACAAATGAAAAACTTTTCCAGTCTGGAACAATTCTAATTCCAATGTCCATCTCCAATGGCTGTTCATTAAACAAATCTGAACGGAAACTGTGCCCATACCTTCAATCTCTACATAATGAACTGCAACCTATTTTAGGAATATTTTAGTTTTTTCAAACAAATAGCTGAATCTCAGCCAACAGCAACACCCAAGCTTCAGACTTTCACAGACTGCCAGACCATCAGACTAAACCCAAATAAGGCAAAGGCTTAGCTGCAGGGAGCCAAGCTTCCCTGCCCCCGCCCCCACCCCCTCTCCTACAGGGAGCCAAGCTTCCCTGCCCCCCCCACCCCCTCTCCTGTCC
This sequence comes from Lophiomys imhausi, assembly GCA_907164525.1. Classification (NCBI taxonomy): domain Eukaryota; kingdom Metazoa; phylum Chordata; class Mammalia; order Rodentia; family Muridae; genus Lophiomys; species Lophiomys imhausi. The sequence continues at coordinate 2,934,115 of CAJQZJ010032716.1, forward strand.
TTAAAGTTTCCCTTCCCTAGCTGCAGGATAGTCACTGAAAGTCCCTAGTGTGGGCTTCCAGGGTGGTGGGGTGTTCTTCAGCATCAACTAATATCTATCAAACAATATGCCTGAAGTTTCAACAGCACCCATATACACCCCAAGGGACAGACAGTCTAGAAAAAATGACAACAATTGTGACAGTAGAATTTAAAATTCATTGACGTGCCGTGGCTTGTAAGCTTTGGCCTCATAGATCTCAGGACTGATGTCACAGGAAACCTAATGTATGATGGGAAACCCACTGTAGGATGGGCTTTGACATGCCTAGGTGACTCTCTGCAGTACGCACTGTGGTCTTCTTTAAAGAAGGTTTCTGTTGTCTACACCCTTATCCATAAATCAGTAGGATCAAGCTGGGACAGGCATCAACCAGCCTGCTTTGCAGGGTGATGTTTTGAAACAAGTTGTGCAGACTTAATCACACGAAGTGTTATTGTATTGAAGAGTTATAATTGAGAATATGCTTGGCTGATTCAGCAATTGTACTTATTTATTACTGGTTCTGAAGAGCAGAGAAGAATCCACCTGTGATATTTAGTCAGCAATTTATGCCAAAGCAACTGATGGTCTGAGAAAGTACAGTATGGGAGAGGGAGTGGAAAATCAAGTGGATTTATCCGGATTATCATATAGACACTACCGAGGGGGGTGAAGAGTGGCTCAGTGGGTCAGGTGCTTGCTGCACAAGCATGACCACCTGGGTTCGGATCCCAGCCAGCCTGACACATACAGTGGAAAACAACAGACCCTGCCTCAAACAAGGTTGAAGGCAGGACTGATATGTGATTGCCCTCTGACTTACGCATGCTTTCCATGGCATGTGTGTGCCTTACACACACACACACACACACACACACACACACACACACACACACATACACACACACACACTTACACAAATACACAACCACAAAAGCCTTAGCACTTTTCAGGGGGCAAAAATGCAATGCTTTAAAATGATTTCTTTTTCTTTGTGTAATTATGTTCTGAAATTTAAACCAGAGTAGTTTTAATTTCACCAAGTGAGAAAACTATCAACTCCTAACTCTCCACCGGCGAACACACACACACACACACACACACACACACACACACACACACACACA
>CAJQZJ010032716.1:2935272-3007326 GCA_907164525.1 Lophiomys imhausi
ACACACACACACACACACACACACACACACACACACACACACACACAGCAAATCTATGAGTTTGTATTTAGGTTAACATTCACAAGAAGAAACCATTTTACTTCTAAGTAGTAGAAAAATTATTCAAAATAGAAAAATCTTTATATTTGATTTTAAACTTCCAATTACAAATTGAAACTATCATTAAGCGCTACAATTTAAACTCAAAACTATATTTTTTAAAGATTATTTTTGGTGTGTGTGTGTGTGTGTGTGTGTGTGTGTGTGTGTGTAAATGCCATGTGTGTATAGTTCTCACAGAGCCAGAAGAGGCCATTGGATCCCTTGGAGCTGGAGTTACAGGAAGTTGTGAGGCACCTAATGTGGGTGCTGAGAATTGAACTCTGGTCCCCTGGAGGAACAGTATGTGCTGTTAACTGCTGAGCCATCTCCCCAGCACTTAGTAAAATCTTTGTGACAAACAAACAATTAAATAACCACAGACATTAATTAATGTACATACTTGGGAAATACACATACAAAATGGGCAATTCTCAAGAAGAAATCCCTTATATGTATGCCTTAGTTTCTGTTAGAATGATGTCACAGAATGCCCCAGACTGGGTAGTTCTTAATAAACAGGAATTTGTCTTATCATCATAAAGATTATAAAGTCAAAGATCGAAGAGCTGCATGTGCCAAGGGCCCTCTCATTGTATCATAACTCAGAGGAAGGCATCACCTGGTTGGCAAGCAAGGAGGAACTGAACTGACTTTTATTATTTATTTATTTATTTATATTTTTTGAATGGGCTTTTATAATAAACCAACTCGCTCAATAAAAGTGTTAGACAAATCACGAAGGCACAGACTTTAAGACCAACTCTCCTCTCGCCATTTCCTGCTTTCAGCCATAGGATTTGGCATTAGTTTTGAAGACACAGATTTTGACAGACATGTTTAAATCACAGCAACATGGGAAAAGTATCATCATTTGTATATATCAAGCAAGGTATGGGGAAGATTTGGCTTTTGACATGATGGCCATGAAAAGAGCCTGAACCAAGGGCAAAACTTACTACAGAAGTTAGGCCAGTGATAAACAAACATTTGGTGTGATTACTTTATTTGGAGGTACAGACATTCGAACCAAGGGCCTCCCGCATGCTGGGGAAGTGTTGTATCTCCCAGCTCTTCCAGTCACCCCGCTTCCTGGTAAAGAGAGGCAGGACCCACCTTGCATATGTGCTCCTTGTCCACACAGGCAGCTCCTAGTGTGTTTTCAGAATTTCTGGATCTGTTGTTAGTCTAGTCAGCTCATAACTAGACGTGGTGACTCACACCCGTAATCCCAACTTGCTACAGCCCCAAGAAGAAAGAAGTTCAAGGTTACCCTCATCCACATAGCAGGGTTGAGCCTAGCTTGTGCTACATGATACTCTGTCTTACAAAGAAAAGGGGTAAAAGCTTAAAATAATCCTTATCCCAAAGAAGCTTTGGGGGATACATATATGTACACAGTATAGATACTCTGCTGTTCAACAATCAAATCGTAGGGTTACTGTGTCCTCAATTCCATTACTAATGAATGGGAAGTACTGTTTATGGTGGACAAATAGTTTTTTAAATGTCAATCAATTTTTTCCCTTTTTGGTGTGTGTGTATGTGTGTGTGTGTGCATGTATGTATATGTGTGTATGTGTGTGTATGTATGTGTGTGAATATATATGTCTTTATATGTGTGTATGTATGTGTGAATATATGTCTTTATATGTGTGTATGTATGTGTGTGTGTGTGTTTGCTTTTGCATCATGTCATACTCCTCCATATTCTCACCCCTATTCAGTCATGCATTATGTAAAGAAATGGATCACTCAGGTAAAGCAGAGAACAGAGTGTCTGATTAATGGCTTCTGGTCTCAGAAACAAGGCAGTAGATTTGAGTAGATGCTATGATTCAAATAAAGTTTCCTGTCCCTCTTTAAACAGCTAAATTAAATTCTTCTAGGACTGAAGAACAGGAAATACAGGAGGAAAAGTGAGCCTGGCAGGGAAACCTGCAAGGATGTTAGTCAGTGTTGTGACTTGTCTGTAAATTGTCCCCAAAGGCTCATGTGTCCCAACACTTGATCTCCAACTGATGGTGTTTGGGAAGACTGCAGAACCTTTTGGAGGTGGAGCCTTGTTCAAGGAAGTGGGTTGCTGGGGATGGGCCTTAAGGTTTTACAGCCCTGCCCCACTTCCTGTTCAGTCTCTGTCTCTGTAGAGGCAGGGTGACCAGCGAGCTGTCTGCTCTTGCCATCACCTTTCCTTGCCTGCTTCCATGTCTTCCCCACCATGTTGAACTTTATCCCTTTGTAACTGTAAGCCAAATAAACCCTTTCTTCCGTAGGTTCTTTTTATCACATCAACAAGGAAGTCTGTCGAGGGCTGTACAGGAGAAACAGTAGAACAGGTTTAGAACTCATAGAATGCAGCCGAACAGTTAGCACAACCATTCTGGGTGTGCCTCAGAGACGCAGAGCCCTGAGGCCTATGTACCTGAGGACTTCACGCTGTTGTGGAGTTTTGCTCTGCTTGCTGCCCTAACATCACATTCCTCCCAATCTATGATTTGTATGAAAACTCTAAGGGGGCTTCCAGCCCCTCACTAGACAGGGTCATTGGTACTTACAACAATAGTGCTTGAATAGGCACTGCTGCGGGAGCAGATTAACTATTCAAACAACCACCCTTGGAAAGAACTTAGAGATGTACATTGTTAGCAATGGCTACTACCTCTAGAAAGTATTTGGAAAAATAGATTGTTGAAGTTAGGTTAGGATGTTTTTGTTAATGGCTCTGATGTAGAAAATCTTAGGAAACAATTTGAAGTTCAGAAAGGCACACTCTTAACAATTGAGCTAGGGATTCTTTCTTTCTTTTTTTCATGATCAGTGAACAAGAATAATAGTAGTCAGACTATCTCAGACATGATTCAAATAAAGTTTCCTGTCCCTCTTTAAACAGCTAAAGTTGGGCTGGTGGTCAAGGTGTGATTAATTTCTTGTACCCATTTTTGCCCTCGGCTTCCCGATATGATTTAATAAAATTTGTTGATGAGTAGGTGTGCATCTTGAGGATTCAAAGTGAAATGACTGTTTTTATATAAAAATTTAGATTAGTGATTCTTTTAAAATGTTTTTGTAAGGATAAATAAGATAATTGATCCTATCTTGGTAACCACAAATTGATACCTGCCGGGAAAGAGAAACTGGTTGAGAAAATTTCGTTTGCTTATACTTTGTTAATCTATAGCAAGTTGAGTAGTTACAAATGCATGTGGGTTCTTGGGATAATTTGTTTTTCACCCATAATATGTAAAACATTTGATCACATTAGGGTATTGGGGAACATGTCTTTTTCCCCCTTACGTATGATCATTGTAATTATTCACTTAAAGAAAAATAGAATGTAATTGAAATTGTGATTTTTTTTTTTACTGCCTGAAAGATTTTGCTGGGATATATAAGCTGTGGGAGAAAAAATAAAGTTGCTGGAGCTTGTTGGGGCTCATTGGAGCTTGTCTTACTTCATCCACCAAGTTTGTGTGTGTGTGTGTGTGTGTGTGTGTGTGTGTGTGTGTGTGTGATCTTTTCTCCCCTTTTCTTTTTTTCCTCTCTCTAGCCTTCAAAGATTTCAAAAAGTTCAGAGTCTTATACCAGCCTTAGTGAATCAAGCTTTATTCCTTTAGAGAAAAGTCTGAGTGATCAGTCACTGCTCTATGCCCTACCTCAGTTTTTCCTGTGGTGTCAAATCTGGTCTTTGACAGAAATCTCTAAGATAGCTAGCCTTCTGCTACTGTGACAAACACCTCTCTCATAATGAGAGAGGCTTATTTTGGCTCATAGCTTTTGGAAATTTCTGTCTATGATTGGTTGGCCTAGTTGCTTCTGACTCTGGGGTAAGGCACCACGGCATGATGCCAGTACATGGCAAACTATCCACATTATGTCCAGGAGCAAAAATTTCTCATCATTGGGGGCTGGAGAGATGGCTCAGCGGTTAAGAGCACTGGCTGCTCTTCCAGAGGTCATGAGTTCAATTCCCAGCAACCACATGGTGGCTCACAACCATCCATAATGAAATCTGGTGCCCTCTTCTGGCCTGCAGATATACCTGCAGACAGAACACTGTATACATAATAAATAAATCTTTAAAAAAAAAAAAAAATTTCTCATCATGTCCTTTGGAGGGTACACTCCAAATGGCCAACAGTCTCCCACTAGGCCCCACCCATTAAACTTCCCATCTCCCTGTGGTGCCACTCTGGGAAACAAACCAACCTTTAGCACTTGGGTTTTTAGGGGACCAGTCGGATCCAGACTGCAGCAAATCTTTATCATAATGGCTGATGGAGCTGTGAGGCTGCTCACTGAGTAACATTCCTGCCATGTGAGCTTGAAGGCCTGAGTCCAGATCTCTGGAACCAATTCAGAACCTAGGCACAATGACATGTAACTCCAGTGGTGCAGGAAGAGACAGTTAGTTCCTGAAACTCATTGGCCAACGTAGACAAATCAATAAGCTTTAGATTCAATAAGAGCTCCTGCCTAAAATTATAATGTGAAACAGTTGCTGCAGCCACAGCAGGGATGAGAGCTGCTGTCAGCCTCCATTGGATAAGCTTTGCTTTATAGGGAATTATGATTAATGCAAAGGTGTATGGCTGCTCAGGATGCTGAGAATAAATGCAGAGCCCTAAAGAGGACAACTATAGTACCCCCCTCAACGAGTCAGCCTGGTGAGCCAGAGTATCCAACTAAGTCAGGGTGGGAATTCTGACCTTGGAAACTATGAAATAATAAATGTGGTACTTAAACTATAGTGTGTGGTAAGTGGTTATGTGGTGTGCTGGCTAATTTTATGTCTACTTGACAGGAACTAGTCATCTGAAAAGATTAAACCTCAATTGAGAAAATGTCTCCAAGAGCTGGTTGTAGGCATGCAAGTCAGCAGGGTATTTACTTTATTAGCAATTGATGGAGGAGGACCCATCCCATTGTGGGTGGTCCTACTCCTGGGCTTGTGGTCTTGGGTTCTATAACAAAGCAGCATAGGTAAGCCACGTGGAGCAAGCCAGTTAATACTCCTCTATGATCGCTGCATCAGCTCCCGCTTTCAGGATCCTGCCCAACTTGAGTTCCTGTCTTGGTTTCCCTCAGTGAACTGTAACTTAGGATATAGAAACCAAATAAACCACTTACCCCATAAGTTACTTTTAGACATGGGGTTTTATCACAGGAATAGTAACCCTAACTGAGACATGTGGGAATCGAAATGTGTAAAGATGTTAAGTTTTTGACATATATGCATAGAAATAAGCAGACCAGTATCTTCACTCCAAAGCCCACATTTGCCAGGGTTATGCCCTGCCCTCCTGTTCACAGATAGTACTTTTCAGATTGTTTTAGGTCCCAACTAAACTCTAATACACAACTCAGCTGAGTTCCCCAGATCAGTCATACAGAAAGAAGGATCTCTGGCTTGAATCACATAGCAGACCACATTATCTTTTCATGTGTACAGAGCTGTCTGGGAGAACATAAGGGTTCTTCTTAGGCACGTGTAAGACATGAAATGCCTAAGAGACTGTGACTCTCCCTACACTAGCTGCACACAAAGAGGAGCCCATGTGGTGGTTCCTTGGTGACCTGGATGGCAGCAGGACCCCTGTGCTTCACTTCCCACATACTGCTAAGGAGCATAGTTTCAACAGCTCCTATTGTCCTAGGAACCAGAAGGGACAGCTTGCAGTCTCCAGTTCCCAGAACTCTCTGGGAACATCTCTGTAAGAGAAACATCAGGTCATTTAGATACGGCACTGCGCGTGCCTGCTCCTCTGTTATGAAGGCATTTGTAAATGGTGAGAATCAATTTACTATAACACTAAAAGCAGATGCTACTTAAGAACTGAATGAAAATACCCATCATGCAACACAGATATCTAAAACTGTAGTAATGCACCCATCCAACACCTTCCCGTCAATACCCAGAATTTGCAGGTGTCTTCTTTTATAATACGCTGTCAGGAAGACATTTTTCTTATTTCAATATATCTCCCTGTGAAGTTAAATTGAAAAATCAGGGAGTGAGAAAGAATGATGTCCTGATCACCAGGACCCACGTGGTAAAAGGATAGAACCAATACCCAAAGGCTGTCCCTTAAATTCCACATGTACACACAAACACACACACACACACACACACACACACACACACACACACACCACGCTCACAACGCGCCTGCATGCATATGTACATGCACTAGCACACACATGCATACACAAAATAAACAAATAAATGTAAAACAAATACATAAATGTAACAAAAATATTACAATAAATGTAATGAATGTAAAAAGAAAATAACACACTTACGCCAAAAAATTAATGAGAACATTTCATATATCAAAGAGATATGAAAAGATCCTGCTCCTTTTTATAGGTCAAATCGTTTTTTTTGGTTTTTTTTTTTGGTTTTTTTTTGGTTTTTCGAGACAGGGTTTCTCTGTGTAGCCCTGGCTGTCCTGGACTCACTTTGTAGACCAGGCTGGCCTCGAACTCGCAAAGATCCGCCTGCCTCTGCCTCCCAAGTGCTGGGATTAAAGGCGTGCGCCACCACTGCCCGGCTGGTCAAATCGTTTTTAAATCCTGTAAAACTTCACTTTTAAGCTCTATACCTGAAAAGATTTTGAATGCCTACTGCTTGTGGAACTTTTTTTCAGTTATTTAAAGATCACTGCAATAAAATAAGGATTGTTTAAATTGCTCCTGAAATAGTCCTCTGACATTTGGCTGTTTAGGATGAGATAATGCTATGTTCCTGCCAGTAGCCACTGAAGTTTAATGCTGTCATTTTAGTTGTGTTTTCAAATAATACTACTTTTTTATTGCATGATGCATGTGTGTGTGTGTGTCATAGCCTGCATGTGAAGGACAACTCATGGGAGTTGGATCTTTCCTTTCATGGGGACCCTGGTGACAAAACTCACGTCCCTTGGCTTTCAGCAGGTGCTTGTACTCATTGAACATCTCATCTGTCCAATTTAGTCTTTTTTTTTTTTTTGACACAGAGTCTTACTGTGTATCCCTGGATATCCTGGAACTTACTATGTAGACCAGGCTGGCCTCAGACTCACAGAGATCTGCTTCCCAAGTGCTGGGATTAAATGCCTGACCCACCATGCTGGGTGGGTCCTATTGCTACTTCTTAAATCTATCAAATGTGTGGTCTCATAATTTTAATAAAATGGAGGAGGCCCATTCTCATGAATAGATTTTATCTGAATACACTGATAAAATATATATGTGGCATTTCTTTACTATATCTTAAGACTTTGGGTGTTTTATTTCTCTAATGTATAATGTTCTAAATTAGCACTGATGTGAACATTAGTCTTTTATCAGCGTATAAAGACAAAAGCCTGAAATGATTTTGTTATAGAGAACTTCTCTCTGAACAAAGCCTTGGCCCTCTTCACTCCACACTTGTGCCTGTCTGGAAGAAACCATCAAGATTAGGCTTGTGGACTGTTGACACTGCCTCATAGAAGGAACAGGAGAGGAGATGCATTAGATTCTCCCCTGAGATTCTAGCTAATCCTCCCGGCCATTTGTGTGCAATTCTGCCCCCAACTGCAGGTTTCAGGAGGTGTTAGGGTACATAGGCAGTAGCGGGTGGGATAAGCAGAAGGAGACTCCACATATGTAGCTTCCAAGCCAATATCCATGATGGGTAAAGGCCTTCATTGCGGCTGTTTTGAGTCCTTTCATGACCCCATAGTAATCTCTCAATCGTGCTCTGCAGGTAAGTTCAATAAAACCATTGGTTCTCCATATTAAACTTTGGTGGAAGCTTACTTTAGTCATTGTTGGGACTATGTGAGGATTGGATAGACAATGTCTAGGTTCCCCAATGGAGGAATTCTCATAACACATACACATCACACTGCTAAACCTGATCATAATGCAACATGGTAGTTACCTTGGGATGTGAGATTATACGTATTTTTTTAAGTTATCTGTATTTCTAAAACAAATAAAATAGCCCACAGAATAAAAATAATCATGTTTACTATTAACAATTTGGAGGACCAGTATGGTACAAGGTAAGTTCATCAGAGCGCACACACAGGCACTCTTAAGGCCAAATAGAAAGTCTGTATTGTCAGTCAGCAGCTGCCCTAGGAGATTACCCAAACCATGCAGACTCAAGCCTCACCATTTTTTGTCTTTCATGCACAAAAACCACATCCTGGTCAACACATTTTGGTTAGCAAGAACAGTTACGGAGAAGCAAAACTACAGAAGCTGAAGGACAAGGTTAGTACATTTAGGGACTTTCCTGGACCCTGGAACTATGAACTAAGTCTTTGATAGATTTGGTCTTTGTTCCTGTTTTGGCAGGTAGTGAGGTCTATGTCAGAATGGGGCCTCCAACATGGTGTCATTTATGCTAAGGTCTGGAGGCCTATTAAAACTACGTGATATCTCAAGGCAGTACTTTATGATGTTCAGGAGTAGAGAAGCCTGGATGAGCTTTAGAAGCACGGTCATATACCCTCTTGTTGGAGGAAGGTCTAATACTTTAGTTCTAAAGGGCTGATTGCAATGCTGAGATCTAGTTACTGACCCTTCTGAGGCATTATCTTGATTGGTTAATAAAGGTCGCTGATGGTCAATTAGCTGGGCAGAAAGAGTATAGGAAGGTGGGACTTCCTGAGACAGAAACAGGAACCCTGCACTTTATACAGAGGAATCTCTCTTTCCACCAGGAGACACGCAAGCAGACTGACATGTTTCAGAGCTCTGGAAGGTACCAACAGGCCACATGGCTGTTTGGGATTAAATAGTCCAGGTTAATTTAGATTAGCTAGTTGAAAGTCTGCCCAGCTAAGGACTAACTGTTGAAACATTAAAAGGTCTTGGTGTATTTAATTATTGGGGAAAGGGCCTTGGTGGCCTATAGGCCAGCAGTCAAAGCAATCCAGGCCCATCAGCCTCCAGCTGAACCCCGGCAGCTGTTCCTTTGGGCCACCAGCAATTCTCCTAGTCTAATATAATAGTTTATAGATATTAATAAGTATCCGACAGCTATCCTGTCAGCTTCCCCACCAGACTGCACAGCCCAGCTGTCCCTCCAGGCATACAGGCTTCTAAAGCAAGTCAGGCCTGCTGGTTGCTCCACAAGCCTAATATAATAACTTATAGTTATTAATGAAGATATTAATTAACAAAATTTTAACCAAGGCCACCCTTGGTCCAGGGCTTTTCCCCAGGATAAGTCAGGCCACCTAGGTAGGTCAGGCCTGTTGGCCTCCTGCCAGCCCACTAGCTGCTCCACCGGCCTAATCTTATAGTTTATACTTATTAATAAATATGATTGATAACTAAATTACAGTTTCACCCTCTGTCTTCTACATCCCCCATTTCTCCTCTGAAGAAGGTCATAGCTATAAGAATTCTTTTCCTTCCAAGGAGGGAATGTCATAGAGACTAGAATTTCTGTTCTTCAAAGTAAACCATGAAAACTAGAGAAGTCACTCTGTGATCTACCAATCCTATAAGCAGATCATAACGCCCTCACTCCAGTTGAACCCTGCCCCATACTCGGGGCAAGGGATATTACATAGAGAGAGAGATAAGGTGAATCTGAACAGAGAACCTTGATGGGCTCACCCCATTTCATCTCCATTAGAGCATAGCTTACCTCTTATCCAATCATATTTCTGTGAAGTTGTTCATTTGGCCATTTTTTCCCGAGTCATTGGGTCTTTATTTCTAAAAGTTCCTGGGTCATGTAAAATGTGTTAAAATGCATTCATTTACACTCATAAAATCTCACCAGCATGACTTGACTGCCTAAACATAACCAGAACAAAGACAACACCAGCAGACATGTTAGCATATATGACGGAAAGCCCAGGAAGCCTCAGCCCTAACAAAGAACTGTGGGAAACTAAGGAATGTTAAGAGCAGGAAAAATAGTCTTCCCCAGGGAAGATATTCCAACTGGTTATCCAATAGCAAATAGTCAGCCCTGAAAATAAATATACATACAAGTAACATTTTACAGACTGACCAGACTGTACTTATGTAATTACAAGTGTGTGTGCATGTGTAACAATGCATGAATAAAGAAGAGGCTATGAATTTGAAAGAGAGCAAGATGGTATATGAGAGATTTTGGAGGGAGGAAAGGAAAGAAGAAAATGATGTAATTATATTAAAATCTCAAAATATGGGGCTGGAGAGATGATTCAGTAGTTAAGAGCACTGGCTGCTCTTCCAAAGGCCCTGGGTTCAAATCCCAGCACCCACATGGCAGTTGCACAGCTGTCTGTAATTTCTGGGCATGGTGGCACACACCTTTAATTTCAGCACTTGGGAGGCAGAGGCAAGTGGATCTCTGTGAGTTCGAGGCTAGCCTGGTCTACAAAGTGAGTCCAGGACAGCCAGGAATAGACAGAGAAACCTTGTCTCAAAAAAGAAAACAAAACAACAAAATAAAACAAACAAACAAAAAAAAAAACCCACACATTTTTAAGCTGGGCATAGTAGCGCATGACTTTAATAGCAACACTTTGGAGGCATAGTCAAGGGGATCTCTGTTTGAGACCAGCCTAGTCTGCAAAAGGAGTCCAGGACAGCCAGAGCTGTTACCCAGAGAAACCCTGTCTCGAAAAACAAAACACAACAAACAAACAAATCTCAAAACATGAAAGAAAATTTAAATATCTAAATAAATCATAAAATAAATAATAAATAAATGTGCTGTGCTTTTATTCTTGCTATCCTACCTTTTGTTAGAGAAGGGTCAGCTGTGGAATTCAATATGAGTGAGCAAAAAAGTATCACAGATTCTAACCCCCACAAGATCGTTATAACCTCAGGTCGCTGGGCATTCATGAATCTGGAATCTTAGCATCCGGGAGGCTGAGACAGGAGAATGGTAAGTGAGAAACACGGAAGAGTAGTATTTCTCATGCATATATGAAACCTCTTGTTCCTGTGGCAGGGATGCCATCCTTTTGTTCCCTCTAGATACTTGGCACCTCAGTCCATCATGCTAGCTCAGTAGTGGTTGGGAAATTAAATAATAGGATGAAGAAATGCACTTACCTCTGCTCTAATTAAAAGGCTTTCATCTGATCACAATCTGTAGTCCCCTGACTGGTCCTGGCCTTTTATCTCTAAGAAAAAACATGGCTTTTTAAAAAATGGTATTATCAATCAAGACCAAAGTCTTATACATGCTAGTCAAGGACTTAACACTTGACCAAAACATCAGCTTCATCATGAACTTTCTAGTCTTCAGATCTGTTGTCTACACAAGAATCAGAATAAAATTTTTAATTTTTATTTAAACTTTTTCATACAACATACTTTGATCATATTCTTTCCCCTCCCCCAACTTCTTCCAGATCATCCCTACCCACCCAATTTTAATATTCTTCTTTTCTCTCTCTGAAAAGAAAAAAACAAACAAAAAATGAAAATCAAAACAGAAAAACAAATCAACAAAATACAGAACCAGTAAGATAAAAAATATCAAAACAAAAACAAAAAACAAAAAGCACCCATGTTAAAAAAAAAAACAGGGTATAGTCTAATAACAAAAAACAAAAAACCAAAACAACAACGGCAGAAACAGAGTCTGTTTTGTGTTCAACAACTACTTCTGGGTATGGGTTCTGCCCCCAGAGTATGGTTGTTATAGCCAATGACACTTCACTTGAGAAAACTCATTTTCCCTTTCCCAGTAGTACTGATTACAAATAGCTTCTTGATCAGGTGCAGAACCCTGTGTTCACTTCCCTTCTCAATGCTGGGATTTTTGTCTGGTTTGAATTTGTGCAGGTTTTGTGCATATTGTCGCAATCTCTGTGAGTTCAAGATACTTTTTTTAAAGTTTTTTTTAAAGATTTACTTTTATTTGCATGTGTGTACATCTATATGTGAGTATGTGCACATGAGAAAAGGGATCTGCAGAGGCAAGAAGCATTGGATGCCCTGGAGCTGGAGTTACAGGTAGTTGTGAGCCACCCAAAGTGGATGGTGGGAAATAAACACAGGTCCTTTGTGAGAGAAATACATACTCTTAACTTCTAAGCCATCTTGTCAGGCTTCAGAATAATTTTTTAAAATCAGATAATTAATAACAAATTCAATAATTATGACCCTTCACAGCTTGCAAATATTCTAAGAGTCACTGAATTACACTTCAAGTAGGAAGATCTCCTAATGTGGAAATTCTACCCCAGTAAGACTGTAAAAACAGAAAAAAAATTTAACAAACAAAACACTGTCATTCCCACACTTAAATCTGACTGTGGACCCTCCCATGTCCCTGAGTATTCACCAGACTACTTATCATGACCTGCAAAATTGTACCTTTTCTGTAGACCTTTTTTGAAGGCCCCCGAAAAGGTGTAAGAATTGTACTTTTCTGTTGACCTTGCCCACCACTTTTACCTCACTAGACCCTAAACCGGACAACTTGGTCCTGCCTGAGGTTTGTCACCTCTTTTCCACTATAATCTTCTCCATAAGTCCTGAATAACAGCCGTTACTTAGATCTCTGTGCAAATGCAATTCTTATGCCTTGAATATGGTTTCATGGATCCCTTGACGATGCATTTGGTGGAAGCTGGCCCTCCATATGTTAGTGTTGCAAGTGGGACCTATAACAGGTGGGGCTCAGAAAAGGGTCCCCAGGTCACTTGGTGGTGTGTTCTTGGAAGGCATGATAGGAAGTCACTCTTTCTCCGGCTTCCTGCTTTGACAGTGTGAATTCTTCCAGCATAGTCTTATCACTGCTGCCCACCATAATGTGATACAACCAGGGAGACCTCTCCATGGGCTGCACCGTGCTGTTGGACTTTCAGGCTCTCAAACTGTGAGTTAAATAAACCTCTTACAAATAGCCTGACTGGGGGCCCTAGTTTCAACTCTGTTCTTGAGACTAAACATTCTGACAAAAGCAACTTTGAGGAAGAGGGGGTTTATTTGGTCACAATTCCAGATTACAACTCATCATTGTGGGGAAATCAACACAGGAATGTGACGCAGCTCTAGTCAAGAGCAGAGAGACAGTGAACACACTTCTGCCTGCTCATGCTCAGACCTCACTCCCACACACACACACACTTTAGTCCAGGACTGCACCCCAGGGAATGGCGTCACCCATAGTGGGTCTTCCCACATCAATCAACAGTAAGCAAGACAACCCACCTCAGACAAACCCACAGGCCAACCTGTTCAGGACAATCCCTCACTGAGACGCTTCGCAGGTGATTCTAGATTGTATTCAGTTGACAAATAAAACTATAGGGAGGCAGAGATGGCTCAGAGATAAAGAGCACATACTATTCTTGCAGAGGACTCAAATTTGGTTCCTACACCCGTGGCAGGCAGATCACAACTGTCTATAAATCAAATTCTGAAGTATTCGATGCTCTCTTCTGGCTCCTCAGGCATTTGCACTCTGGTGTATGTGCACGTGTGGCATACAGATGGCACAGATCAGTAACAGACATGTGGTTTGAACTACACTTACTAACATCTGATGCTCAGAACACACACACACACACACACACACAAATGTAATATATTTTACACACACACACACACACACACACACACACGTAATATATTTTAAGCCTCTTATAAAACCAAGGTAATATTTGCAAGGTATATGCTTAATCAATTTCTTTCCCTTTAAAAGTACACTCTTGGTGATGAGAATTCCAAGAATGATACAGCTTGGCTGGGGATGAAGGTTAGGGGTAAAGCGAGGCACACAGTTCCATCCATAGCACTGGAAGAGCATTAAGAATGGCACAGATCGGTAACAGACTTGTGGCTTGAACTACACGTACTGACATCTGACATTCACAGCAGCCTCTGCTTGCCACTTGAGCCTCTGTGGCCCTATTTGATCTTTGCCACAGCCAATGGGGAAAGCAGAAAAGTTTTCCTTTTAGTACTCTAAAGAGGAATGACAAGTACAGAGCTGAGGTCACTTGCCCAAAGACCTCCTGCCAGTAAAGAGAGATCCCCTTCCTGACTAAACACTTGCACTTTCTTCTCAAAGCCTTAGAGGGGAAATCATAGTCCATCTCCTTACAGATACCACAAGAAGTAACAGCAGCCTGAAGTGTGGGAACCATGGGAGAATGGATTCAATTAGAAATTGGCCATCTTGGCTGGGAGATGGCACAGTGCATAAAGCACTTAGTGCCCAAGCATGAGGACCCAACTTCAGATCTCCAGCGCTACACAGAAGATCCTCAGAGCAACTCACTAGCCAGACTAGTCTGTGTCTAGGAGCTGGGTTCAACTGAGAGACACTGTATACAGTAATCAAAGAAGAAAGCCACATCAACCTCTGGCTTACACACGGGGGGGGGGGGGGGGGAGAATCCAAACAAGCATGCACACCACAAGCACATATACAAAAGAAAATTGTATGCCTCTCTTTAATGGTCTGAAACGTCATTGGTTTAGTATTCACCAAGCAAGTTACACACACTGGTTTGACAGGTGCTTGCTGCAGACCTGTAGATCTACAGGAACATCTCTGATCCTTAGTAACTTTCGGTTTGGGCAATTGTAAAGTTTGTGTTCTTACTGTTCATTTACAATGCTAAAAAGCTATAGGTTGCCACCAGCATAGTGGTCTGTGCCTATGATCCTGTATAAACTGAGGGAATGACCTGTCTGGGGTACAGTTGAGGTGTTTATTGTAGATATACAGGGGAAAGTACAGCCAGAGGCATCTGCAAGAGTCTGGATCCAAGAGAGAAAATAATAAACTGAACATGGCCAAGAGACTTTCTGGGCCATGAGAGGAGAGGGAGAGAAGAGGAAGACAAAACAGAATACATGGCCAAAAAACATAGGGTTACATCGAAATGAGAAGCTGGGGGAGAAGCCCATGAGCTGGAAAAGTTCAGGGTAGGGGGTTAGGGTGAGGTAAGCTGAAAAGACCCATAGGTTCTTTTTTCTGCGGGCATAGAGGCCAGCATGAATATGAGTATGTTAACAGGCACCATAGCTAGTCATTTGTCCCTTCTGACAGTGCTGAGAAATGGCTTCTATTGGTAGAGTAAAATCTAGGCAAGTTGAGTTTTCTTCGGACCTGACTGATTCCAGCACTCAAGAGGCTGAGGTGAATTCCTCCTGTGTGAATTCTCTGTTTAGCTCCATTCCCCAATTTCTGATTGGATTATTTGATTTCTTGGCATTTAATTTCTTGAGTTCTTTGTAAATTATGAATAATAGCCCTCTGTCAAATGTGGGGTTGGTGAAGATCTTTTCCCAATCTGTAGGTTGCCATTTTGTTCAAATGACAGTGTCTTTTGCCTTACAGAAGCTTTTCAGTTTCATGAGGTCCCATTTATTGATTGCTGGTCTTAGAGCCCGAGCTGTTGGTGTTCTGTTCAGGAAGTTGTCACCTGTGCCAATGAGTTCGAGGGCTTTTCCCACTTTCTTTTCTAATAGATTTAGTGTGTCAGGCCTTATGTTAAGGTCTTTGATCCACTTGGCTGAGAGACATTTGAAGAAATGCTCAGCATCCTTAATCATCAGAGAAATGCAACTCAAGACGACTCTGAGATTCCATCTCACACCTGTCAGAATGGCTAAGATCAAAAAATCAAATGACAGCACATGCTAGCGAGGTTGTAGAGAAAGGGGAACACTCCTCCATTGTTGGTGGGAGTGCAAGCTTGTACAACCACTATGGAGATCAGTCTGGTGATATCATAGAAAAACTTGGAATAGCTCTGCCTCGGGACTCAGCCATACCACTTCTGGGTATACATCCAAATGACTCCTCACCAAACCACAAGGAAGTTTCCTCATCTATGTTCATAGCAGCCTATTTGTAATAGCTAGAAACTGGAAACAACCCAGATGTCCCTCAATGAAGGAATGGATAAAACAAAAACAAAAACCAAAAAAACCTGTGGTACATCTACACAATGGAATAGTACTCAGCCATCAGAAACAACGAAATCATGCAATTTGCAGTCAAATGGATGGAACTAGAGAAGGTCATCCTGAGTGAGCTAACCCAGACTCAGAAGGATGCACATGGCATCTATTCACTTATAGTTGGATTTTAGCTATATAGTACAGGATATCTATACTCCAACCAATGCATCAAAGGGAACAGGAACATAGACTTTTTTTTCCTGCCAATGAGACACTTTGCCTAGTGGTGCTGCCTTGTAGGCCCCCAGTGTATGAGGAGGCTCTTGGCCCTCATATAACTGCTGAACTGGGGCGGGGGACTGATATGTAGGGACACTCCACACCAGAGATATGGGATGGAAGTGATAGGGGGTAGAGGGTGGGAGGGTGGGACTGGGAGGAGTGGAAAGAGGGCACTGTGTGATAGAGATGTAACCTGAAGTAATAAACATTAAAAAAAAGAGGCTGAGGTGGGAAGATCTTAACTTTTGGGCCAGCCTGGGCTACCACAGCAGCACTAAATCTCAAAACAGAACAATAGCCCATTTGCAATTCTTTTCAAAAGGAATAAGCATCTTTATTATATTACATTTTTATTTGGAGAGCACACACACCATGGTATGCATGGGGAAGACAGAGGATAACCTCTTGGGAGAATTGCTTCTCTCTTTCCACCAAGTGGATCCAAGGGACTGAACTCTGCTTGGTAGGCTTGGTGGCAGGTGCCTTAACTTGCTGAGTCATCTCACCAGTATTTTAAGTTAACAATTTATATCAGGAACCCTCTTTAAAAGTGGTTTTTTTTTTTTTTTTGGAAGTGTCTGCTTACTTCCAGAGTTAAAATGATATGGCCCAGTGGGTAAAACACTGGTCCCAAAAGGACGAGGACCAGAGTTTGCATCCCCAACACCAAGGCAATGCCAGGCAGACATGGAAGCCCGCTTACAATGCCAATGCTCAAGCAGAGGAGACCCCAGAACAGGCTAACACCTCATACTCACGCGTCAAAAAGGAAGAGGAGGAGGAGTAGGTGATAGAAGGGATGAAGGGGAACAATTATCAGTACTGAAAGGCTTTTAAGTTTTATGGGGAGTTTTGCTGTTGCTTTGCTTTGCTAGAGGAGTCTCACTGTTACCATATTCTGCAAAGGACCTCACTGGCATTTCTAGTGATACACATCTAGCTTACAGGTCTGAGTGGTCTGTCCTTTCTCTTCTAATGTACTGATCTGTCATAAGCCTTAGAACAATCTAATAATCTTCAAGTCCTCAGTTCAAAATGCTCGACACTCAAACAAAGACACACACAGCTTCCCCAAAGCTATACTATTAGATTTTTACATAAATAGCTAAGGATTTAATCTTCAAAGGCACCTCCTAAGTTTTGATGTACAAATACTTCAATAGAACCTTGTATTTTACAATCTGTACCATGAGAGGGTTCTGTTGATGACTTGGTAGGAGAAAAACTCCCAGTATACTTAATATTTGTGGTTGTGTAAGTCCATGTTGTGTCACTGTGACAAAATGCCCAAGATAAACAACTCACAAGAAGGAAAGGTTTAGTTTAACTGGGGGTTTCAGCGAATGGCCAGTTGGCAGTTTTGCTTTCAGGCATTTGAGTGAGATGTGGTGGAGAAAGCTACTTACCTGGGTAGGCAGGAGGCAGAGTTTTCCTCTACAGCAAAACCCAGCTCCCGTGACTAGCAACCTATGGATCCACTTATTTTTGAGGTCATTGCCCTTGTAGTCCAGTGGCTTTCCCAAGACCCTACCTCAAGCACTGGGGTCCAAGTCTTCAACACATGAATTTTGCGGGGAAGTTTGAGAGCCAGAATAAGATACTAAGCAATTTTTTTTTTTGCATAACCTTTTTCTAGCCTCTGTACAGCTCTATCCCCACAGAAGACAACTAGATCACTTTCCATAACTGAACACTGCTTGCTATTCACCCACTGACTCTTCACCTATAGGCCTGAATGCTACTATAGATACAAATAATTCAACATCCCAGTGTTTACTAACGCAAACCCAAAGGACTCCTGGATCTCAAACCACTCTTTGAATGTAAGATTTCATGATGTTATGTAGTTGTTAGGCTAAGTATACACTAGATATTATTTTAATCTTGAAATTATCCCTGGTAAAAGTTGAGTTTTACCAAAAAAAAAAAAAACTGTCAGTTGTGTGTCAAAGATGAGCCTTTGCCATAAATCTCAAGAGTTAGAAGGTATAAAGGGTCTCATATCTTGTGAAATTGTTAATCACACAAAGCACATGATCCCAAACAGACTCAGTGGTTAATAACATACTGGCTAGTAAACTTTGATTTGGGTACCACCTACTGGTAGGAAATGTACATTGTACATTAAAAGTCTACCTGGCTAAATGTATATTTGTGTAGCTTAACTTACATTAAGAACATATTTTGTTTTTTCCTGACGTATGTTAAAAGCTTATCTTTTATGTTCAGCTGACTTTAAAAGATAAATTCCTTCTTCATTACTATCTGGAATAATAAACTATCATTACATGAGGAAAACAAAACGAACCTTAAATGCTCTTAAAATGTTCTAGTCTAGGACTGGGGAGATGGCTAAGTAAAAGGGCCTGCATATAAACATGGGGACCTGTGTTCAGATCACTGGCACTCAAGAAAAAGCCAGCCAAGGGAGCTGGAGATGGCTCAGTGGGTAAACTGCTTGCCACCTAAGTTCTGAGGGCCAGAGTTCAGATCCCTAGCACCTACACACAAGACAGATGGCAGAGTCTGTAATCCCAGCAGTAAGGGGATGGAAATAAGGGATCCCCCTGGCAAACTAGCTTAGCCTTATTCTACCTGGTTCAGCAAGAGTAAAAAGCTATCTAGTACATAGTGCTTGAAACTAGTATTTACTGCTTCAAGTAAAGAGAAGAGCTATCAAGGGAAATGTCCAATGTCAGTCAGCCTCTAGCCTCCACATGCACCCACATGTAACACATTCACATCCATATTAGGAAAAAGCCAAGCAACACAAGTGAGCCTATCATCCTTGTACTGGTAAGGCAGAAGGCAGATCCTGCCCAAATCAGTGAGAGCAACAAAAAAAGACATAGGATACGCACACATGAATAAAACTTTAACATCCAATTGGCCCTTAATTACTTTTTAAAAAAATTTCTGGACATTTAAGAAACACTTTAATACATTATTTTCATTAAGCATGGTTTTCCAATTGGCCACTAAAACTATTATGAATGTACAGGGATATAAACACAACAGCACACTTACGTTGTTTGATATCATAGCTGCAGCTGGCCTCCAATTCTGATTCATTCTGCCTCTGCATGAGAATGTCAGGCTCACATTTAATTTTCAGAGGTCCTTGCCTGAACATGGTCAGTGATTTGACAAAGAGGTAAAGTATGTGTGACATTATAGAACATATAACCAATATTTTAAGAAAAGATATTTATTATTTACACCACTGAAATAGTCCCATAAGAACAATGTACACCATGTTCATTTAAAAGGAGCAATTCCGTTCAATACAAGAACTATATAAAGCAATACTGTCAACACAAAACAGTAATCATATTACATATCTGCAGGCGTAAGCATTGCAAGTAACAAGTATTTTTAATCTTATGGCTAGATAGGTTTGCTGCAACAGTGTTAGCAGTTAGCAATGACACACAGCTGGAGTAGGCAGACGTGCTGTCCATGCTTCTGAGAGTGGAGTTGGTGAAGGTGCCTTTTCACTGCTGTGGGACACTGTGCTCATGACTATGGGTTGGGCAGAGTGGTTATTTAGCCACCAAAAAGAAGCATACTCTTGTCCTGTAGTGTTATTTCCATCTGCTTGCTGCCCTGTGACCTAGGGTTGTCATGCAGATGTCCTTAATAGTTAAAGGACCCTGACACAAATCCAGCGTCAAGATCTTCCTGGTAGACTGCAGAAGAGACTCTGAGAGGAAGAACGCCTCCTGGGAGTTTCAGCATAACAAACCAGGCTATTACTTAAAAGCTGGTTTAGGCTTTTTGGTTTCGCCTTTGGTTTTCAGGGGAAAGCACTAGCTAGCTTGAAGATAGTTTGGTCTCAGACTCAGGCAGCATTATACAAGGAGACAAAAGCAAAAAAACGTAAGACGAAACTCATTTCCAAACTCACAAGATGACACAGTTGATACCTTTTTTCTCTACCTTCCATTTCCTTTCTTTTTTCCATTTTTGGAAAAAAATGTTTCCAATGAAAAACATCTCAATAATCAATGCCAGAGAACATTTTCTTTCAAGGGTAAATTAACATGGAAGGAAGAGAACTTTTTTTTTAGCACTTTGTTATGATCTTCAAAAAAAATACAAAATTAAGTTTACAAAGCATTGGAAGACCACAGCTAGGCAGTCGGTGTCTGCTTCAGTGTCCAGCACAATCATGGTAATGCCTAGCAAAGAAAGAAAACATCCCCAGATGTCAGGAATCTTCAACTGTAAGTGTAAATGATAACTACTGTCCTTGCTTCTTGGATAGATACCTGCAAGAAATGGGATAAACACGTCAGAACAGGGCAGGCTAAACTCATGGCAACAAACTACCTCTCCTGCCAAAGGACTTATTCCAGTGAGGAGCCTTCCAAGATGAACACAGTTAGGAATCACTCAAAACTGTTGAGTGCTATGCTCCTTCTGTTTCTTAGGAACAACGGTTAAACAATTTGCCAATTTAGGCTGCTCATATTCACAATTAGCCTTTGGAAGTTGTAAGCATTGGTTACAACACCATACTGCCTGCCTACTTCCCAATGTCAAATAGCATCGTGATTTCTAATTAACTCATATTTCATCTAAAGATCTTATTTTTTCCTACATAAAGATAGTGGGATAAAAGACAATTAAGGGGTGCATACATACATACATACACATGCGCACACATGTGCGCAAGCATGCATACTATATATATATATATATATGTATATATATATATATATAAAACCTCTTACACTCTGCTTAAGAGTGCAGAGGAGAAGGCTGTAGTTCAGAGGTACAGTGGCTGCCTAGCATGCATATTGCCTAGATTCAATGGCCAGCACTATACAAAGACTATATAGGTGTTTACCAAGTAACCGTTTCCTCGTATTATATAATAAAATCCACTACTAAATTAAAATTTCCAACCCATCTCACACTGAGAAACTACCATCATTAGCAGTGTGGAGACAGAATCAGGAAACAGATGGGTCTCACAGTGAACCCTGCCCTCTGTGTGGCCGGTGCCGAGTGTCGCTTATCTGCATAACTCAGCTACGCCATTGCATTTCTTAACAGGGTCATCAGACGCTACTAAGAAGCTGTGTGTCAAAGCAACGTAAAGAGCCAAAAGTGGAACTGGAGGAACCAAGGCACCCACGGGCAGCTCTGTCTGGAGTTTACCCAGATCTTTACAGGTGTGACCTCAGAGCAGCGTCACTTGCAGTGCACACAACCTCCTGTGTCTCCAGGTTTCTCTGCTGGGTCATGCTGATGCTGGCAGCAATTTACAGGAGAGGCAGTACTTAGAAAGAGACTAGGAGACTGTACAGCAAAATGGTACTCCTTAGAAAGAAAAGTCAGAACTGCGTTGTTTTCTATTTCTGCTGCTATACACAGAAATTCTTTGCCATTTTAAACCATGTCATCTTGACACAACTTACAGTGTGATAATAACTGTCAACTCTAGTCAGCTCCATGTGCTGGCATGTGTTTGTAATTCCAGCAGCTGATTACAAATTTGAAGCCAGCATAAGCTACCCAGAGACCTTGCCTTAAAAAATCATGGAGGCTGTAGTATAGTTATACTGTACTATATGGCTAAAATCCAATTATAAGTGAATAGATGGTAACTATACTACAACCAATGCACCAAAGGGAACATGAACATAGACTTTGTTTCCTGTCAATGAGACATTTTGCCCTAGTGGTGCTGCCTTGTAGGCCCCCAGTGTATGAGGAGGCTCTTGGCCCTCATATGACTGTTATGTAGGGACACTCCACTCCAGAGGAGTGGGATGGAAGGGATAGGGGGTAGAGGGTGGGAGGGCGGGACCGGGAGGGGTGGAAGGAGGACAATATGATGGAAATGTCACCTGAAGCAATAAATAAACATTTAAAAAAAGCAAACAAACATGGAGGGAGGATCAGGGAATTCAGCAGGTAGCCTGATTACTGTCACAAAGTGACTCAGCACCCTTTCAAGTTCCCACTACTAGATATTAAAGACCTGAAGGAATGTGGGTTTATGAGCAACTGAGGGGGCTTCAGTAGATTAAAAAATATATTTTTAGAATTTTCCCCTTTATATAAAGAATTAAGAGCAGAGTTTGGCGTCGCTAACGTGCTTTCACCCATTGGTATAAAATGGTGCAGTCAGCCACTTACCTTTCCCAGTACTTGTGATTCAACTCCAAGAAGTCATCGAGCTTGGCTATCTCCTTGAGGTACTGAGTGAGCTTCACCAGTTCTTTATCTTTATCACGGTTTAGATGCGCTTTCATGAAAGGCCTTATCTGTCAGAAAATAAACAAACCTCACCAAACATCATGTTGTGGCAGGAAAGTCAACAAAAGCTTGTGCTACTCCATCACTGGCTAAAATGCCAGTGCAAGTGACTTTCATACCACCTAAGCTCATAAGAAGTCTTGGGGATTATTTAAGCTCCCCACCTATTCTACCTTCTGCCTAAACCCAGACACACAGCCCGTCCAGCATGGGGACTGCACAGTCACTCCCATCTTGCACCTTGGCTCACACTTTACTTCCTTCTGTCATCTGAGTGGTTTCCACCACCTGGATGTCCTTTACACTGTCTACTCTGTACAGAGCCAGCCCAGGAATGAGCCTGTACTAAGAACAGGGGGTACCTCTACTGAGGCACTCCTCTATGAGCTTTCTAAACTTGTCTCTTTATTCGTTGCATGCCTCTGTGCCATCTGCACATGCAGACGGCAGAGGACACTCTCAGGAGTCAGTTCTCTCCCTCCACCATGTGGGCCCTGGGGGTGGACTGTCACCATGAAGGCCCATTAGGCACTTATGTACAGCTGAAATTATTATTATTATATTATTATAACTTTCATGCTGGTTTTCTGCCACGTTTTTCCATAAACATATTACTTTGTCATTTATCTATAAAGAACAATTTCCATAAAAAGGGCAGTCAACCATGTTCTCCCAAATTGTAAGGTTATGTTTTGTAATATGAATACTTCACTTAAAAAACATTACTTCGGGCTGGAGAGATGGCTCAGCGGTTAAGAGCACTGGCTGCTCTTCCAGAGGTCATGAGTTCAATTCCCAGCAACCACATGGTGGCTCACAACCATCCATAATGAAATCTGGTGCCCTCTTCTGGCCTGCAGATATACCTGCAGACAGAACACTGTATACATAATAAATAAATCTTAAAAAAAAAAAAACCCTTAAAAAAAAACATTACTTCAAAAACTATAAAAGTCAGGAAAACAGATATGAGACTGAATCTTGTCTACGGTCATACCACCCTGAACGCGCCCGATCTCGTTTGATCTCGGAAGCTAAGCAGGGTCGGGCCTGGTTAGTACTTGGATGGGAGACTGAATCTTGACCATAATTATGAGTTATTTAACTAGACACACTTCTGTATGACTTCCTTAATAACTATCTTTTCTTAAGTAGATCATCTCACACATGTTTTTACAACACAACACAGCTTTTCACATTTTAAAATTAATTTTAAATAAAATATATGTTTGGGGTCTGGAGAGATGGTTCAGTGGTTGAGAGCACTGGCTGCTCTTCCAAAGGACCCGGGTTCAATTCCCAGCACTCACATGGCAGCCCACAACTGTCTATACCTCCAATTCCAAGGGATCTGACACCCTCACACAGACATATACAAGCAGGCAAAATACCAATGTACATAAAATAAAATTAATCTTTAAAAAATAAAATGTTTGGGGTTTGTTTCAGAATATTAAAAGAGAGATGACAGAGTACAGAATGAACACACTTGCTTCTCTTCCAAGCCAACAAGCTAAGTCTGGGCTAAAATTCAAGGCTTCCATCACCATTCTGACACTTGAACTCTACTCACTACACACTAAAACCAACTCAATGATTTATAAAGACTTCAAAGACCTACTTTCTATAAGTTCCCATTCTAGTCTTTATCCAGAACCTGGCTGGCTAAGAAGTTCAGGACAGAGAAGAAAACATCTTAGTGCCAGGATTTCGACTTCACATGGAGACAACCTCACTGCTGTCACAGAGCAAGTCTGTGTTCATACTGCGTTGCTGCGTTAGCAGCCATGGCATCAGGACCATTCAAGCTCCAGTGCTCTCCACTGCAGGATGAATTGTCTCTAGTTCCTACACAGATTTCAGTGACTTTTGCTAAAATTGTCACTGAGCCAAGAACTAAGTCACACAGATTTTTGCCCAAATTCTATCAAACGCCCACTGTATGTATACATAATTTTGAGCAAATCTTAACTTTTCATCCTAAGTTTGTTTCTCAAGTTAAGAAAGAGGACAATTGATACAAAATTAATATTCTATTTGGCTACATCTGTATTGATCTTTGTATAATGATACAAAATTAAGATTATATTTGGCTACATTGGTATTGATCTTTGTATATTGATACAAAATTAAGGTTAACTCCTTTTAAGGTATTGTACCTAGGTAATGCTTAAAAATGCAATGTAAAGTCTTGGCCTTTTGACAGCAACTGTCACAACCTGTTTAGGATAATTAAGAAATGCAAACTAATAGTCACTCAAACATGTCATTTTGTTAGGTACTAGTGTAGTTTATCAAAGATATTTTCTATGTTAATCAGAAATCAAGTTGCTAAGAAACAAGCAACATTTGCTTATCTAAACATATGTAGATAGGTAGTCTTCAAAAACCTCAAGAGGGCAGCAGAATATGGAATTCAAAGACATTTTCTTAACTTAAGATTGTTTGATATTGAGACATGTCAGCTCCTGACGGCACCCCCTATTCTACTCCAAATAGAGGATGAGCATTGAAGAATCTCCACTGGGAGATGGCTTCATTAGTGATAAGCTTGTCACTGGGCAAGAAAAATCCCTTGCTTCAACTGTAGACAGAATACTGTCTGAAAAGGACAAAACTTGGAAGCAAGTGAGTCGACGCCTAGCTCTGCCAAGTTAGGGTAGGCAAGTCCTTCACAATTCCTGCTTTACAATTAATGTCTGTCAGAGATACTGGGCTAAAAGGCTGAAGATAGATGCTCTAACGTATTGAGAGAAATCGGGGACTGTCCAGGCAGTCAGTTGTCTGTCATTTCTTAGTTTTGGGAGCTGCTGGCTCTGCATTTCCTGTATATTCAGATATATTTATCCTTCTCAGGTCTCTGATGTGGTTGAAGACTAGATAGTTATAGTCTCACAGTTAAGATTTAAGTTGTTTAGGAATTAAAAGGATGTTCTAGGTCTAAGAAGATGTTTTTAAGTTGGTAATGCAAGTTAGGATGGAAACTGAGTTAGGTATAGAACTTTAAACTCATGGAGATAGATAGACAACAGAATATTAATATCAGTTGCCAAATACATATGGACTGGACATTGGGAATGTATGTTATACTTATAATTTTCATAGTTGTGGCCTAATTATTCTTATTGTTTTGTATTGTATTTATTGTTATAAGAAAAAGAGCTGTTTGTTAAGACTAAAAGAGGGAGCTGTTGGGGGAAAAAGATATAACTTAAATTAAAAAAAAACAGATAGGAGGGTGGGACGAGGAGGTACTATGATTGAGATGTAACTTGAATAAATAAATGTAAAAAAATAAAATAAAATAAAAATAAAGAGGACAAGATGCATGTGGTTCCTTCTATCTCTGGTGCCTGATAATCCTAAGATCTACACTTGACTTACAGGAATCACAAAACCCTTATTAGTTCGGTTTGAAAGAAAAGAAAAAGCACATCCGTGCCAGCTGGCTAGAACATCAACAAGTCCTAAGACATACACTCCTAACAGAACACTGGACTTTACTTCTAATGTTACAAGTCAGTAAGTCCAGGTTGCACCCACAGAGCCAGCTAAAACTAAGCATTCAAGTAGGCTGGCTAACCAAGGACCCAACACAAAAACAACCTTCATTTTCATTTCAACTTCCCAAAACACTTAAACTCCTCTTGCTCATGACTCTAAGCACAGGGGGCTGGGCAAATAGCTCAGCAGTTAAGAATACTAGCAGCTTTTACACAGGACCCATGTTTGGTTTCTAGCACTCACAAGGTGGCTCACAACCATCCCTAACTCCAGTTAAGTGATCCTACACCCTCTTCTGACTTCCGTGGGTACCAGGTACAGAAGTGACAAACATATTTATCCTGGCAAACAGTCTATCACACAAAATAAAAATAAATTGTGCATGGAGTGGTGTATGTGTTTGTGTAGTCATGCATCACTTAACATTTCTTTTCCTGAGATACATGAAGTGAATTTCACCATTGTTCGAACATCACAGAATATATTTTATATCTCACTGTACACTTAAGCCCGATGGTATACCCTACGGCTCCCAGGTCACAAAACCACATCTTACTATACTAAATACTGTAGGCAACTGTAAGTACCTACACAAAGTCATGGCATGGGAAAAACACTAGGCAACAAGAAGTTTTTAGCTCTGTTATCTTCCAGAACCCATGCTAATACTCGCTGTCCATTATTAAGTGAAAGATCATCTCAAACTTCATGAAACCCACAGTTCAGGTTACATGAGGCTAAAAAAAGTAAAATTGCCTTACCTTCAGTCCATTTTGTGGATTCATTAGAAAATTTCTTCCTATGTCATCAAACATAATGGTGTTTTTTTTGCTGTAGAACTCAGAAAACTTTCCCCAAATGACACCAAGAGGCTTCACCTTAAAACAGAGGTTTATATTTAACTCAATATGTATCAACAGTTCACCTCATCCTGACAGCAGAGCAAGCTCCTTCTAGCCTATAGGGCTGAAATGGCTGAACACATGCACCATGTGAGCCCATACTGTTTACCATTTTGTTTGTGTCGAACTCACCTAGCCATACCATAACACTTCATGTAATTTTCACATGAAGAATCCAGACAAAAAATATAGGTATTTCCTGGGCTAATAAAAACCCACCTCTCTCAATACCTTTCAGACTAGGAACATCTTAAGAGAGGAAAACTACACTGGGCTCTTGAGTTAATAATTTAGGTACCTTATTGCAAAATAAAAACCATGTTTTTTGTTTGTGGTGTTTCTCCATTTTTGTCACTTGAGAGTCTCAATCTGCAGCCCAGATTGGCTTTGAACTCATGTTCCTCTAGACTCAGCCTCCTGAGTGCTGGGAACACAGGCAGATACTACTGTGCTCAACTGATTTTTGTCTTTAAATCATTAACACTAGTGACTGAATTCTAGGGCATTTGATCCACAAGCTTCAGAGACACCAGAATTTAATTCCAGGTTTTGTTTCAGAATCTCTAATCCAGAACTACAAAAGGACAAAACTCTATACAGACATATCTGCAGATAATCTCAGTTTCTAAGTCTCACACAACAAAAACTGGTAACAATGCTTCTCTACAAAAGGGTCACCAGCTCTGCCTGAGGTGGAGGAGTATCTTGCTAGGCAGTGGTTCTCAACCTTCCTAATGCTGTGACCTTTTAATACAGTTCCTTGTGTTGTGCTGAGCCCAACCATAAAACTATTTTCACTGCTACTTCATAATGGTAATTTTGCTACTGTTACGAACTGCAATGCAAACATGTATGTTTCAATGGTCTTGTGCGACCCCTGTGAAAGAATCATTTGAGCCTCAAAGAGGTTGCAGCCCACAGATTGAGAACTGCTGTCCTAGGAAGAAGAATAATTCACTAACTACAAGCCTGACTTTTATTTTGAAGAATACAAATGAATAAAGCAGTCAGAAAATGCCTTAAATACAACACTTTAAAAAAAGAGTCTTCCTAGTTATTGGCTGGGATCCAATCAGTGATGTGAGATGAACAGGTAGCAAGGAGAGGAATGCTGTCCCTGGCGCCTTGATTCCTCTTCAACTTAACACGAAAACATTTTCTTCCCTAGGAATACTATTTTAATTTTGCTAAACATTTCTTTTACCGAAATTATTTTCTACTATTTGTCTATTCTTGAAACAAAACTACCCAATTCTTGAGACAGGAATATGGGAACTAACAAAGTAAGCCAGATTCTAAGGTTTTGCAGGGATCTTGTGTCAGGAGGTTTGATGACAAGATTGTTCAGACACCAGGACTGAACAAGATGAAATCTCACATCTTCTTGGAAATTAAGTCTAGCACACCTTGTTCCCCAAACATGGACTATTTTTTTAAAAATTAGTATAATAGTATTGTTGAACACAGAACAATCTGAAAATAGAGAAAAACGCAAAGGAAAATTTCAAATCATGTAGCAACTAGACAGTCTGATTCATTTACCTCTAGGTTTTTTTTTTTAAATAAAAACAGCCTTAGGACATTCATTGCTAAGGGAAATGATAGACAAACAAAGGCAAAGAACCATTCCCACTGGCCTGCAAATGCCATGTAGATACTCCTTTTAGCTAAATCCTTAGCCACTCTGCTAAAGTCAGTGGAGTAAGTGGATTGCACCAGGCACCAAATACAGCTCTTCATTCCTAGCCCTAGCAGTTAGCTGTCCTATGCTGCCCCACTGTCACAGCCCTGCTGTTCTTGGCATTTCCTGAACTCCGTAACACTTAGACTGCAGGAGATATGCAGATCACAAATATGCTTCTCTCCTGGTATGTGCAGCAGTTCTTGAACTGAGCAAGTCCTCGCACACATAGGCCACTCTGTTCACATTTTACCAGACACTACCCTAGACTGCTCCAGCATGCTAAACTCTCTTCATTCCTATTAAGTTTTCAAAAGGCATAGATGAAATTTCCCTATCTCTCTAATCATGCCTGTTGCAGGGCCTCGTAGAAGCAGTCACTTGAGAAGTAAAGCATGCTAAAATTCTTTATTTTTAAATGCTTCTTTGATGGGCATTTTTAAAGGACTTCTCTGACGTCCCGTTGCTATTTCCTAGGTGTGGACATGTACCCTGATCCTTGCATTATAGCACTTTCTTCTAGAGAACAGTAAATACATTTTGGCTTGTTTCCAGGTACTTCTTGATAATATTCAGTGTTTTTCTCATGTACTTTGTCTGGCAATACTTCACTGCCATTCTCACAGCCTTGACACAGTTCCTTTCTCAACGGTCCTTCAATATCCTTACTTACACCATTATAATTCATTTAAAAATTTTTTTTTTTTTTTTGGTTTTTCAAGACAGGGTTTCTCTGAATATCTCTGGCTATCCTGGACTCACTTTGTAGACCAGGCTGGCCTCGAACTCACAAAGATCCGCCTGCCTCTGCCTCCCAAGTGCTGGGATTAAAGGCGTGCGCCACCACCGCCCGGCTTAAAATTTTTAAAATTAATTTATCTTATTTAATTTTTTGAGATAGGGTCTCATTATGTAGCCCTCACTAGCCTGGAACTCACTGTGAGACCATGCTGGACCCTGACTCAGAAACACCTGCCTGCCCCCTGGCTGTTGTGAATCTTTTAAATACAATGTCTTTGTCAAAATTCAACTGTCACTTTACCACCTCTTCAGATCAAATTCTAAATTCTAGTTTTTTTTCCTTGTCAATTTAATACAAAAAGTGCAGTAAAAAAATGCACTCATCTTTAACAAACAGGAGCTCTCACATCAATGAGTCCTCTCCTTGGAGTATGCACGGTTATCATAGCAGCACTGTCCAGCATGAAGGTAATCTTATAATTGGCATTTGTGCTCACTCCCAGTTCCTGTAACACAAATGTTCATGAGGTTCAAATACAAATGTGGAAAAGCCCAGGCTTTCTGAATTCTATCTGCAATTTCCCAAAATGCCCATTTTCTACAGCAATGGCAGCCACATTTAGCTATACAACAGGAAGTATTTGTTTTGTTGAACTGTGTCAGTGAGTGAGTAACCAGATGTGGATTCATTCCTAACTGACTGCTTTTTAGAAATGAATCACCTCATCAGTGTCACACACCAGAGCAAAACGCAAAGCAAACATTACTGGAGTAAAAGGGAGGCAAAAGGGGAGGCTTAGCTTTTCCTTGAAAACAGTTTAGGCATTCAGATCAATCCACCATTAAGTAGGCTCACACACACCTCTACTCCCAATACTGCCTTTCTGGATTTACTAAAAGACAACCAGTAAAAATGAAGTTGATTTCGGTCTAGAACATTTGATCTGTCAAACGTGATTTCAAAACATTGTGAAATGGCTTGTTTCTAGCACTTACTTTCATTTTAGCTTCAATCCACTTCATATTTGTTGCAGCTAAAACATGAGGAATAATACAATACATATGAAAAGTTTGAGTTTCATTTAAAATTTTTTTCTGAATAAATAAGATTTTTAAGCAAGACCACAACTTTAAAAACATTATGAATAATGGTCCCTAATAGACTGACTTTAGTGTGTCTTCTAGGGGAGTAAAACTTAAAATAGAAGTAACCATGATACTAAAACCCAAACTACTTTTAAATCAACCCTGTTACTGTTCTTTATTCATTCCAGAAAGTTTGACATGTGTGGGTCTCAACTTTTTCTGGCACTGGATCAGGCAATGCATAAGCACACATAGTATCAGTACACACACACTAATAATTTGTGTAAAGAGTCTGTATAAAGACTGGCAAGGACTAATGATTATGTGTGCTCTGTCAGGCTTGGCAAATTAAGCTCATGAAGCCGAGCATCTTAAAATACCCTGATACAAATATAGAAAGTCCCTCTACCTTTCCTTCTGCTCCACAGACATTAACAGACAGTCAGTCACACACAATTCAATCTTTACATGCTCCCCTGGTCTCAACTTGCACTCTATGTGCAGAATTGGTAGTAAAACTCTAAGTTTAGAGAGTGTCATATTTACAATGAAAACAATCTTAAGAAAAAGTTAACTTAGTGCCTATTCTGTACATGTACTTTCCAGATGAAAAACAAGGAGCCACACAGAGTAAAACAGTCATTCGCTGTTCAGTAACCATCATGTTAGCAATGGTGCTGGCTACTATACTGGTACATCTACTCTTACCATAAACCTAAAATCTAGGTCATTACTACTTCCAGGTGAACAACGTGAGGTTCATAGCGAGTAAATAAATGATCTGCCTGATTTCACAAGGGACACAATTAATATCCTAGTGTATTTAGCTCCAAAGTGAAGCACCCCCTTTCAATCCACAACCATAAAATAATTTACCAATAACTTATTTTAAATATATGACTATAAAGGTTGTCTAAATGTTTAAGTCTAACTTATTAACATTAGAGGATTTTCTTTTTTCCAATGCTATTATCAGAATGCTAAAAAAAATTGCTTTAGTGAGCTCTCTTCTCCTAAATTGAACAATGAAATCACCATACATTAGCCATGTTTTTAAACAGCTGTGAACTCAGTGTCAATGAATAAGGGAAATACTCTGAATTACAAGAAAGTACAAAGGAAGCTTTCAGATTGCAACTATCTGGCTTCTTATCAAATGTCTACTACATACTTTTACACTTGATGGGATCTTATTCCATTCACGGTAATTCTCTGATTATGAAATTGCCCAGAAGTAACTGCTTTAATGTTTATTTGATAAATCAATACACTGATTCATTTATCAAGAAATGGTATAAAAAGTGTCAACCAAACTCAAAGTATGACCTCAGTAATACAGCAAGTTTCTACTCTGTAGCAAACTCATGGTCTATCATTGGGTCTGCATGCCCTTAAATATCCAGACCTCAATGTCAGGAGCCTTGCTTCTGCCGTATTAATTTTTCCTCAAGCAATTCACATTGTTCTTTACTTCTGTTCATCACTAAGATTTTTTTTAAAAGACTATCTGTCTCCAAGTATTTTGAAACTAGAGTAAGGAAAAGGAGGTGGGGCTTACAGATTAAGAGCTAGGAACAGAGCTTATTGGCAGAGTGTGTCTCATGCATGCCCAAACCCCTAGTTCAATAACCAGTACTGCAAAAACAAATAATTAAGTACTTTTATTCTAACAGCATGGTCTATTCTTGTCCTATAGTCACTTATCTCATTGCTATTAGGCAAATATATGTATACTTAATATAACTGCCAACAAGTAATGTAAGTAATGATGTAAGAAACTCAAACATCGTCTTAGAAATTTACTTAAAAAAAGAAAACTTTCACATGTAAACAAGTCTTTTTAATTCATGCTTTGTACCGTAGAATAATATGTTAACAACCTTATTTCCATGAAAATCTAATAAAAAAATTAAGCTTACACCAAATAACAATGTCATAATCTTCATATGCAGATGTTAGAAATTCATGAAGATATGGTCTCATTAACTCTACCCCAGTCTCTGCACAAGACCTATGATCTAAAAGAAAGTGGATCATAAAAACAATGATTAGTTTTTATCAGGGACAAGTACTGGGTAGAATGAAATTATTATGAAAAGTAGTCTATGAGGTAGAATACACACAACTGCAGATCACTTGAGACGGAAGGACCCTGAGGACAAAGCACAGAATTTAATGCCCTTTACTGCAGCTTCAGTGATCAACTGTACAACACACAAAGAACACTGGAAATGCAGGCTCACATGGTCTGCTATACATTGCTGCTCACCTAGTATGAATACTATGTTCAATAATGAACAGTGAGTGAGGCCCCATACACACATATACTTGTCATCCTGAGAAAATCAACTTCACTGGACAAGTACTACCAGTTGATTAATTCTCCCTTCCCCCCAGACAGGGTTTCTCTGTGTAGCCCTGGTTGTCTGGACTTACTTTGTAGACCAGGCTGGCCTTGAACTCACAGAGATCCCCCTGCCTCTGCCTCCCCAGTGCTGGGATTAAAGGCGTGCGCAACCACGCCCGGCAATTACAGACAGCTGTGAACTGCCATGTGGGTGCTGATTTGAACCTGGGTCCTTTGGAAAAACAGCCAGTGCTCTTAACCACTGAGCCATCTTTCTAGCCCAGTTGATTAATTCTTAAGCAAAGTTGCACAGTAATTTAAAACACATTTAACTTTAGGGTTACAAGAAAATTCTACTATCAGAAATTATTTATTGCCAAAACTAGAAGATAAAATGAACATCTTTCTTTTTCAAATGACTTAAGTACTTTTAAATTTAAGAAAGATGCCTGGATATATTTAAACAAAAAACAAGGGTAAAATATAAAACACTATTTTTAAAATAGTCCTCATAAAAGTGTTCATCAGGGCTGAGTTGGTTAAATTATGGCACATCCACATCCTATGGCCCCACAAATACCTATACATGTATACAAATATTTTTAAATATGTGGCTTAGTTGAGGTTTCTACTGCTATGATAAAACATCATGCCCAAAAAACTCTTATGGTTCTCAGGCCACAGTCCTTAATGGAGAGAAGTCGGGTCAGGAATTCAAGGCAGAACCTGGAGGCAGGAATGCAACAGAAGCTATGGAGGAATGCCACTTATTGCCTTGCTCCCATGGCTTATTAAACCTGCCTTCTTATAGCACCCAGGACCACCAGCCTAGGGGAGATACCATCCTTAGTAAACTGGACCCTCCCACACCAATAATCATCAACCAAGAAAATGCACCACCGGGTTGCCTACAGGTCAATTGTATGGAAGGATTTTCTTTATTAAGATCTCTTCTTCCTAGATAACCTAGGCTTGAATCAGCTGGCATAAAAACTAGCCAGCACAGTATAGATTTAATTCTAAGCAAATAACAAAAAAAGGAGATACAGCCGGGCGGTGGTGGCGCACGCCTTTAATCCCAGCACTTGGGAGGCAGAGGCAGGCGGATCTTTGTGAGTTCGAGGCCAGCCTGGTCTACAAAGCGAGTCCAGGACAGCCAGAGATATTCAGAGAAACCCTGTCTCGAAAAACCAAAAAAAAAAAAAAAAAAGGAGATACATACAAACACTCTTTTTTAAAGACATCAAAATATTAAATGTGGTCGTCTTTCATTCTTAAAATTATAGGTAATGCCTTCCTTTGCTTATCTGATTTCCTAGAATGAATGGTTTACTTTTGTGACAATAAGGGAAGCTTTGAAATACTTCATCTGCATATTGAGTTGCTGGGGAAGAAACACAACTGCATATAGGTATGCACCTGAACTGACTCACCAAATAATGTATAGTCAACATCCAGCACCAGAAGCTTCTTCCCTTCCCTGGGAGGGTTCAGCACTTCCACTTTGTACTCCTTAACTCTGCGAGAAATCTTCAGTAAGTTTTCTTCCCTAAGAGAAAAGGTAAGACCAGATGAAAATCCCCTCTGTTCTCACATGATAATGTCTTTGGAGGTCAAAAGCACATACCTATTTTCTACTTCAACTACTTCATCTTCAATGTCAAAGTCATTGATGACATCATCGTTGTCAGGGGGAGGACACAGGACATCTTCCTATTAAGACAGGAAAGTTGTGTCTCATCATAACAAACACATATTGGCAATCGAGCTCAAGCACACACTGTGGGAAAATCCCCACTATTAATTACTTTTTCTGTTATGTGCCCTGGGCAGATCTACCATGTTACATTTTACCATATAGGCTACATTATACTTACAACTAACTATACATTTTAAAAAATCCCCACTACTTAGCTCTGCTGAGTTAACACCACATTCACTGTGTAGTCCTTTCTCACTGGTCGTTGAATGGAAAGTTTTACCGCAATTAAAACAATGCTCGAACAGTATAGTGTACATCATAACACCTTCAAAGGGGCATATGATAACAAAAGTAAACATTTACCAAGCTCTCCTCACGAGTTCCCATCATCATGATTTTAGTATTTGGTTTCAGTTTGAGAGCTCCAAGCTTAACATCATTTTCTGCAGGTTTGCCTACAATACAAGCAAATGACTGTTTTCTCACTAAAGTTCAGGTGCTGATTTCACTATTCCATTACATAAAAGCCAAACATTGACAGGTCTGGAAGTTTGGGGTTTGTTTCTTTCTTAAATTAAAAAAAAAAAATAGCTACTACTGAATACATCTCTAGGACAATAAGTCACAAGTAATACAAGGGTTGTGTCCTTGAGTCTCATTTGGGCCATTAGTATCTACCCAAGCAAAATGAACTCATGCTTTATTACTCAAGATAAAGATGGTGCTGTTCTAGAATAGAAGCCTTGAAGTCTAAGAATAAACTGCAGATTTTCTATTACTCCAAACTTACCTGTCAATGACGTAAAAGATACAAGTAAGCTAGACAGGAGCAGTGCCAATAAACTAAGTATAATCTCCAAACAGGAGAAATAATTTCGAAAGAATACAAGGCCCAAGACATAATGAGAGGTAAAGCACAGATGCAAAAATAACTGACTGTCACCTGGGACTTCTGTGTCAAAGCTTAACAAGCAAATACTAACTGTCAGGGGAACCAAATTCATCCAAACAGTAGTGGTATTTTCAATTGTTATTATTCTTATTTTTACCACTGATTCAAGTCTAGGAAAAACTTAACAAGCACCAGTAATACCAAACATGAAACCCCATAACCATAACCAGCAGTATAGAAACCATGAAGTGGGGATTACCTTTAACCTTGAGCCCTAGTAATTTCTGGCGCTCTGGGAGCACTCCCGTAAGGGTCTTGAGGAACTGCTTGAGATCCAGCACAGTGTCATCTTCTGAGAGTGTGGTCACTGAGTACTCCTGCCCACCCCATTTCACAATGATGGGGAGCGCCATTCTGCAAGCATATGAAGTGGTAGCTTTCTGTCAGAAGCAAACACCTAGGAGACAGGAACATGCAAACGAAGAAATTAAAACTGACAGGTCAAACACAAATTTGAGAATGTATACAGCCTGAACTCTGCTGTACAGTCTGTTTGGTAGAGATGGATGTGCCTCTTCAGGAGCTCCCAATATCGTACACATTACAATTTCCTACTCATTTTGGTTTAGAGTAAGTGTTTCCTAACACTCTTTCAGATTCTTCCTCTTGTTCAACTAAAGAACAATGAGCTACCTACCTCCTCTTGCTCTGTTTGGCTGGGTTTATGCTTGAGAGGCAAATCCCTCCAAAACAGCACCCATGTTCAATAAACGATAGAGATGCATTTGTTGGTAGCACTGAACCCAAAGCAAACTACCTGGGCTCAGGTTCTACATTCCCCACTTACTATCTCATTATCTCACTGAGCAATACCTCTCCTCATCTGTAAAACAGAGAGATACTATTTGCATCTTAAGGCTCTTATGAGTTAACATTTCTACCTCACATAGGGTCTACTAAGCTCTGTGTACATCTTAATTAAATTTAAAGCTGAAAGCTTATTATGTTTCAGGCAGACCTAGATAATAAAACACTATGTTTTATATTTTACGAATTGACCAGATGTACAAAGACCATCTCATCTAACAAAGGTGTCTGATAAGAACATTCCTCTTTCCCATTAAGGAAATAGGTGCGTAATCTACCCACCAGAGCATAACCAGTATGGGTTTTCTGACTAAACCTCACCACACTCTATATCCATTATATCACAACTGCCTAGCAGACCTACAGGAGTTAAAACATGCAACTCTTTTTAAATCTGTTCCTATAGTTCCAAACACAGAAATGTTACATAGTAGCTGCTATTTTCCCAAACAACTAAATGTAGGTTGCTAGTCCCATAAAGCTTTCAACACTTATGAAACTCACTTCCTTCACAGCAGAGAACGAGTTTCCTAATTTCAGAGGATTGGCATTTTTCAAGGTTTTCACATACATGATGAAGCATTTGATTGCACGATCCATGCAATCATCACAGCCGACTTCAAGAGAAGGTAAATTTTAATTGACAATCTGCAAAATCCTAACTTGGAAAGTCTGTTTCTGTGCTCTTTAGAAGAGTAACAAATCCATATTCACAGTGCCTTATGAGTTTCCCTTTAGAGTCGCATTTATACTTACTCATATGTTAACAATGTTCTGCAGAAAATTTGCAGCGAGAGCTAATTTAGGGCAACAAATGCCACTTTAGACAGAATCTACCCCCAGGAAGTGTTACAACCTTGAAAAGGCATGTGGGTCAAGCTGAAATCGTCTACATGTTATTTTTCTGTAAGATACGGAAATTCGGGATGACTTCCTAACACGCAGAAAGGCATCTGGCTGAGCTGTTCTGGGCCGTGATGACCAGAGCAGTGAGTCCCAACTGACAACACTGACCTAACTTGATAAGAGTTCTTGGAGTGCCACTAGAGGTAAAGGAAATGGACCTAATAATGTACTTTTTTTTTTTTTAAAGGTTTTTCAAGACAGGGTTTCTCTGTGTATCCTTGACTGTCCTGGACTCACTTTGTAGACCAGGCTGGCCTTGAACTCGCAGAGAACTTCCTGCCTCTTTCTCCCAAATGCTGGGATTAAAGGCCTGCATCATTACGCCCGGCAATTATAGACAGCTGTGAACTGCCATGTGGGTAATGGGATTTGAACCCGGGTCCTTTGGAAGAGCAGTCAGTGCTCTTAACTACTGAGCCATCTCTCCAGGACCTAATGTACATTTTTTAACCAGTCTTATTCTACCATCTCTGAAGCATGTTGAAGTCTGCACATTCTATTTTTCTAGGCTCTTCTGTATTATCAGCTTTAGAAAACTCTGCCAATGGCATGGGCTCCATGTGCGTGCAAAACAGAACCCTACTTAATAAAGAACTTATGCCACAAATGGGAACTACAGGTTGACAAATGCCCCTAAAATGTCGGGCAAAGAAAGTAAACGCTAGACAAACTTTAACCGCTCAAATTCTTAAAACTTTAATTTTGGAATCTCATCTCATCACTACTGAGGTCATGCAGGACATAAAAGCATGAGTATTTTTATACTTTCTTCTCACACAATTCTAATAGTGGGGTAGGAAGTGAGTGATAGCAATCAAAATCAAACGCAAAAAAAAAATTTATGGGCTATGTAAAGAACATGTATTTAAACAGGAGTTCTGCCTAACATCCTGTGTTGGCTTTGCCTAGTCAATTCTTACCTCTGGCAGTCAGCCCGCTAAACCCTAAGATGAGTCAATTCGTATTTCGGTGTTTTGATAAGTGGTAACACCTGACAGCACTTTATAAGCTGCAACAAGCTAGAAGAACGATCGTAGTGAGAGAAGAGCATGCGAAGCATCGTAATTATGTTAATCTCCATCACCCTGAACTAACAAATGAACTCACTGTACGGATGAGAAACATGCACAAGAAGTCACAGCGACTCGCCCAACACCGCATAACTAGAAGCAGCTAAAGGCGGCAATTTCAAAAGCAACAGTGTGAACTTTTCATTAAGCCTGGTACAAGTGAGTGTGCGGTGGTGGGCCCTGGGGCCCGGACACCGGCCCCAGCAGAGGCCGCGGGGGTGTAGCTGGGACTGGCCAAGGGAGAGCATCCGAAGGTAGGCAGAGACCCAGAAACAAGCTGCCTAGGACGCCTTCGAAACCCTCGTGAGGGGAGGGTGAGGCAGACCCAGCAAGAGGGAGGAACGAGGCCTGCGGACGTAGAACATTCTAGGATGTAGGAAGCCTCGGGATCAGGAGAGAAGGCCGGATAGGAAGGCGGCGGCCACGACCGCAGCGCGCCGGGAGAGGGGCCTCTGGGTGCCGGGCGGGACAGCTGCGGTCCCAGCCCATCCGGCACGCAGCGAAATAAACCACGAGGCGCATGCAGTTCAGTGGCATCCCCCAGCCGCAGCGTCGCCTTCACAGGCAGGCGCGCCGGCGAATCCAGCGTCCCCTCACCTGGAGAGCGGCGGAACCAGCTACAGCGGTCGAAAAAGCCGGCCGCAGCGGAACCGGAAGTAAGGGGCGGGACCGGAACCGGCGGGCGGACCGGAAGCGTGTGGTTGAAACCGGAAATGTGCTGTATGGGACAAGGCTACAGCTTGTTCGGTTTTTCCTCAGTTGCTGAGTCGGGGCAGACTCGGCCAAGAATCTCCACGACGAAAGGCCGAGTCTTTTCCAGACTGCAACTCTGTTTAAGAGGAACCTCCCGCCCGGTTCCTGGGTGTCCGTCAGCCATTCTGCGCATGCTCCCTACCTCGATGGGTGCATTGGCCTTATGACGTATTTTTTCGCCAAAGCCGATCTGGGTAGAACCTTGGGTCGCTGGCGTTTCTGTTCTTGCTGAGGTCTCTGGCACTCCCGCGTCTGTGGCTCGTGCGGAACACTGTCATGTTCCGAGTGGAGCCAAGCAAGTGACCTTTGAGAACTGAAGATGAGACTCTTCTATAGACGCAAGGAGCTAGTAATATAATTTCGGGGCTTTAGGATTTTACCCACTCCAGGGGAAGACTGGCCAAAGCGATCCAGACGTTCAAGGACCAAATGCCCGTTTGACAACTGTGTATCGGGTCAGAACTCCACTCACTCATACCTGCTTTGCCTCTAACTTAAATGCAAGGAAAGCCAATTCTCTGTACAAAAGAATTTGATGCTTTAATAGAAGTAAACGTCACAGAGTTCGAAAACACCGAGAGACCAAAGACTGGATTTAAATTATAATTAGCTGAATTTTTTAGTTTTAAGCTGCCGCTGTCCTTAGTTCCCGCGAACTAAAAGGGGAAGAGGGCTTTTAAAGGCAGGTTACAATGACTTCATTCCTGTGGAATTTACAGAGGAACTGCCTTACTCCTGTGATATTGATAAGCGAAGTTTACGGAAACCAGAGCTAGCGGCTAATCATTTCGTAACAGTTTTACAATTCTGGGTAAGGATTAAGGAGTCTGAGTTGCCGTGAACTTACCTTTTCGATATTTCGAATGGTGCCTCACATAAAATGGAGTTTTGCTTAGCCTTCAAAGTAGTCTTCATCTGACCCCCAAAGGAGACTCATGCCTGTAATCGCAGCATTTAGTCCAAAAATTTGAAGCCAGCCTGGGCATAGAGAATTCTAGTTCCAGTCCTGGTTTACAGAATGAAACTCCCCTCAGACAGAAAGAAGCTTCAACAGGGCAGAAACCTCATCCATTCAAGAAATTCCCAGTATCACTTGTTAAACACACACACACACAACTTTTAAACTGAAGAATGTTTAAACCATTGGCCCCTAGATAGATGTGTTTGATACTTTATAACACTTCAATTTTGAATTCAATCCCAGAGACCCACAATGTAGACCCAGCTGTCAACAGTTGTTCTCAGACTTCATGTGCCTTGGCACATGCACATCCAAACAAAAATTAATGTAATTTAAAAATTATAAAAACAGAAAATGAAAGCGTTTTCTCAAACCAGTTTCTTTTAAAGGGGGAGATGAAATTAAATAATATTGGCCCCGTGGGTATCTTTCCTTTTAATCGACAGAGATGTAGCTTTTTTTGTTTGCTTGTTGCTTGGTTTTTTTGTTTGTTTTGTTTTTCATTTCTTGGGCTTGTTAGAAATAAAGCAACTAAATTTTGTGTCTCAACAATTCTTTTAAAAATTATTTTTCAATGTGTAGAAGTGTTGTGCCTTTGTGTGTGTGTATATATGTTCACCACATGAGTACCTAGTAAGGAGAGGGGTTCGTGTTCCTTGGAACTGAAGTTAAGTATGGTTGTGACTTCCCATATGAGTGCTGAGAACCAAACCCAGGTCCTCTGCAAGAATCATGACTCCAGTCAAGGGTTCTTTAGTTAAGAGTTTTGTTTTTTTGTTTTGTTTTAGTTTGGTTTTGCCCTGCACTTAATGATAAGGAGAATATCTACTATTTCAAAACAAATTCCTTGCTCTCTTCAAAAAATATTTCTACAAACCCACACTGTAGGAGTTTAACATAGTCAAAAAGACCATCGAAGAACAAGAAACTGATCTCCAGAATGAATATGACTTTTAACTCAGTACTTCCCTTCCTTGCTTTGTTCACCTGCCTACTAGCTGCTTGGCAATGGTCTGGTTCTATTTTCGACACCACAATAAGAAAATACATGAAAGCTACACTACTGTTGCCATCGCAACACTTCATAAGGAGGTTCTTGTTTTGATGTTATAAAAACCATGATATAAGAGGTCTAATAACTTAGTTATTGCCAGAATATAAATAATAGCAGCCAAATGTTTAATCCTATTTCTCAAAAAGAGTAGTGTAGCAGAACAGTTTTGTCAAATACCCCATCAGAAAGATTCCAATTCATCTTTGCCTGTTTCTTTTCTTTCTTGTTTTTGATTTTTGTTTTCTGGAGGTGGGTATCAAACCCAGAAAAACAAGTGTACTACCATACATCTCCAACCCTTAGTTCTGTCCCCCTGTGGAGGCCTGCTGGCCTGAAACTCTTGATTCTCTTGCCTCGGCCTCCCTGGTTCCTTTATCACAGGCATACACCAACATGACAGCCCATCCAAGTTCATTTCTGTTTAGCTAGACCTGCATGAAGTGAAAAATACAGTAAAGAAAACAATTGAATGGCAAGCTGGATGGTTCGGGAATAAAGGAGGCTATCACCAAGCCTGACAACTTGAGTTCCATCCCTGTGGTCCACATAGTGGAGAGAACCAGACCTGACAAGTCCTCTCACCTCCACTCCCATGTAAGAAGGTGCATATGCTCTCTCACACCACAAACTAATATGCAAAACATTTGTAAAATTCTTAAGGAAAACATGGTATGGATCGAGAAGTATTATTATTCCTTTATTTTAATAAAGGAACTGAACTCTTGGTGATTAGGAATCTCTTCAGAGTTGACCCAGAAAGGCCACACAGCAGCTCACAACAGCTAATAAGAGAAACTATCCATTGCTCCCTGGAGCTTCTCCTAACATACAAAGAGTAAGTGACAGTCTTGGCCTCTCCTAGTGTCTTTGCTGTAATAAAAGATCTGTAGAAGGCCTGGTAAATGGTTGGTTGCCGGGTCTAAATGACTTAAAAGAAATAGCCAGTTTTACAAAATTAGGTGCTAAATTGATATCATTATGACCATGATTATTTTGGAAGACCAAAGGACTTTTCCTAAACTCAGTATCACCGCCATTGTGGTTTATTATTCTTTCCTAAGAACTAATGATTACCTTCTCTCTCTCTCTTTCTCAACCCAGTTTTCTTTATCTAATGATTGCTTTCTCTTCCCTCATAAGGCTCTGGAAGACACACACACACACACACACACACACACACACTCCATATGAATACATATGTGTGTGTGTATGTATCACACACTACATATATATGTTTATGTATACATACATATGTGTATATGTAGTATATGTATTATTTAGCTCAACTCTAGCATTATATTTCATACTTCTCTCTCTAAATACCTACCTCCTTGTCTTTTTCTTGCCTGCAATCATCATGCTAAAAATG
This sequence comes from Lophiomys imhausi, assembly GCA_907164525.1. Taxonomy (NCBI): domain Eukaryota; kingdom Metazoa; phylum Chordata; class Mammalia; order Rodentia; family Muridae; genus Lophiomys; species Lophiomys imhausi. Next base: position 2,977,620 of record CAJQZJ010032716.1, read on the forward strand.
GCTAGAATCTTCCCCACAGGACAGATTCTACAGGCTCTTAACTGAGGCAAATTACAGCTCTTCTCTATTCAGCTGCTATCCCAAAACAACCACTTAAAACTTCCACTCTCCTCAGACTTCAGACCTTCCATTACTCCCTTGTTCTAGGCAGGTGGTATTGTCCCAGATTTCTGCAGTTCCTCTTCAAACCTTTTCAAGTCTATAAACCATGCCCTGTCTACACTAACCTTCACTTCTTTTGCTTCTGAATGAATTGAGATACTTCCTTTCTAGTCAAAGCCAGCCCTTATGTTTGTTTTCTGGCTTCATTCTTTTCAGGAAACCGTCTATAAGTCCAGGGTCCTCCTCTCTGCCTTATATTTTAAACTTCTTTTACAGGCTGTTTCCTCGTAGTGACCAATGTGTCTCAGTGTCTTGCAATTGTCAACTTCAACTTTGCTGTCACAGGTTAGTATTTCAAAGCACTTGGTTATACTTGTCTAGATATCACTTGGTACTAAGTGTAACCTAGCCTTGAGCATTTCTTTGGAACATTATTAAAGTAGCAGTCTCACCCACTGTAAGCTTTGTGAGGAACAGACCATGCGCTATTTATTTGCAATTTTAGTCCTAGAGCCTAGCATGATTAAAGTTGGGGCTCAATCAAAACATGGTGAATTAGTGAATAAGAAATTTCAATATTTTGGGTTTTTTGTTTCCATTTTTGTTTTTGGTTTTTGTTTTTTTTTTTGGTCTTTTTTGTTTCTGAGTTTTGTTTTTGTTTTTTGTTTTGTTTTGTTTTGTTTTTGAGACAGGGTTTCTCTATATAACAGAGCCCTGGCTGTCCTGGACTCACTTTGTAGTATGTGACCAGATTGGCTTCAAACTCAGAGAGATCCACCTGCCTCTGTCTCCAGAGTGCTCAGATTAAAGGCATGCGCCACCATGCATGACTGAATAACAAATTTTAAACAAGAATGTATTATATAATGATGCATCTACATGTAATACTGTATATCTATGAATGAATAAATGAGTGTAAGGTTCAGTGTTTGGAGTGTTCTAAAATATGTGTATTACAGTTTCAGCAGGTCATAGCATTTATGTGACTCAGCTTTCCATTACTGTGACAAAATAAACAAGATGATCAATTTGAAAAGAGAAAAAGTTCATTTGTGTTGTTTCAGAGGTTCAGTACATGACTGCCCTCATTTATTTGAGCCACTAGTAACACACAGCCTATAAGAGAAGGTGGTCTCTTCACCTGACAAAAAATAAAAGAGGCTAGAAGGAGTAAAGGTCCTATTATTTCTTTCAAGAGTATACCTCAAATAACCTAATTTCCCCCCACTTGGCATCACCTCCTGAGTTTGTATGATCTTCCTGTAGTGCCAGAGGCTGTAGGAAGAATGAACTTCATATGACCTGAGAGTTGACATTCCAAATTCAAACTAGCAGTTTAAATATATATTTTTTTCAAATTACACAGATATGTGTAAATTACACAGATATGTTCTTATCATGGTGAATTTTAGTGAGTATACCTAAAAATAGCTTATATGCATCCTATAACATGTATGTATATATGGTTTGTATGTGATGTTTTTGCAAACAAAAGTTGGTTTTGTTTTAGACAAGATCGCACTATGTATGTCAGGCTGGCCTGAAACTTATGAAGTACCTGCCCCACCTCCTAAGTGCCGCAATTACAGGCATGTGCCATCATGCCTGTGTACATTTTTAAAAACAAGTAATAATAAATTCACTAGAGGTTCCAAAAAGGGACAGGTGCATTCCTTACTCTCTTTTTCCTAATGACTACATCTTCTCTACATGTAGTACAATATCTGTACATATGTTCTCTATACTTCTATCCTATGTAGGGTTCTATAGTCATAGCCGCTGTCAAGATCCAGAGCGATCCCATTACCTCACCACACGGTACTAATCTGCTACACTTGAAACCACCCCTGCTCCTTCTCAATCCCTGGCCAGACTGTTCAGGCAATGAAAGCATGAACTATAAGCCTTCTGAAATTGTAACAGAGTCCCAGACCTTAGCAGGTCCCCAGACCTTAACACAGCTGATGTCATGGTGGAAGTACTTATTCAGGCTGTAAGATTAGCATGTAGACAGCACCACCTACCAAAAGAAAAACAAAGACCTAATACATCTGAGTCCATTGTTCTGGGAGAGTCTCTAAATGTACTAACTTTGCCTTTTGACTTTTCCAGTTCTGCTTCTAGCTGACTGTTCTTGCTAACTGAGGTGTGCCAAACCAGGAGGTGGTTTTTATGTTTGAAAGCTTACCCTGAGAAAGGCTCAGGACTACACTGGGATCCTGAATACCCATTGTAGTTGAGGGCCAGCTAGTAAAAACTTACTGTTGGCTTAAACCTATGTTCAAGTGGTCTTTTTCTGGTGGATAGTCCACAACAAAATGATCTTTTTACTCCACATGAGGCCTTGAGTGCCACTGCAACCATTATGTACAACAGTGATTCGCTTTCTTCTATGACTGAATGTGAATACCCAGTATAGATCTGTCACAATTTAACTATCCACTCTTGGACATTTTGGTTATTTCTAGTCATGCCTCTTTTTTTTGTAGGCTTTTAGAGATGAAGTAGAGCATTTACATGTCATTGCTGACATGTTAAGGCTAACTTGTTAACAGTCTTTTTGGCCTCTGTTGTTTCGGTTTTTGGTTTTCCATTTGTTTGTTTTTATTATCTTTGTTTTTATTTAAATATTATTTGGAATTTCATTGTGATGCAGGGTTTGAATCTATGCATACATTTTCAAATGTGCATACCTTTTTATAGCTGCTATTCTATATTGCATGCACATGACTCACCATAGTGATGAGATTATACTGGTTCAAAAACCCAAGAACTTAGCTGGGCGTGGTGGCGCACGCCTTTAATCCCAGCACTCGGGAGGCAGAGGCAGGCGGATCTCTGTGAGTTCGAGGCCAGCCTGGTCTACAAATCGAGTCCAGGACAGCCAGGGCTGTTATACAGAAAAACCTTGTCTCGAAAAACCAAAAAAAAAAAAAAAAAAAACCCAAGAACTTAAGCTCTATTTAAGTTTCTTTTTTTTTTGTTTTTTAAAGATTTATTTATTATGTATACAGTGTTCTGTCTGCAGGTATATCTGCAGGCCAGAAGAGGGCACCAGATTTCATTATGGATGGTTGTGAGCCACCATGTGGTTGCTGGGAATTGAACTCATGACCTCTGGAAGAGCAGCCAGTGCTCTTAACCGCTGAGCCATCTCTCCAGCCCTATTTAAGTTTCTTAATGGTCTCCAGATTATAGTCATTGTAACTATCTCTTTTATGTGAATCAATAACTATATGAAACAATATTATAATCTTCACTTCTATTATCAAACAAAATTTAGAAATTTCCAGAGACATCTACTTTATCTACTCATGTTTTGCTCTTTCCATTGTTCTTTCTTCCCGTCCAATATTCAGGATTCTCTTTTATCTTCTTTCTTGTTAGAGTACTTTAGTACCCATTTTCTTAAGTAGTTCATCATGGCAAAGTAGGTATGACAATAAAAATGCATGAGAGCAGAAGCAAGAAGTAGGCTGATCTCATTTTCACACACTCGAAGCAGATGAAAAAGAGCAGGAAATGGTGCAAAGCTATAACACCTCAAAATGATGTACTTCCTCCACCAAGGATACACCTCTTAAAGGTTCTATAACTTCCCTAAACAGCCCTGCCCACTGGAACCACATGTTTAAATACATGATCACATTGGGAACATTTATTATTCAAACTGTCACAATATCTACTTATTATTTGGCAGGGTTTTGTTTTTGTTGTTTTTTTGTTTTTTTAATTCGCATGGAAATTCTCCAAATTGCTAGGTGCTGAATCCCATCTTATTGTAGCCTGAACATTTTGGAGACTCGACTGCTGAAGCAAGTGTGTCCCAGCAAGCCCTCTCTGCCACTGAGTTGGTAGGCAGAGGCAGATGTTATGTATGCTATGATAGGCTCCATGGACAACCCGGGTTTGGGGGAAAGAGGGTAGATACATCACTCCTGTTGGACAGAGCAAGGGGAATGGGTTCATTTTCCTTACTAGGCTTCAACTGATACCTTCTTGGTCGGAAAGGAGGAAAATACCTCTTTATTGCGTGTTCCTAGCCCTATGGACACTTTTCAGAGCATGGAGGATAGTTGTTGGTGGTGGAAATTTGGTGAGATGCTGTCTTTCCCATTTGACCTTCTCTGACCCGATGCTGGAGACAGAGAATTGGACACCATAAAGCCTACAAAAATGAAGGGCCATCCTTCCCCTCTTAATGTCTACTGACACCTGGAAGGACAGGACTGCTGCCTTCAGTGTGATGGCTGGAGTGTGACTTTGTGCCACCGTTTCCAAGAACACTCCCACTCTGAGTTGTTTTCTAGGAATGCTCTTACACTCACATATATTCACAGACAATATTTATTGCAGCAAAAGGTTACAGACAAACTCAGTAAAAGGAAAACACTCAAGACTAAGGATCCTCTATTAGTTGCTTTCCTCATCACCGTGAGAATGTACCAGACATTACAATTTAAGGGAGGAAGGATTTCTTTGGGCTTACAGTTTCGTAGGTTTCAACCTGTAGTCTTTAGCCCTATTGATTTGGGGCCAATGGCAGGGCAAAGCATCATGGCAGAGAGCATGTGATAGAAGTTACTCAGAAAGGAAGCAGAGTGAGAGGATGGTACAAGTTATACTATTCTCATGGTATAACCTCAAATGGCACATCCCAAGTGTCCTTGCTCCCACCAGGCTTCACCTCTTAAAAGTTTTTAGAACCTCCCAAAAGAAGACTGCCATCTGGAGCCCAAATACTTAATAGAGAGCCTGTGGGAGCATATATTGCCTAGGGCATGGCAGTACCAGTGAACCATATAGGAGGTACTTTTCTCTTAACTACAGGTACAGGGTGTCTAACTACTGGGAAGTTTGTTAGAGACTCTTGGGGAAGAGGAGGTTATCCTGTCTAGTTTTGTTTTTTTTTTTTTTGTGTGTGTGTGTGTGTGTGTGTGTGTGTGTGAACTTGATAGAAGCTTGAGTTTTCTGGGAATAGAAACGTCAAATGAATAAATGTCTCCATCAGATTGGCCTGTAGACAGGTGTGCAGGACATTTTCTTGATTTATGATTGATGTGGGAGGGCCAAGCCTACTATGGGAGGTGACATCCCTGGGGAGGTGGTGCTAGAATGTATAAAAAAGTAAGCCGAGAAAGCCATGGAGAGCAAGTTAGCAGCACCCCTCCATGCTCTCTGCTTTAGTTCCTGCCTCTAGTTTCCTGCTTGAGTTCCTGTCCTGTGTTCACTCAGTGATGCAACTGTCACATGGATGTGTAAGCCAAATGACCCTTTCCTACCCAAGTTCCTTTTGGTGGTGATGTTTGTTACAGCAGTTGAAAAACTAGCTGAGACATAGGTCATACAGGTACCACTGTCTACCATATGCCAAAAGTCCCAAACTCTCAGAAGGAACGCAGGTGTGCATTGTAAGTAGCACTGTTTGCCAAGGCTGGCATGGTAAGTCTCTCTCAACATTAGGAGAAAGTTCCATATCCACATGGAACATTTTCAGATATCAAGAAAGTATCAACTTTGAAAATAAGATTTCAAAATGTAAATGAAACATATATATTAATTTATAAACACATGCAAATATAGGGTCAAGCGTTACCAACAAGAGAGGAAAAAATGGCCTTTTATTGTACTTATTCTAAATGAATGTATTTTCCCTAGAGCTACAAAAAAATACTTAATCTTTATAAAAAATGAATTCACTTTTCTGGGTTTATACTCCAGCATGTATGTGTGTGTGTGTGTATGAAATGAAAATTTCAAAGTTAAAACAATTCAGAGTAGAAGATCTAGACACTTAATCTCACCATTGTACTTTGTACCAAGAAGAGAAACAAAGATGGTAGCAGCTGAGAAAGAGCTTAAGCCCAAAGTGCTGAAAGTGGGGATACCTCAAGCACTATGTGAAAAAGCCCTCTTTGAGATAAGGATCTCTTTTCTGGATGTCTCAGCCAATGTGGGCAAGGATTTCCCTGATAAATATTCTCTGAAATCAAGTGACAAAATCTTGGCTGAAGATGAGCACAAGGAGATCTTTTGATAAACTGAAAATAAAATTCACAGTTGAATTTTATTTGCTGGTAGCTGGAATTCAAGCAAAGTGGGCTTGATGGGAGACTCCGTGGGCATACAGCAACAGTATTCTTCTGCTGCACTGGGATGGATGCTGTCTTATCTTAGTTCAAGTTTTATTGCTGTGAAGAGACACCAGGACCATGGCAACTCCTATAAAGACAACATTTAATTTGGGGCTGGCTTACAGTTTCAGAGGTTTAGTCCATTTAGTCATGGTGGGAAGCATGGCAGCGTGCAGGCAGACATGGTGCTCAAGAAGGAGCTGAGAGTTCCACATCTTATATCCACAGGCAGCAGAAGGGGACAGTGTGCCACACTGGGCGTAGTTTGAACATAGTAGACCTCAAAGCCTGCCCCCACAGTGACACACTTTCTCCAACAAGGCCACCCCTACTCCATCCAACAAGGCCACACCTCCTAATAGTGCCATTCCTTGTGGCAAAGCATTCAAACACATAACTGTGGGGGCCACACTTTTTCAAACCACCATGGGTGGATTCATGGAAATCCTCAAGAGGACAGCAGCCAGGACCCATGTGGACGACGGATCCTATGAGAAGGAGCAAACAACAGAACTTGCACTGCACACATTGCTGGTGACAACAGGTCCCTCATAGCTAATCTTGCTGCTTCCAATTGTTATTAAAATGAAAAGCATGTGGATTTGGGGAAAACCTGGGTTTTGATAGGAAGAGCAAGAGTTTAATATATGGCTGGCTTTTTTTCTTGTAGTCTTCCCAAAGACAGTGCTGAAGGTGACTTGATATGCTCTCCATTTTAAATCTGTCTGCCTCAGGTAGAAGCCAGCCCTGCGTGGGATCGTTGATGAAAGTTATAATCTTTCTGGAAATGAAACAGAAGCTACCACTTTTGATGGAGGGCCAAGGTTTGAGACGACACACATTAAAAAGACAGAAAGACACAAGCTCTTCCAAAGGTGAACTCAAAGAGGCAGCAAATCGTGATCTTCGCCCTTGGGAGAGATGACACTGTAACAGCTACAGAAAACTCAGTGCTTTTGCTGTCTTAAGACCAGAAAGAAACTGACAATGATGGAGCCGGAGATGCATTTGATGGGGAGGGTTTTCTCTCTCATCTGTTCTCTGACAAGTCCTCGACTGAATGGATGCATCTGTGCTGGGCACTATACGGCAAGCATCATAGATGAACTGGCCATACCATAGTGAAGCCAGGCCCCCACTGAAGAAAGAACAGGAAACGCCAGCTGGGAAGCACAGACAGTGTTGTGGTTACCTCCCGACAGTTCCCATGGTGAAGATGGAGGAATTATCTGCCATCTTTTCCCACTGTAATTGCAATCTTAGTTTTGAGGGTACAGAACTGCTCCTAGAGTCTTCAGCCTCTCCAAAACCTATAATGAAATATGTTTATTTCCAGTTTTCTAGCGCCTCTTAAATGTCAAGCAGGAATATAACATTTCAAAAGAGAGTTTTATTTCATTTTCAATTCCTTTGTAAATTCAATTATATTTAGTAAAATAGTCAATTTTTATATTTCTGCTTTAAATGCAGGGGCAATTTAATATAAGACTTTTAATATAATATTAAGCATAGCACATCAATCTTTGGCCTTCTATATAAATATATTTAATTTAGAGGTGTGTGTGGACACACATTGATAAGCTGCATATATATACACACACCTGACGATTGGTCAAATAAGATAAAGAAGTGTTGATCATGCTAAATTATTTCAAATACACTTCTCAGTGTGCATTGAGCCAGGGAGAACTTCGGACACTCAAGGAATTTTCTTAATTTTGCATAATATTACAATATTAAAACCATAACCTGGGACTTACTTATGGTACTGTGTAATTTGACACAAATAAACATTTGTCATAAAGCAATGGGGAAAAAGAATTGAGATTTTCCTGTAGTTGACATCTAGAAGCAGTATGGGCCCCTCCTTTGATGGGTTATTAGGCCCCTCCTTTGATGGGTTATTAGGCCCCTCCTTTGATGGGTTATTAGGCCCCTCCTTTGATGGGCTGGTATGCTGTTTGCTGTGCATGTTATTAGTAGGAACAGTAAAATATGTGGTTTTATTTACATCTAAAACCATGTGCCCAGGAGATAGTATTTTCCTAATCATGGGAGTAATCATTTCAGATATCCCTATCCACAAACTCTAGACTAATGAAGCCAAGATTAATTTTAGCATAATATATTGGTGCCTAATCAACAACCAATTGGAGATCATGAACATCAAATTGTTATGATGTTGGTATTTCCCATTATGACAGCAATTTCATTTATTTGCTTTTTCTATCAGCAGTGACTCATAAGGGGATAAATTAATGTCTCCCATGCTTCAGTAAATATTGATGAAATGTCTAGACATTTTTAGTCCAAGCATTTACAAGATGACAAGCAAGTGTGATCACCAGTCAGCCTGGGTAATGGATAAGCTATCCCTTGCTCTATGCATCTGATCTACAGGAGACATTTCTTTAACAATGGGGTTATTTTCAAAGAACATCAAATATCTAGAAGCAGTTTTGTCTAAAATTATCCTCATGACTTTGGAAAAAATCAATTTCCCATGACCCCAACTACCTTGTTTGTTAAAATGAACTTACTGTGTAACAAAACAATTTTTTTAATTGTATCTTTCAGAGCCATGGTGGATTAAGCGGTCCTTAAATAACAGCCTGTGATCATGGGCTAGCTTTTGATTACACTTCCATCAAACTTACACTTGCTAAATGAAAAAAATATATAAGAATCATCTATTATCAAAGTAAACGTCATATGGAAATGGACTACATACTGACAAACTTCACAGAGAATTTAGATTTAACATTTAGAATTTTATTGATAACTTCAACGTGGTCACATTTATCTTGATATTTTATGTTGTTTGTAGTCACTTTTTTTTTAAATATATATCTTGGTTGTGAACCCAGGCTTTAACAGCTGATTCATCTCTTCAGCTCAAGTGAATTTTTGTTTTTATTTTTTAAATAAAAGCAAGCTCTGAGTTTGGTGTGAGGACACATGTCTATAGTCCTAGAACTTAAGCAATAGGACAGGAGGACCAAGGGTTCAAAGTCAGCCTACACTACTTAGTGAGTTTAAGATCACCCTGGGTTATGTGAGACCTATCTCAAACAGAACAAAACAACCTCCCCTCATAAAGGGGCAGGGAGGCTCAAGCTCTGGTGACTCCTCAAAAAAAAAAAAAAAAAGTTTGCTTTATTCACCTTTTACCAGTCCATTTTTGCATGCTACCGATGGCATCAGACTACTCTGCTGTTGTGCAAACTCTTCCCAACTCAATATTAGTGGTATTGTTTGACAGAAACACTGACTCACAGCATTCTACAGTGTTTCCCATTTCCTTAGACCCCTTGCTGCTGTTGTCAAGAAGGAGGGTTAATTTGAATCCCTTGCCCTGTCTGATCTTCTTCAGAGTATGCTTGGACCCTGAGTGTACTTCCCATGGTTTTTATTGAGACAAGGTTCTGCTTCTATCCCAAGATCCCCCCCCACCTTAACTCCTTCTGTTCTAGAATTAAAGGGTTATTGTAGAGAGCTGCGACGTGCTGCGCCCTAAAGATGGCGCCGGTTTCCGCCTTCCACCAGTCCGATGGTTAGCGCTCTCGGTGGTAAACAAGTCCATATTTGGCTAAGACTGCTGATCTGGCTTGCTTCCGCATACATGGGCCTCTAAGATAGCACCACGTGGCTTTACTTGATTGGCTGTTCATATAGTATTTAGCCTGTGGGTTGGGTCTGCCCGGGCATTCGGAAGACTGTTTTCAAGGGACCTGAATAAACTGCTTGAGAAGAGCTTTTGTGAGTTGTGTTGTCCTTGCTGGTCGAGGGGGACGTGACAGGTTATGCCAGCATGCCTGCTTTATTTCTCTCTACTTTTCTTTAATTTTCTTTTCTTTTTTAACACTTATTTATTTCTTCAAGTTACATCTCAATTGTAGTCCCATCCCTCCTCCCCTCTCAGTTCTACCCTCCTATCCTCTTCCCCCTCACCCTTCTATCTGCTTTTATTTTTAATTTAAGGTGTATCTTTTTTCCTCCAACAGTTCCCCTTTTTAGTCCAATAAAAGGCTCTTTTTCTTATAATAAATACAATACAAAACAATAACAATTAGGCTACAATTATGAAAATTATAAGGTATAACATGCATTCCCAATGTCCAGTCCATACGTATTTGACAACTGATATTAATATCCTATTATCTATCTATCTCAATGAGTTTAAAGTTCTATACCTATCTGTTTCCATCCTAACTTGCATTACCAACTTAAAAACATCTTTTTAGACCTAGAACATCCTTTTGATTCCTAAACAACTTAAATTCTTTTTTACAACTTAAATCTTAACTGTGAGACTATATCTATCTAGTCTTCAACCACATCAGAGACATAAGAAGAATAAATATATCTGAATAAACAGAAAATGCAGAGCCAGCAGCTCCCAAAACTAAGAAATGATAGAAAACTGACTGCCTGAACAGTCCCCAATTTCTCTCAATATGGAGCCTACAGCGGACTGAATTCAATGACCATTTTGATCTTTTTTGTTGCTTTTTTTCTGTCTAAGGTACAAGATTTCCCTCAATGAGTAGTAACTACCATGATTGCCCAGGTGGAAGAAAAGAAGGACTTCCCATAATGCTGAGCTCTTTGAGCAAGAGTCAGGAGTTCTAAATATTTCTGATTTTAAAATAAGAAACTAAGTCAGACTTTCTTGACCCCAAAAGGTGAGGGTGAAGAGTGTAGAGAGATATTGGCATGGCACATTAGGCAAATGTTGAAGTAAGAGCCACAACCGGTTCAAAGTTCTCATCCCTTGGGTCCTGCTGTCAATATGACTTGGGCTCCATGTCTCGGTAGTGCTTGGCTCCAAAGCCTTAGACCTTATTGACCTAACTCATCATGTGTCCATTTCTGAGCCAATCAGTTCTCTGATGAGCTGATGTCTGCCAGGGATGGGGGTGTCTTGGCAGACTGAATATCCACTCTGACTACACAGCTAGGTACAATTACAGCATTAACTTCTTTTCCTACTAGGTTCCAGTATTGCTTTATTTTCCTTCCTTTGCCTTATAATTAATTCACTTTTCATTTGCCCATTCTATAATGATTGTCACATTTTATCCATAAGAAAATAATTTTCTTCCTCCATATTGCAGCTCTTTGGATTTACATAAATTTTAAGATCTGCCTCTTGAAAATATATTTTCATGCATCACCATTACACGGATCCATAAGAAGTACCAAAGAGTTTCAAATTATTCATGGTTCTCAAATCCTGAAGTGTTTCACATTTTAAATTAGCACAGCTACCCACGTTAATTTCTTCTTAGAATTGCTTCCTCCCAACTTGATTACATTTTAATAATTTGAATCTTGACATGGCTCACAATTACTCTCCTCTTGATAAGGTGAATCAAATATATAACTCTTCTCTTTGTAATTCCCTTATAATATTACTCATTAATAGTCATAAGCCCTACTATCACAGATATAATATTTCATTCAATTATTTAAAGATCTTTAAGCATATGTGTACATGCTCAACTATCTACGTGTACACCACATGTGTGCCGGTACCTGTGGAGGCCAAAAGACTGTGTCATATTCCCTGGAAGCAGAATTATTTTGGTTTTAAACCACTCTGTGTGAGTGCTGGGAACCTGTGTCTTCTATAAGAACAGCAAGTGCTCTTAATCTCCAAGTCACCTCTCCAACCTCTTTACTCAATTCTCACAACAATCTTATGGGTAGTAAAATGCTTTTTTAACGGTCCCAAAAGAAAAGTGATGAGTAAACTGTATATTCAGAGTTTTGCTTGGGGTTTGAAACTACCGCTGATAGCAGTCTTTTTAAAATCAGAATTTGTTGCCTCTAAATTTGTTTCAATATAGACCAGTTAATAGCCACACATGCATCACCATCCTTTCCTGTGTAAATGTTATGTTAGCTTTCATGACTATGACAGAATACACAAGACATGGGAAATTATGAAGGAAGGGGGCTCATTTGGTTTATGAGATTGGATGGTGGCACCTGCAGTGGCTCGGGACTAAGAGGCCCCTAAGCTGCAGCACGCCATGGCAATGGTGAGAATCTGCTCAGGAGCAGTGTTCACATCATTAGACCAACAGAAAGTTTTGGAGAGACCTCATTCCCAAGTCCCTTTCAGGAGCATACTCACTAGCCTCTACTTCACCACAGTGTGTAAATCAACCCCAAATCATAGATGTATTGATTTTTGTGGTCAAGCAAAGTGATATATGCTACTATTTGCTCCATATTTTCTCAGTAGTGATAGGCTTGACCACGAGGAAGAAAACTCCAAATATTAACTAGCAACCTGCCTGATTTTCACTGAAGAGTGTGGAGAAAGGGAGAAAAAGAAAGGAGTGGGAAATAAACTGTTCTTAAAGTCCTTCCATTTTCTTTAGTTATATCCTATTCTAGTTTGTTTCCTGTTGCTATGGTGAAACAGCGTGACCAAAAGCATCTTGGGAAAGAAAGGGTTTACTTGGCTTATACGTCTAGATTATAATCTAGATGTCCCTCATACATCAATTAACAGTCAAGAAAATACCTCACAGACATATCCATAGGCCAATCTGATGTAGGCAGTTCCTCAATGGTGAGCCCTTCTCCCCAGGAGGCTCCAGTTTGTATCAAGGTGACAATAAAAACTAACCAGCATATATCCCACTTCTAAATCTGTGCTAAGAATGAGCTCACACTCTTTGGTCGTTCCACTGTTTATCTCACTTTTAAGTTAGTGATTACCTGACACTTGCCAAGATCAATATATGCAATAATAAATGTTACTCATTCCAGTTAAATATTAACATTACAACCTGAGCAGATAAGGAAACTAAGATATCATATTTTAAGTGCTTAAGGTTATACCTTAAGTCTGTGGAAGGTTATATATAAACTCCAGTAGTTTAATTTTAAAGCAGAATTCTTCCCAGAATAGTAAATGTATAATTTTAAGTTTTCCAATAGCCACCCTGAGTACATGGTAAGAGAAGAGATTAATAAGATATTTTATTCACTCCAATGTATATAAAATATTTCCATTTCTGATTAACATAGAAATAGAATGTGATTCACACAAAGCTAAATCTATCCTTGCTATATGGTGTAACAATCTCATTAATATTTATCCAGTGGAGTTAAAAACTCCTGTCTACACAAGAACCTGCACCATGGATATTTATACTAGCATTACAACTCACAGACCCCTCCTATGCCACATCGAACCTCTCCACCTAGCCAGATTTTTGCATATCCTTCTCCAAAGTCTAGCTTTATTCTCCCACCACAAGCCCTTCCCAACACCCATATCCACTCCCAACACTCCAGGCTTGGAGCAGTCCTCTGTGTATAGCACAGTGGCTTTTATTATTTTTCTTTTATTATTCTCTCTAATTATTTTTACTCTACTTAATTTGTCTACCTCTCTTCTAATCCTCTTTCCTTCCAACTCCCTTAAACACTAGGTGGGAAAGAAGGAAGGTTAGAGGGGAAAGGGTTTAACATAGATCTCTTTGTGCTACTTCCTGCTGATTAGGGTCATCAGGTTTTTTGGAGGCAATACCTATCTCAGTCGAGCAAACCAGCAAAACAGGAAACTGAAGTAGGAAGAACCATCAGCAGTTTGGGGAAGCAGCAACCTCTTTCTTCTTTGTAGCCCTCTCTCTTTCTTCTTTGTAGCACCCCTCTCCTTCTTCTTTGTAGCACCCCCTCTTTCTTCTTCTTCTTATACTCCCTTCTCCATGGGGCTCTGGCTTTTTCCCCCCTCTCTGCAGTCCTCTGAGTTAAACTTCCTCAGCTGCTAAACCATGCCCCTGCTAGCCCAGGAGGCAGTTACATGGTTTGCACCTGTGGTCTTAACTGAAGCAGTCTCACACCTGAGATTAAACAAGACATTCTCATAATTGGTTTTTAAAAAGAGTTTATAAACAAAACTCTTACCACATCTGTGTCAACCTGACTTCACTCCATCTAACCCATATGCAGCCTTTAAGTCCAACCTGACCTGCACATCATCTATTCTGCCCCAACCTCCTCTGTTCATATCAGACACAGAACTAACAAAAGAGGTGGACATGCCCAGATCTCAGGACAAAAATATAGTAGCTTTATTATACAATTTGAAAGGAACCAAAATGTCCTATAGTAAACAATAGACAAATAACATTGCTGCATGTGGACATTGGTCAGCTAACACCCAGAGTACTCTAGACACAGTAATCTGTTTTCTAACACCTCTCTGCACCCTCCAGCCAAATCTTTGCACTCAAGCTAGTCTGCTAAGTTTCTGTTTTTTTGTTTTTTTTTTTTTTTTTGGTTTTTCGAGACAGGGTTTCTCTGTGTATCTTTGGCTGTCCTGGACTCACTTTGTAGACCAGGCTGGCCTCGAACTCACAAAGATCCGCCTGCCTCTGCCTCCCAAGTGCTGGGATTAAAGGCGTGCGCCACCACCGCCCGGCTAAGTTTCTGTTTTTTAAAACCAGAAATAAGGAAATTGGAGAGATGGTTCTACAGTTAAGAGCATGAACTGTTCTTCAGTAGGACCAGGGTTCAATTCCCAGCAACCACATGGTGGCTCACAACCATGTGTAACTCCAGTTCTAGAGGATCTGATACCCTCCTCTTGCCTCTGTGGGTACCAGGCATTAATGCAGTACACATACATACGTACATGCAGACAAAACATTCATACACATAAAATAATAAAATAAATGAATGAATAAAACCAGTAATGACATCTCAAACATGAAGGTCCTGGCATCCTAACTCTGCTTGAAAAGCTTGATATTGTACGAAGTCCTTCTTTTCTTGAACCTGGGCCGTCGTGGAAGTTACACACACAGCACACATGCATATATAGGTATATTTAGACATTTGTGTCTATGCATGTCAGAGGTCAGAGATTAGTTAACCTTGGGTGTCACCCTTCCTCATGGACTGACCATGTCACCTTCTTTTGGAGAGACAGGGTTGCTCATTAGCCTGGAGCTTGCTATTTTGACTAGGCTAATTGACCAGTGAGCCCCAGAAATGTACCTCCCTAGCAGTGAGATTGCAAGCAAGTGCCACAAAACAGCTTCTTTTTTTTTTTTTAATGTGGGTTCTGGGGTATAAATCAGGTCCTCATGCTTGGACTGTAAGCAATTTGCCACAGAGCACATCCTTACAGGGGTTCTTTTTCCCTGTCAGTAGAGACACATAGACCATGATGGATCCCACCCTCACAATCACGTGAGACTTGTTTCTTTTTCTTTTTTTTTTTTTTCTTTTTTTGTTTTGTTTTTTTCGAGACAGGGTCTCTCTGTGTAACTGCTCTGCCTGTCCTGGACTCACTTTGTAGACCAGGCTGGCCTCGAGCTCACAATGATCCGCCTGCCTCTGCCTCCCAAATGTTGGGATTAAAGGCGTGCGCCACCACGCCCGGGTTGAGACTTGTTTCTATTTTGTGGTTTGAGTACTCTACAGCTCCTTCAGCCGGGGTCCTTTTCAGATACCAGCAAATTGAACCTTGATGCTTTCCTCCCAGGACTTAAAAGGACCCAATTTCTCCAGGGGGTGAGTAGCCTACAAGATTAAGGGTCAGCTTGTCCTGAGCTCCTACATGGCAGGCATAAAATAAAATGAAGATATTTTCAAATCTGAAACTATGCTTCAACTGAAGAATAGAGAAATCCTAAACAATTATCTGTGTACCATCTACTTCCTAAAGATATTCCTTTGGACATATTCAGCTTTTTTGCATTAGTTCTCAAATCAGTAAAATTGATATAGTGGTATTTATCTCACAAACTAATCTCCTCGTACGTGGTGACTGCTTGGTAAATACTTCCTTTTTTTTTTCCTTTTCTTTTTAAAAAATATTTATTTATTACTTCAGGTTACCTCTCCATCACAGTGTCCACTTTCCACCCCTCCCAGTCCCGCCCTCCCACCCTCTACCCCCTATCCCTTCCATCCCACTCCTCTGGTGTGGAGTGTCTCTACATAACAGTCCCCGCCCCAGTTCAGCAATCATATGAGGGCCAAGAGCCTCCTCATACACTGGGGGCCAACAAGGCAGCACCACTAGGGCCAAGTGTCTCATTGACAGGAAACAAAGTCTATGTTCCTGTTCCTTTTGGTGCATTGGTTGTAGTATAATTATCCTGTACTATATAGCTAAAATCCAATTATAAATGAATAGGTGTCATGTGCATCCTTCTGAGTCTGGGTTAGCTCACTCAGGATGAGCTTCTCTAGTTCCATCCGTTTGACTTCAAATTGCATGATTTTGTTGTTTCTTATAGCTGAGTAATATTCCATTGTGTAGATGTACCATAGTTTTTTTTTTTTTTTTATCCATTCCTCAGTTGAGGGACATCTAGGTTGTTTCCAGTTTCTAGCTATTACGAATAAGGCTGCTATGAACATAGATGAGGAAACTTCCTTGTGGTTTGGTGAGGAGTCATTTGGATGTATACCCAGAAGTGGTATGGCTGGGTCTTCAGAATACTGCCTTTTCAATGTGTCTATTTTACAATGATTTATAAAGCAGCTCTTGACACCTACCACTAATTGAATAAAATAGTATAGATTATCTTTCAAGTAAGTGCATGAAAAGGGAATTAAGCATGCTCAAATGGAATGACATACATTTTTGAAACCCATTCTTTCAAACTGGATAATCTCTCTAGTAATTATATAACATTGTACTGATCCAGGAAAATTTCAGTCACAGGAAAGTTGGAGAATGGGGAGTTGCTCAAAGTGCAAGGTGCTCCAGCACCTGCTCTGGGTTCCTTCTTGAAGACAAAAAAGTTTGTATTATTGCTCATTTCCTTCTTCTTAGCCCTTGCTTAATGTCCTTTCCAGCAGGGCTCACATTCATTCAGGTCTTGCCAATGTCCTCAAATCATGAGGCGCCCTGCGTCTATGAATACAGCGGTAGAGTTGACTTCTAACGAGAGGAGAGAGAGTTCAAGTGTTTTTCTTTTTGTTAAGTTATGACTCTATTGTGCACACCACACTCAAAGCTTAGTTTAGTTCATATCGGCCATATTTCAAATTCTCCATAGCTCATGTAGCTGGTGGCTACTGTTCTGAACAGAGTAGTTCTATAACACTAAATACTTAATATTCCCCCCATTAACTTTTTCTAGCTTATATATTCCTCCATTATGACTATTTTACATTTTCTTAATTTCTCCAAATTATATATGTAGCACCAGGATTGAAACAATTTGTTAGGAGCTACAGAGATGGCCCAGCAGTTAAGAATGCATACTGTGGGCTGGAGAGATGGCTCAGCGGTTAAGAGCACTGGCTGCTCTTCCAGAGGTCATGAGTTCAATTCCCAGCAACCACATGGTGGCTCACAACCATCCATAATGAAATCTGGTGCCCTCTTCTGGCCTGCAGATATACCTGCAGACAGAACACTGTATACATAATAAATAAATCTTTAAAAAAAAAAAAAAAGAATGCATACTGTTCTTGTAGAGGACCCTTGCTTGATTCCCAGCACCCATGTCTGGTGGCTTAAAACAGCCTAACTTCATCTCCAGGAGGAGTAGACACATCTAGTTTCTACCTGTAACCACACACACACACACACACACACACACACACACACACACACACACACGAAACTAATAAAAATAAATCTCCAAAGAAATCATTCATGCCATGACCCCTGGAAAAAAATTTAAATTCTGCTACACAAAAAGGATCGAGCCGTGCGGTGGTGGCGCACGCCTTTAATCCCAGCACTTGGGAGGCAGAGGCAGGCGGATCTCTGTGAGTTCGAGGCTGTCTACAAAGCAAGTCCAGGACAGCCAGAGCTGTTATACATAGAGAAACTCTGTCTCGAAAAAAAAAAACAAAAAACAAAAAAAGGATCGATACGAGCCCTCTAGATTCTCAGAAAACTAACATCAGAACCATACTTCATTTGTGAAGGCACTAGTATGTTTTTGTCACTAGTCATTAGTATCTTCTCTGTCTTAAAAAAAAAAAAAAAACGTTAGTAAGGAGTTTAGTTGCTACTTAATGTTCATTGTCAAGAGGACTCGATTTGGAATCTCCTAGGATACACTCCCGAGAGAGTCTGAGTGGGCTTTTCCAGATAGGCTTAACTGAGCAGGGAAGATCTGCCTTGAACAGGTAGTATCATTCCAGCTCTGGCTGAGGAGAGCGGGATGTGAGGCAGCATGTCACATTGCATTATATGCAGTCAGGAAGCAGAAAGAGATGGATGTTGGTACTCAGTTCGCTTCTTCCTTTCTCAACTGATACTTAGTCTGGGACGCCAGCAGGTAGAATGGTGCCATCCACCTTAAGGTTTGGTTTTCCCTCCTCAGTTAAACGTTTCTTCCTGGCTACAGATATAATGTGACTGGCTGCCTCACACCCCACCCCCAGGGTCTTCCCTACAAAAATGGACTGTTTCCTCTAACGTGAGCTGAAATAAATCCTTGCTTCCCTATGGTCTTTTTCTCAGGCATTTTATCACAGCAACAAGAAAGTAACTAACACAGTGTCCGCATGTTCAAGCCGAAACTATTTACTCAACATTAGTTGTCATGTTCAGTGGCACAAACTGTACTAGTTGCCAGAAGCTAGACAAAGATCCTGTAGTGGTCTGAATGAAAATGGTCCCCATAGTCTCAGAGAGTGACAATATTCGGAGGTGTGGCCTTGCTGGAGGAGGTGTGACCTTGCTGGAGGAGGTGTGGCCTTGCTGGAGGAGGTGTGGCCTTGCTGGAGGAGGTGTGACCTTGCTGGAGGAGGTGTGGCCTTGCTGGAGGAGGTGTGGCTTTGAGATTTTAGACGCTCACTATGGGGATCCAGATGTAGAATTCTCAGGTACCTCTCCAGCACCATGTCTGGCTGCCCACTGACATGCTTCCTGCCATGATAATGAACTAAACTTTAGAACTGCAAGGCAGCCCCAATTAAATGTTGTCCTCTATGAGAGTTGCTGTGGCCATGGTGTCTCTTCACAGCAATAAAATCTTAAGACAGACAGACCCCTTCTCTTAAAAAGGAAGTGAGATCTCCAAATTAACGATAGTTTGACTCATAATTTTCCAATTTTAAGAGAAAAACTTAAATGTATCATTATTGTACGTGGAGAGGTGGGCATATGGTGTGCATGTGTGAGTCTCTGTGGATGTGGAGAAGTTCCAGCAGCCAATTTTCTCCTTTAACTTTTACATGGCTTCCTGGGATCAAGCTCAGGTCTCCAGGTTTGAACAGCCAAATGCCTTTATCCATTGGGCCATCCCACTGGCTTTTAACTTTTGAAGTTTTTGACGTTTTTTTTTTTCCCTCCCAAGTCCTGTGAAAGGAGGTCTGGTGAAGTGATGTGGGACAGCAGAGCCAGCAAAGCTGCTGGCCAACCATGCCATCAGGAGGGGAACCATATCCCCTGCTGCTGACTGTTTGCTAAGCTGCAACAACCAATGTGTGGTCAATGCGCTTTTGACTTATAGTGAACTTATTGGTAAGTGAAACCATTGTAAGCCAAGAATCATCGGTGCACCTGTGAGCGGCGTATGAAGGAATTTGTTACTGCGTTTCCCAGTTGCATTCTGTAGTGATATGTCAATCTTACCTGCAATCATTAGGTATCACCCCAAAAAGACACTGAGCGATTATAGGCTTTCTTTCTACTGATTTTCAAGTATGTTTTTCTTTTAATGTGTGTAAGACTATGATGCTTAAAAGAAAACTCACATCCCTAAGGGTCTGTGTATCATGTTAGGCAGAAGAAATTTTAAAAGGTAGACTTCCCTTGATTGCCTCTTTTAAATCATGCAGAATAAAAAAAAAATGCCTTAAGACAACTTTTAAACTGAAAATCTGTTCAGATAAACATATTTATCTTTCTTTAAAAGTATATGTTTTGTTTTCATTTATTTGTGTAAGTTTGTGCATGGGTATGCAATGTGTGTGCAGGTGCCCTTAGCGGGCAGCTGAAGTCACAGGCAGTTGTGAGCTGCCTGCACAGGTGCTGGGAACCAAAACTCAGGTCCCCTGCAAGAACAGCACATACCCTTAACCACTGAACTTCCTTCTAGCCCCATTGTTCTTTAGTGCAAGTAATTTCAGTCGTCAGTATACAGAAACAAGCTCTCAACTTTCAGTCTCTGCACATGTTACAACTGCTTGTACCAAATTCATAACTCAGCTGCTGTTCTTCTTACTGTGGCCTTGATAAATTGCAGGAATTGAAACCCCATCCTTCTGTGGTCTAGAGACCAATGAAAACTAAATTTTCTTTTAGATCCATCACTGAACACGATCCTAAAGCTTTGAGTTCTATTGATCTCCCATTTGAGCAGTTGTATAATCAAATAACTACTCCAGGAAAGCTGAAGATGAAAAATTGCAAAAACACTCCAGGAAGTAAAAATTATTGCCATTTTCTGAATCAATGCAATGGATGAGTCTTGTTACGCAGCAGCACCAAAATACTATTTTTCGTGTAGAAATTAAATAAAATGGAATCAATTTACTGATAAAAACCACACTTACAAAATATGTATTTGCGAAACTCTGTCCTGAGATCTACAATTACGATGCACTCTTGTCTCAGCACTTAGGGAGAAGCATGAAGCCAGAAGAAAATATTGACATTTACTTAGGAAGGCAAAATTTTCACTGTGCTTCTAGATAGTTCAAATTGTTTTGTTGTTTTCAGTAGCAACAATAAAAGCATTTTAATTGTCCTACCTCAAAGTGGAATGAAATGATAAAGATTTACTCTGGAAATTTTACATTTAAGGAATTGATTATTACAAAACAGTATCTTAAGAATTTGTATTCCATCTACATTTCATTTCAAGCATGGAGTGATCACTTAATGACAATGAAACTAAGATAAAATGTCAGAATTACATTGGAAGGACAAACAAAAAAACAACAGCAACAAAAACAACCCATGTTCTGGTCTTCAGAAATGGACTCACCAAAGGCTGCATCAGCTTGGAAGGTACATGGCTTCTCCTTTTGAATTGTGTGAACCAGAAACAGAGCCCAATACCTTCCAAAGGTGAGCTGTGGAAAGAAGTTTTGGGATAGTCTCTACTGACTTGTTCGGCCATGACAGGATGGCCTCTGTCTGGGACTTTGTCCAGGACAGACAGGTAACATTTGATCTCTAGCAGAGCCTGAGAGGGAAGCTGCTTCCTTTTCCTTTTCCGATGGGAGGACTGAATCTGTTGTAATTCAGTGCCCAGGGATCTCCTGTGACGTTGCTCATACTGACCTCCATTCCGAAGAAGTGTGCCTTTTAATGTTCTCAAAACTAAGTCCTGACGCCTGGCAGTTCCAGGAGCCCCAGGAGAAGCCCTGTCTTACCATCATGAAAAAACTGATTTTGTCAGGATAGATGTGTCCTGATAGAAGAGTCTGATCTACACCAAAGCCTTAAACCATCCCCACCTCATCTTCCTCTTGATTGGAATACTAGGACCTCTTGAAGCTTTTCCAAATGGCCTTTTGGAATGTGACAAGCCTAAAGATGATATTTCTAAAGAGTTGGAATTTAAGTTTTCCTTAATCATTTTTTCTCAAGAATGGATTTTATTTCCTTTAATGCTCAAAGTTTTTCTGAGCCAGTGGAATTCTCAACAGATGTGTGTGTGTGTGTGTGTGTGTGTGTGTGTGTGTGTGTGTGTGTGTATGTGTGTGTGAATGAATCTAAATCAAAATGATTTTTTTCTGATTTTCTAGAATACATTTGGCTTGTATTCTGATGATGCCAGCTTTTCATATGCATATACAAATCTTTTGTCATTGTAGGAATCATCTTCTCTTTCCATTTTCAATCATTTTTAAATAGAGTACAGCATGATCATTTTATTTTATTGATGCCGTTTAGTAAGAACTTTGAGTTTCTGATAGTGCTCTGGGATCTCACTTTTGAACTGAGTTTTTCTGACCGCAACAAAGCTAGTGCATTTCTGAGACTCTTAATGTTATCTGTAAGCTCACTTGCTGTTTTTAACTCTTCAATAATTTAGTATAATTTTTTTGTCTTTTACTCCCCAGGATTTTTTTTTAATGCAGTTACCTTAGCCACTAATTTCATTGAAGCTCTACTTCAGGAGGCTGGAGGGATGGCTCACAAGTTAAAGGAGGAGTTTGAAGCCCCATTACAAATGAGTAGCACAGAGATGACAGTCTGAGGCAAGCTAGGGAGATGATTAATCATGTCTCCAAAGAAGGTATATGAATGACCAGTAAATACATAAAAGCAGTCTCATATCAGATGTTATAGGGGAAATGCAAATCTAAACTTCAATAAGGCTGCCTCATGCCCACTGTGATGGCTTAACAGGCCATTGCATTCATCATATTTAGATAATGAAACACACCAAATATTGGCAAGGGTATGCGCAAATAGAGTCCATTGGTGGGAATGTTAAATAATGCAGTCATTGTGGAAAGTGGTTTCTGCAAAGCATTGAGGATACAGCTGTCATGTGACTCAGCAACTCCACTCCTAAAGCTGTACCCAAGAGGACTGAAAGCATCTACAAGCAAAACATACACATGGCAGTTCAAAAAAAAATGTTATTTTAATAGTCAAAACATTGAAACAGTCAGACATAGTGGCACACACCTTAAATCCCAGCACTTGGGAGGCAGAGGCAGATGGATCTCTGAGTTCAAGGCCAGCCTGGACTACAGAGTGGGTTCCAGGACAGCCAGAGCTACACAGAGAAATTCTGTCTGGAAAACAAAAAACAAAAAAGTTAAAACAAGCCAAATGTACATGTATGGAGGACTGTGGGAGAAAAACATGTCATAGAGGTATACAATACAATGCAACTCAGCCCATGAGCGGAGAGGCGCGTGTACATACAGCTTATGTATATACAACACCATGAACCTTGAAGACATAAAGGCCACAGAATGAGCATTCCTCCGTGCCATAGGACCTTTCATCGCCCTATTATGCATGGCTCATGGACCTTGGAAGTCAAAGCCAGACACCTATGGTCATGGAAGATTGACTAGGGACAGGGGCCTGAAGTTCCCAGTCTCACACCAAAGGCCATGATACGGATTTTCATGGTAAATATGCAAAGGAGAACCAGATTTGCTGAATTATCACAGAACACAAGAAACTGAGAGAAAGTGAGAAAAGTCCCTGAGAGAAGGAGGGATTCCAATGGAGGAAGAAGGTGTAGGCTTCTCTTTGTCTATGAACTTCACTGCTCAATGGCAGAACTGGAAGGTGAGGTAACCACTATTGAGATCGGCTAATACTTTGGACTGTGGTGGTTGGAGCCAGTGAAGGCCCTACATGCTCTGTGCCTGTCCCCCTGGCCCAAGCAGGGTGATGGTCATGTACTGTTCATGTGCTGCCCACCAAGGTAGGAGGGGTGGAAGTACCCCTTCTCCCATCTCTGACTCTGCCTTTGTAAGGGTTGACCAGGACTATTATCTGGCATTATTTAGGGTTTCTATCACCTGCTGTTAATTATACTGAGTTCTGTGTGTCCTCACACTTGCAGGGTCAACTTGTAGCTTTGCCATGAAGCAATATCTATCACAGCCCCCAAGATATGGCTGGTGACTTTGTTGGTTACCTCATAGTTTCTTGTCTATAGACTGGTCTAGGGTGGGCTCCTAAGTGGGAGCTTTGTGGGAGCCTCCCTTTTTTACAATTAAGTCTGTTACAGTTAGCTGCCTTAGAAGCAAGGTTATGTGAAAGGTCAATAGGGTCTTGCTTATGTTTCTCTAGGACTTCCAGAGTGCAGATGCCAGCCTGCTATATTTGGCCTGGCATATTGTCCCTTCTCTTATCTGTCTTGTGTGGCCAGTTCATATCAGCTACAACCTCTTATCTATTTTCCTCAATGTTTCTAACTCTTCCATTTTAACCCTTAATCTTCCTTTTTTTAGTTTTTTTTTAAATTTTTTGTTTATTTATTATGTATACAGTATTTGCTCTACATATATGCCCGGGCAGATCTCAATGTAGATGGCTGTGAGCCACCATATGGCTGCTGGGAATTGAACTCAGGACCTTGGGAAGAACAGCCAGTGCTCTTAACCTCTGAGCCACCTCTCCAGCCCAATCTTCCTTTTTTTTTTTTTTTACCTCAACCTGTGTTTAACCTGCAACACATGTGAACAAGTGAGCAGTTTTTACTGTGGGCCCTTTTACTGTTAATACCCACAGAAAAGGGGCTCCTGCCACAGCATCCTGGGTGAGCTGTTTATATGTCATGTTTAAGGTAGACAAGTGCGTAGGGACAGTACTTGTGATTGAGTGAGGCAGGAATGCAGAGGGACTGTTTACTGTGTGTGGAGGGTTTTTTTTTTTGTTGTTGTTTTTCCTCCCCTGGAGGCCAATGTTGAAAGAATTTGAAGTCTGCTTAAGAATTTGGCAAAACTGAAGTTTTTAAAAAGGCGATACAGAAGGATCAACCAACACCCCCAAGGCCAAAATAATAGTGTTTACAGTTCAAAAGATACAGGCACTTGTACATATTGATACACAAATTAGGAAAAAAATATACCTTTCTTTCCATGTCCCAGTGCGGTGGGGAGAGGTTCAAATAAACCTCATCCAATGGGAACAGAATTCAAGTGGTAGAGACGGGAAGGGGGAAGAGGATGGGCCAAAGTTGGGTACATAGTTTCTGCTTTTCACTTCAAATTCCTTTGCCAATGCTACACATACACCTCTCTCACTTAGTATACTATGGAGTATGAAGAAGGCAACTCTGCATTTTCTGAAAGTGGCAGTGTGGTGCATGTGGTGGTGCTTGTTCCAGTGCCGGTGCTGGTGCTGGTGCGGTGGTGATGATAGTGATGGTGGATTCTCTGGAAAACCACTCTCCAAGGGTTGAGTTGGAAAGGCTGCTCCTTCCCCAAGGCTTGTCCTGGGCCTCTGCTTAGAGCCTTGCCCAAAAGCTTGGTCCCCGTGCCACTTTCCTGGTCCCCAAACTCCAGGGCTTTTCCTAAGGCCAGATGGGCACCTGGGCTCTCCACGATCCACATGTAGCCCTTAAGGAAATTTCCTTGGCAGGAGTAAACTCCCAGCTCCATCTGGAAGTCAACATTATCCATGGAAAAGCTGGAACCAGCCACCCTGTCAATTTCATAGGCTGCACCAAGAAGTTCCAGCAGGGGTCAATTGTCTAGGAGCCACCTGAAAGACCACCAAGGTCCTTGAGGTCCAGTCCAGTTATGTCTCATCACTCACAAGGATGGCTCCAAAGCCCTCCAATGCTTGAGAAGCAGAGGAAAGGCCCTGGGGAAAGGCACTCCCAGTGACCAGAGCTGGGGTAACAGGAAATCAGGCTGTCTTTCTTGACTTAGAAAGCCCATTGCCTTGATCTGGAGCTTAGAGGAAGAAGTTACAGGGCTGTTCAGTGCCCTGAAGCAGAGTGTCACTAATCCGGGCTCTCCAAGGATAAATTTCTTTTGAGTTGACAAAAAATGGCCTGAAATCAGAGTAGCAATGGTTGTATGACATTGTGGACATAAAGGCAGTGGTTCAAATAGTTTTTAAAAGAAAACGATTAGTTTGTGTTTCATGAATTTCACCCCAATAAAACTCCCATTTTATTAGTCTTCTAGGCAATCTTTGCCTTCTACTAAGTAAGTGAGATCCTGTTTATAGATCTGTTAGCCTAACCTCAAATTCCTTGCAAGCTTTAATCTCTTCTCCTGCTTGGTCCCTACATTTCCTCTGACTTCTCGTGAATGCAAACTTGTACTTTTGTGAAGACAAGTTCTCGCCCAAGCCACCTCTATTACCACCGTCCAGTCACCTCACTTGCTTATTTTAGGGCTATTTTAGTTGCAACTTCCTGCACTTGGATTTCTCCTGCATTTTCTAGCAACCAGGTCTCTTCTTTTCTGTGGTTCTCAGCTCCACTGGTTCTGAATGCTCAGATTTCTCTAAAAGTCTGTCTTGTAAACCATGGACAAACAATGGCTTCTGAGGAGGGAAAGATTAGTCTCCTCCAGGAACAAGCCCTCTAATAAATTACCCAAGCCCAAGTGTTCAGCCCTTAACACATATACATACAACACTAAACGAACTCAGCAGGTTGGTTATATGTACATTTATGTATGTACATGAAACTATAAGAATTAAAAAGCAGAACCTGAATTTGAGAGCCAATGAAGAAGGCATGGAGACTTGGAGAGGCAAGAGGGAGAGGTGGAAATGATGTAAATAGGTATGCATGTATGAAATTATTAAAAAAATTTCTAACCTGTCATTTAACTCCATGGTAAAGAATAGTATATTTTCAGATTATTGTTAATAACCACCTATTTTTTTAATTTAAGATTATTTGATCTCAGGCTGGCCTTTCTCAAAGAAGATTAAAATTAGGAGTGTGGAGATGGCTCAGTGGTTAAAAGCGCTTGCTGTGAAAGCATGAGGACCTGAGTTCGGATCCCCAACACCCAAGTAAAAAAAAAAACTGAGCTTGTACTCTCATGTTTGGAACAGCAGTGGCAACAGCCTAACTGAAAAATGTCTAGGTCTAGGTTCAGTGAGAACCTTGTCTCGAGAGAATAAGGTGGAACATAATAATCAGGGCATCCAAGATCTGCCAATGACCTTCATGGGTACACACACACACACACACACACACACACACACACACACACAATCTTCTGATTATAGCTGGATGAGGTTTATAAGAACATGAATGTGTTTTTCTTTCTTTGCTTCCAGGAAGGCAGGAACTTCAGTGTCCAGTCTTCTGTGTTTGAGAGGTAAGCAGATGCCTTGGTATGGCAGAGCATAGCATTCTGTGCACAGCACTTAGTGGTTTCTACTCTAAAGTTCAAGAAACGTGTTCCTCATCTTATCCTCTCAGGCTTCCCACATCAGAAGTGCTCTTTACTCGGGACACCTCAAGGCAAGTCCTTAATTATGACCTCCAGGGAAACCTGGCTCCTTCCTTCAAAGACTCATTGTGGTTTGTAATCACATGCCTGTCTTTACCCGAGGTAGCCATTATCCCTGTTGGTGTTTTAAGTCAACCCTTGTTTTCTCTGGCTCCCACCATAGGTGCCATAGTTCCAAACTGCATATAGTTTGGTTTTGTCTTAAAACAACAACAAAATCAAAACAAGCGAACAAGCAAACAAACAAAACCACCGTTAAATGGCGTCAGGTGTGGCTTTCTATGGCTTTCCCTTCATGATCTGGGATCCACCTACTTGTCTGTGAAATTGTGTTCTTCTTCATCAAGTTATAAAATTCTGTGATAGAGAGGGGTTACGATTTTAGATTTAATTCTACTTTAATGATCATAGAAAATTTTATTGTGTCACTTTCTGCTCCCATTTCGAACTGTTATGGGCTATGGCATAATGGGTCTCTTCTTACAAGTATCTGGGGCTGAGCATGAACAAAAACAACTCATTTTAGGAATGAAATTGCTTGGTGCATGCTGTGAGCCTAATTAACCTTACTGAGTGGTGTAGTTGTTCCCTACTACTTGATAGACAGCACAGGCCTATCTGTCTCACTCCTCTGGAGGCTGGAAAGCCTAACATGAGGGGCTTCGGCTGTGACACATCATAAAGAGCACAAATAGCACATACAAGACTGAGAAAGGATGGGGCCCAAACATATTCGCTTACCATGAACACACAGGGAGTAGGCGGGTATGCGGGGGTGAGGGCTGAGGGGGAGGTTAGGGGCTGGGTAAGGAGGGGATGAGGACAGAAATGGACACTCAGGCTGCTTTAGAGATCCTGATGTTCTCTCTACCTTCAGGAGGCACATGGGACATGTCTCCCCTTTCTTTCCAATTCCAAGTATTTCAGAACATTGCTGCTAGAGCCATCTTTCTGAGTTCCATCCCTAATTATGTCACACTAGTGACTCATGCCCTCTGGCTCCCTTTAAGTATCGGGGTTCCTAGGATTCTATGCTCAGTGTTCTTTGTAGCTCATGTTACTGGGTGATCTCATCCATCCACATGAGTCTCAGCTTCCACTTAAGTGACAATGACTCACAGCTTTGCGTCTTTTCTAAACTCCAGACCCACATACATATCTACAGATCAGACATCTGTGCTGTGGTGTTCCAAGGTGCTTCAGAGTCAGCGAGCCCAGCACTTCACCCATCACCTGCCCAACGCTACTCCCAGCAGCTCCTCTGGTATTCTACTAGTTGCCTGGGGCCAATACTTAGAAATCACCCACTGACAGTACTTTCCTCTGGTCCCTTTGCAATTATAATCAGTCTCGTTAAGTTCTGTCAATAGTACTGACTTCCTTTTCTTGAAGTTACATTTTAAAGACTTGGTAACAATATAAAACTATGAAAGGATACATATCAACAGGATATTTTAAAATATGTGTTTTGTAGTTTTTATAACATAAGAGTTGCATATGTGTGTGTGTCCACGTATGTGGGGGGTGTGCACATCAGAATTCTAGACCCATTGCAAGAATATTGTACAGTGCTCTTAACTGCTGAACCATCTCTTCTGCCCCTACGGTTATTTTTGCAAGTCATATTTATGTGTATTATAAATGAATAGGAAATGTTTGAAAGTAAATAAATATACAATAATAGAGTTTCTGGTAATTTACATTTTATTTTTTGTTCATCCATATTTTCTTAAAGATTTATTTTATCTTAAACTTATTTTTATGTGTCTATATGTGTGTGTGTATCACATGTGTGTCCATGAAGGCCAGAAGAAGACATCAGATCCCTTAGGGCTAGAGTTAGAGGTGGCCACGAGCTGCCAACACAGGTGCTGGGAACAAACTAACTCTTAACTCTGAGCCATCTCTCCACTCCTCCATGATTTCTCAAGAAATGCGAATTAAAATTAACCGGTTCTTGCTTCCCACTCTTCTTGATACCCTCAGAAAGGCTGTTTACTTGGTTTCACAACACTAGGGAAGGAGAAGGAGGAGGAAGAAGAAGAGAGAATAGGTAAAGAGAGCAGGAGAAGAGGGAAGGAAATTTAACTTTTTTTAAAAAAAGAATTAGAATAAAAGGATGAAAGAATTTAGAAAACAAAATATCGGTGAATATTCTAAAGGAAAAAGGTTTGAGGAAGCACAGTTGTGAATAACAGGCTCCAAAGCAATCTGGGATGTGAGGGGACTGTGGGAGAGAGAGGGGGGCACCAGAGGAGTATTGCTGAACCTCTCAGATGAAGATAGCTTATGGCAGGTTGGTACAGAACTAGCCAGCACGTGGTTCCAGAGTGAACTGAGTGAGTGCATTGTGGGGGCATCCTAAGCAGCCCCTAGACTGGTGGTCTTGGTTTGTATGAGAAAGCAGGCTAAGCAAGCCATGGGGAGAAGCCAGTAAACAGGGCATCAGGAGCAGGGAGCTGAGAGATCATATTTTCATTTTCAAACAGGAAGCAGAGATAGAAGCCCTCAAACTCTGCCCAGATGTACTTCCTCTGGCAAATATGAATCTCCTAAAAGTCTCCTACCCTCCCCCATCAACTGAAGACTAAGTGTTCGAATGCATGAGC
>CAJQZJ010032716.1:3007336-3024905 GCA_907164525.1 Lophiomys imhausi
AAGACTAAGTGTTCGAATGCATGAGCCTGTTCAAGGAACTGTGCTGGATAGTTTTATGTCAGCTTGATGCTGGCTAGAGTCCTTTGAGAAATGGGAACCTCAGTTGAGAAAATGCCTCCGTAAGATCAGGCTGTAGGCAAGCCTCTAGGGCATTTTCTTAATTAGTGATCGATTTTGGAGGGCCCAGCCCACTGTAGGTGAGGCAACCCCTAGGCTGGTGGTCTTGGTTTGTTTGAGAAAGCAGGCTAAGCAAGCCATGGGGAGAAGCCAGCAAGAGGCAGCCCTCCATGACCTCTGCACCAGCTCCTGTATCCAGATTCCTGCCCTGTTTGAATTTCTGTCCTGACTCACTTCAGTGATGAACAGTGATATGGAAGAGTAAGTTAAATAAACTCTTTCCTCCACAAGTTGCTTTGGTCATAGTGTTTCATCACAGTAATGATAATCCTAAGACATGACCTATGAGTCTTATTATTTCCATTACCTTCTCATCCACAACCTTCAAGAAAGGCATATGGTGGTGTATCTGTCCACTTGAAGACTTGCTAGTAATCTATTCATTTTTATTGTTTCATATACTCTACAGATAATGCATCCTTTGTTTGCGTGGACCAAGGCAGTCCTCTTCTTCTGCCTACTTCTTTTACAAGTCACTGAAAAATCTGTATACCTCCAGTCTCATCCCTTACGCTCACGCAGGCAAGAGTCTAAGGCCAAATGACTGTAGTTTCTGGTCATTATATCTTGTCTAGTCTAATGTTTTCCTCTTGTACCTAGAGTTCTTTCCACCCCATTGATTCACTTTATTTGGTTTACCTCTTTAAGATTCAGCTGAAATACAACCTGTCTATGGGAAACTGTCTCTCTTTTCCCAAAGCTGTGTCTAGAAGTCCTGCAATGGCCATGTTGCACTCTGCATAGTCTGTGTAGGACTTTGACTCCCAGTTACTGTGTTTATAGTGGTCTTTCTCATTTTCATACCGCATAATCTCCAGAAACATAACCAGCCCCTGATTTATGGTGGAATTTCATACCATAAACCCCACTGAAGTTAAAAACAGTATCTCCAAAACTGTGTTTAACACATTTAACCTACTGAGTATCCTGAGTTAGCCACGGAATTGGGGTAGAAGTCAGGCCTCTTTAGTGAATTAGTATGCAGTTCAGCTTAGCATCTGGCAGCACATAAGGAGGAGCTTGGTGTCCCCTTTAATTTGCTGAAATGGACAAAGCCCAGTTGAGGTCATAGCTCTGTGAGAAACACAAAATTCCCTGTTGAAGGGGGCGTGGCTAAGAAACCGCACAAGCCGCAGATGAAGCAATTGCCTCAAGAAGCCACGGGACCACTCTATATTGAGAGAAATCTTGTGGGCCCTTGAGACCGCCAAGGATATGAGATGATGCAATATAAACAACCAGAGAGCTCCATGAGGTCCTTCTCTTCCTCTTGCCCTCATGGACTGACAAGACAATGCATGCTGGGGAAGTGCACAGCAAGTTATGTCATTCGTCACCATTTTAGGCTGCAAGAGCATGAGGTACATCCTGTAAGCAGGTTTAAGAAGGCTGGCAGAAAAGGCATGGCATAAATAAACCCTGCTGAGAGAGAGTTCTTTAAAAACTGGACATTAAAGTCGTCCGTCTAGGGGCTCAAGAGTGCCAGAAGAGTAAGCAAGGAGAGCAGAGTTCGGAGGCCTCAAGCCTTGAAGTATACACGGGCTGAGGAGACTACAGAAATAAGTCTCACCTGATGGAGTTTAGTGGTTAAAACAGACTGATCTTATAAGCTGGTCA
This sequence comes from Lophiomys imhausi, assembly GCA_907164525.1. Classification (NCBI taxonomy): domain Eukaryota; kingdom Metazoa; phylum Chordata; class Mammalia; order Rodentia; family Muridae; genus Lophiomys; species Lophiomys imhausi. The sequence continues at coordinate 3,009,131 of CAJQZJ010032716.1, forward strand.
CAATCTAAGCGGCTGAAATAAACTGGCAAAGTTAGGCGCAATGGACACTAGCTTTGAAAGGGAATGTCTGCTGGGACTGCCGTATCCAGATTGCTAAAACTAAGTCATCCTGCATGGACCTACATTAAGAATATTAATATCCTTTTAAGAGAATTAAAATAGGGTTAGTTAGGTGCTCTTAGATAGATTTTAGGTTTTAGGTATTAGGTTATAGGATATAAGTGTTTTATAGTCATTTGTGAAGGACTAATAAATGTAAGTATTTTAAATAAAAATTTTCTGTTACACAGAATCTCATAGAATGGTTGCACTGTTTGAAAATTGCAGCTTGCTACCACTGCCCAGTGTCACAAATGCAGATACATCACTAGCCCAGAAATGAACTGAAGTTCGAAACCTGAAATGTGATTTCTGTGGAATGTGTGTCACGTTGCACCATTATAAAGACCAGCTATCTTAAGTCAAAGAACCTCTTTATTTGTCCCAACTGTAAGAGCTGATGACAGAGTTGTGTTACGTGGAGCATAAGCTTTAAGTTCTATCAAACACTTAGTAGCATGAGGAAGGATTTGGAGCATGGTCTTAGGGTCCCCTTTTATGTCTTTCCTGGTGCCCTCCTATGAGATTTCTACATGTCTTGTAATGCTGCATTGATCTCCACATTGAGACCAATGTCCTGCAACATTCACAGTCAGGAGACATTTCTAAGTGTAGAAGAGTATTACAAATCTCCCCAGAGCTCCTGTTTTATCAAGATAGTGACAGGGTCTGGTTGGTGTGATAGCACACACCTTTAATCCCAGCACTCAGGAGGCAGAGGCAGGTGGATCTCAGTGAGTTCGAGGCCAGCCTGGTCTACAAAGCAAGTCCAGGAGAGCACAGAGTCAAAGATTCAATTATTATTTCATTCATGTAGCTTCACTAGTAAGTAGTGACAGAATTCAAAAATCTGAGTTGCAATAATACAGAAAAAAATGAAAGGCACTTGAAGTCCTTGACAGCTGAAGCTGTGACTTCTGAAATACATGTGACAGAGAATCAAACTGAAACATTCTCTCTGTGATCACCAGAGGTGTGCTGTAAACTGACTCCTATTCCCAGGGAGAAAATGCAGTCTTCCTCTGTGACTATTGCCACCATTTTTGAAGTACCAAGTCTTACAAACTCTTTCTTCCAAGGTCTTCTCACAGTTGTTTCTCTCTGCTCACATTAATTTTAACAGTCCTGTGGAGTGTTCCACCTCATCATACCAAGCTCCGAGCAGTGTTTCTTTTTTTTTTTTTTTTTTGGTTTTCTCGAGACAGGGTTTCTCTGTTTAACAGCTCTGGCTGTCCTGGACTCGCTTTGTAGACCAGGCTGGCCTCGAACTTGCAAAGATCCGCCTGCCTCTGCCTCCCAAGTGCTGGGATTAAAGGCGTGCACCACCACTGCCCGGCTCAAGTGTTTCTTTAAATAGTATTTGTATGTTGAAATTTCAAAAAGAGCTGGAAGTACTGACATGCTGGTAAGTGTTCCAAAACCTTCTGTCTGGGGAAGGATTTATTTATCTATTTTTATTTTAGTCTTTGACTTTTTATATGTGTATACTGAGGTGGTAAATTTATACTCCTTAGCCCCACTGAAACTCTTTTTCTTACCAATAATCATCCTCTTACTTTGATACACACACACACACACACACACACACACACACACACACATTATTGATCATAAAGCCTCAGTGAGAGGCAGAGCTTCATGAACCCCTTCTCTATGTATGTTGAATCATTGATGGGGCCAATCACATGAAGAGGCTTTTTGTTCTTGTTATTTGTTTTTTACAGGTAACTGATAGCTGCTGTGAGTCCATCCTGCAGTGGCTTCAGAAGACTCAGTCACAGCACTTCTCCCCAAGTTCTGGCTCTTACATTCTTTCCACCCCCTCTTCCACTGTGTTTCCTGAGCTGGGGGGAGGGGTAGATGTGATGATATAGTTTCTAGTTAGGGCCTGACTCTACAGTCACTTACTCTCTGCATTTTGAACCAGTTCTGAGTCTCTGTATCAACTGCCACCTACTGAAAAAGGAAGTTTATGTGATGAGAACGGTATATGGTTATGTGTTATGCTCACAACACCTTTAGACAGACTACTTGGGAACCTGACATTCTGAGTAAAGTCCTTTTGTAGGAGTCACTTGACGTCCTTTAAATGGGGTACAGGTCTCAGTGGCAGCCTTCACCCCTCCAACTCTAGCAACCCTTTAATCGTCTGTAGTTACCCTAGTTTCTCCTGCGTCTATTTCCTCTGTCCCCTCAGTCTTTTCTCCTCCTCCATCCCCAGTGAACACATAGTTTTACTAAGGGACCTGGAGCTCCAAGGCTCCTTGAGAGGCCACCACCACATCGCTCCCCCCCCCATCTACCTCCCATTTACTGGAGGACAGCCCTGCTAGCACCAGTCTCTTACCAACCAATCTGTGGACTCCTTCCCAGGATGTATCTACTGGGGGAGGCGGTTGGAGCCATTCAAGTACACACATCTGTCTCCATGTATGACTTATCCCTGAGCAATCAAAAGCCAGGCTGATATTCAGCTTTATGGAGAGAGTTCAGGCTCTCTCCTTTTCCATTGAATAGACTCAGGAGGTGTTCACATGATTCTGCTCACTTACTATACCCAAGAAGAAAAGCACCGTTATCAGGACCAAGGCTGGAGTCCTTGCCAACAGTTGGGCAGCTTGGCAGCCTAATCAATATACCCAGCTGCTGGGCCCCACCCAGCAGCCTGCCTGTAATTATCGGAGAGCTGGACCAGGGAGACCACATGATTAGCTGCTTCTTAGAAGGCATGAAAAGGTGTGTTGGACTGCCTGTAAACTTTGAAAGCATCTAGAATGTTACATACACCCAGGTCTGAGGAAAGTGTAACATTGTTTCAGAGGAGATGTGACAGTTCATTTAAGAACTGCCTAGGTTAATAAGCACACCTCTGGGCGTGTTTGTGAGGGCATCTTTACAGGCATTTAAGTCACGAGGGCACTGCTGTAATGAGTTGGTTAATACCTTGATGGATTCATTATCATGATAGCATTATTTCAAGATGGTACAAGGTAGAAGATGGCCACTGGAGAGGCTATAACTTTCCTTGACCCCCCTGTTGTATATCCCCCCCTTTCTGTTTCCTGGCTCTCAGTGACATGAACCACTGTGTTCTGCCACAACTCCCCTCCATGGTGTATGGCACCTTTAAGATGATGAACTAAAATAAGCAGTCCTCAGGCATTTTGGTCACACAGATGCAAAAGTAATATAGAAGGCTAACAGAGAGTGTTCTAGAATCAGCCCTGGTCCTCCTGACGGAAGGATTGTCATGGGAACTTATTTTGTTACTTTGTAGTCAACCTCTGATAGCAGAAGAAAATTGTAAAGCTTAGCCTCGGGACCCTAGACTCCCAAAAATAACAATAAATAGACACTGGTTTTTGGGTTATTTAATTGTTGGGACAGGGCAAAGGAAATGGAAGGAGGAGTCCAATATAGCCAGCATAGATAGACTTTAAGATGTAAACATCAGTCTTGATTGGGTGATTAAAATATGTTACATAGTCAAATATTATTTAAATGCCTCAATCTCTATTCCAAAAGCAGGAGTTTGCAGGCCAATCAGGGCTACACAGCGAGACCTTGTCTCAGTAGAGAAACCAAAACACACAAGTTATTTCTGTCCATAAAGGCCCATGGCTGGCTTCTGTTCTCTCTCCATCTGGGTATCTTCTTCATGAACATCAGTTTCTGTATCAGACTCCATGTGGGTAAAAGGTATCGGAATTGGTGGCCTTCACGATCTTTGAAACCAGCAGGCAGCTAGCCTTGGCTCTTAATTTCTTGGTTAACATCATTTAAAAAAAATAGCAATTGATTGTGAAGGAAATGTAGATATACAGCTTAAAGAGCCCATATAAATACCAAGGAATCTCTCATTCTTCCGTGAACCGGTTTCTATGCATTGATTGAGAAGGCAGGGTGGGGGTGGGGGGCTCAGGTTGCCTCTGCACTGTAGAACATGTAACAAATAATAGACATTTCATGGAATTGGAATTGTTCATGACAGCTCAATGATTTTTTTTTTTATATAACTAATCAACCATGGCAAGAAGCGGGTGGCCCTCTGTGGATTGTCTGATGATTCTTAACACTAGTCGCTGTGATGTGGGAGGATTCATCTGTCCCTAATTGCCACATTGTCACCTAGATTTTTACCTCCAGTTTCTTACTGCTGGGTCCCTCTGCGAACTTATTTACTCTATTGTACAGGCCCCCAGACACCTGAAGCTAATACTCTTTCCTGTGTGCTGTTGCTCCTTTGTCTTAAAACATATACTATTCAAGAATGAGTGTCAAGTTAAAAGGTTAAATTAAGGCTTGGATCTCTTAACCGCATAAAACAGAAAGTACCACCTAAATTGCCATAAGCAAACAAGGTACTGTTTTTGTTTTTGAACTTAAATCCCTGCCATTCGATTTTACCAAAGAAGACATAGGAGTCCGATACTGGGGTGAAAACCTGCTAGCTCAGAGAGCACTCAGCTGATCTTCCTACTTCATCAGTGTTCCTGGATAAAATCTCCCTACTCAGCTCAGGTACCAGGAAAAAGCTTGCTTGCTCGCCCAGGTGATTTTTTTATTCAGCTGACAGCCCAGGAGGAAGAAGCACAGAAGAACCTAGAGAAAGAAGCCAAGAAGGAGAAAAACTCTGAAGGAGAAAACCCAAAGGAAGAAGCCTTGAAAGAAGAAAAACTTTTGAAGGAGAAAAATTCCAAAGAAGAAAACCTTCCAACTCCTCCAAGCTCTCTTAAGTACCCTCCAGCACAATGTCCCTCCTTTCGGTTTAATCCCTGGTTTAATCTGTTTAATCAGCTGGTTTCTTATTCCACCTCTTGACCTAGGTTAACTTTATTTAATCCTGTGTACAGAAAGCTCTTGGAATAAAGGTGTGTGCTAGGGCAGATCCACACAATTACTTGTTTACAGTAAACAGAAAGCTCTAGGATTAAAGGCTGAGCCATCCCACAATTAGAAAACAGGTTTTTACAGGTTACAATCTTGGGGTTCACAATGGGATCAAATATTCTGCAACGAAGTACTTTAATGGCAAATTAGTAGGAAAGTAGGATATAGGCGTGTTGTTACACAAGTTTAGCTAGGTCTCATACCATGAGGTTTATTTTTATGTCTCAGCATTAGAAGTAATCCTCAGCTTACAGTGATTTCACATATATGGTTGTTTTGTTGCTTCGGTACTTTTAAATTTTTAAAATTATTTTGTGTGTGTATGTGTGTGTGTGTGTATGCACGTGTGCATCTGTGTGGGTATATGTGTGTGTATGTGTGTGTGCACATGTGCATCTCTGTGGGTATGTGTGTGTGCATGTGTGCATCTCTGTGGGTATGTGCACATGGCTGCTGGTGATCTCAGAGGTCATAGGCGTTGGATCCTCATGAAGCTACAGTTATAGGTGGTCGTGAGTTGTCCAAAGTGGGTTCTGGGAAACAAACTCGGATCGTCTACACAAACCATATGTGCCCTTAAGCACCGGGCCATCTCTCCTGTTCCCTGTTGGGGTACTTTTGTTTGAGGCAGGGTTTCATGGAGTTCAGCCTGAATTAGAGCTTGCTTTATAGTTGAGTATGATTTTGAATTCCTAACCCTGCTGCCTCTGCTTTCCAGGTATCTGGCTCACAAGCATCCATCAGCACAACTAGCTTTTTAAATGTTTAAATTTTACAAGGGTATGGTAGCAATATTAATGGGAACTTTGCCACTAGTTCTTAACTTTTTTTGAGACAGGGTCTCTCTATGTAGTTCTGGCTGTCCTGGAACTCACTATGTAGACCAGATTGGCCACAAACTCACAGAGATACTTCTGGCTCTGCCTTCCAAATGCTGGAACTAAAGTTGTGTACCACCATGCTCAGGTAGCTTTTGACTTTTACTTTTTTGTTGAGCAAGTAGTATGTTACACGACATCTCCAGAAAACTGGGCAGCCACTTAGCCCTGCCATCTCTAGAGTGAGTAGCCCACACTACAGTGCACTGGTGGCTAAACTAGGGTGGATGGCAGGTCAAGTGTTTTAAATGCACTTTTAACTACAGTGTTTTCAGTTCAGAGTTTATCAATACACAACCCCATTGTAAGATGAGGAGCATTTGTATAGGCTTCCTCTCTCAAGTCCAACAGGAAGTCTTCCCTTCCAACAGTTCAGTTAAAAGCTCTATGTTTATTATCTTCATTCTGATTATCCTCATGGGTCATAGATCCTTCCTTGAATTATTCATTAAGAACTGAGATAAATATTCTTTCAATTCTCCTATCCATGGCAAATGGCCAGCAGACCACAGAGCTAGTCTAGTTCAAGGTATTATTGGGATAAGGGAAAGAAGAAGAATAGTGGGGAGGCAACTAACACATGACAAGAACCATCAGTATCCATCCTATCTGGTTAATCTCATCATGCTTGGAAAACAGACAGGTTCATACCACTCCCTACTGGAGATGGAAACAGAACAAAAGCAAAGAATGTAGCAGGGGAGACAGGTGTACACCAGCTAAGCTTAGGCTTGAAAGCAACAATAAAAGTATTTTTTATGCTCATATTAGAAACTTAAGATAGTCACAAATACTCAGGTTAATTGAAAGCCAGGCTGGGAGTGGAGGAGTAGGTAGATTACTTGTTTAGCATGTACGAGGCTATCATTTTGATTTCTAGAAGAGTAAGTAAGTAAGTTAATAGCTTTGTTCAAAAGCAACAAAGTAGAACTGACTTGTCTTTTGTAAGGATCAAAGTAATGAGTCCAACTTGATGGGACCCCTCACTTGAAAAGATGCTGTCTATAAGTGACATTTTGACCATTACTGGTTCAGAACTCTATTGGCTGGACAGTAGAAGAATTAAAAACATCTTTCCTTCTCTGAGGTGAGGCGATGGCAATCAGTAATTTCGAGGAAAGTAGAAGAGGCAGACTTAGAGTACTTAGGGGTGGAGTGTGTTGGTGTCTGCAGCCTACCCTCAAATAGATTAGTGGCACACACAGAGTGATAAGACACGTACATATGACATTGACAAGTATTGAATCTAGACAAGGTGTATATGGGTGGCCATCAGAATATTATCTCAATTCTTCCATCAATAAAATGCTGGTGGAAACTATTTTCCAGAAAATCTGTAAACTCCAAAATAAAAAGCAAAATCAACACACACTAGCAATCACTAAACTTGGGTCATTTTTCTGCTGTTTCCTTCTGAAGTCTCAGATTAGTCCCATAAAAGATGGAGAGACTTACGCTTATTTTGGTATTATAATATATGATTTACTGCTTTTCCAACTCTCTATGAAAGGCACTAATATAGTTCCAGCTATGTGACTACATCTCTGTTAATAGGGTGTTATAATGTCATTTCGTGTGTTTGTGCACGTGTGGATTTACTTATTTGTTTGGGTACACAAGAGCACACATGTGTCTAGAGCAGAGAACAGCCCCAGGTGTTACTCTATACTTGCAATCTCTATTTATTTATTTGGCCTGGAATTTTCCAAGTAGGCTAGGTTAACTGACCAATGAGTCCCTGGGATTTAATTCTCTCTACCTCCACGGTGTTGTGATTGTAAGCATACGCCACCATGCCCAATGGCTTTTTGTTGTTGTTTGTTTATTTATTGTTCATTTTAAAATCAAAACATAATTACATTGTTTACCTCTTTCCTTTCTTCCTTTCAACCCCTCTCACATACCCTTTCCCTCAGATTCATGGGCTTTTTTTTCTTTGTTATTGTTACATATCTACAAATGCATAAATATATAAATGCAGCCTGCTGATTCCATTTAGTGTTGCCTGCATGCCTAAGTCTTCAGGGCTGTCCACATAGTATTGGATAATTGGCTAGGGGACTCATACCTGGAGAAGACAAATTTTTCTCCCTCTTATTTCTCTGAAAATACTATGCTAAATGAAATAAGCCGGCACTGTGCCCCACCAGATACTGTCCCCTTTTTATAGTGTATGGCATTACTGCTGTGAAAGGCAGAAAACAGTTGAAGACAAGGGATTCCTGATTGCTCAGAGCTAAGAAGGGCTTAGAGTGTTAGTCCTCTAACAGTCCTCCCCTGAGGTTACAATGAAATGTTCTAAAACTGGTTGTAGAACTCAGAATAATTTTCTTTTTAAAAAGCACTGAATGGGAGCATTTAGATAGATTCAATGGTGTGTGAATTCAGCTCTTACATGTATACGAAAAAAGGAAATGATCTCCCTGTGTTAGTCAGTGTTCTGTTGCTGTGAAGAGACACCATGACCTTGGCAACTCTTGTACAGGGAAACATTTAACTGGGGGCCTTACAGTTTCAGAGGTTTAGTCCATTATCATCGTGGCAGAACAATGCTGGAGCAGCAACTAAGAATTCTCTATCCTGATCCTTAGGCAGAGAGGAAATACTGGGCCAAAGCCCATCCCCAGTGACACACCTCCTACAACAGGGCCACACCTCCTAATCCTTTCAAATAATGCCACTCCCTAGTGACCAAGCATTCAAATGTATGAGCCTGAGGGTGGGGAGGGGGGTATCATTCTCATTAAAACCACCACACTCCTCTTAATGGGCTATGTTGCCTAATGACAAAATTGTTCATTTATAGAATTAAATTTCATAATGAAACCATGAGGATAGTTAGGTGGAATGAGATTCTTGTAGACTCTTCTAATTTAGGCAGTTGATTATTGAATGAATGAGTGTGTGTGTGCATGTGTGTCTCTGTGTGTGGTGTATGCAGTATATACATGTGTACTGCATACATGTGAGTGTGCTTGTCTGAGCATATGGGAGTGAGCATGCAGTCCACAAGGCAGGCTTTCAGGAGTTCTCTTCCATCTCTCTGCCTTATTGTTGAGACAGGGTCTCTCATTTAATCAGAAGCTAGCCATTTGTCTAGGCTGGGTGATTGGCAAACTCTTGGGATTCACCTGTGTCTACTGCTCAGTTTTAGAGTACATGTATACATACATGTTCAGCTATGGTTGGCTTTTTATGTGGGTGTTGGAAAATTCAAATTCAGATCCTCATGCTTGCAAATCAAGTCTCTTACTCACCGAGTTATCTCCCTAGCCCCCTTAAATTCTCAGTGCTTAGTGTCCAATAATTTTAAGTGGAGAGGAAAGATTTCTAAATATTCAGAAAAAAATAGTGTAAGAGTAAATGAGCACGTGAAAATTCTCCTTCCCCTTAAATTCTCAGGGTTGGCTGGTTGGCTACCCAAGGTCTTTGGAGGTTGCTTTAATCATGTGACATCTCTGCTATGAGATCTCAATTCTGAATTGAGAAGGCAGTGACTACTGACAGTTACATGCAGATCTACAATAGAAAGCCTATTTCTGTTTGGTTATTAGTGATGGTTGGCTCTAGAAGGAATTTGGGAATAGTCTTTTAGAACGGCTAGAAGTGCAACAAATGCACATAGTTCAGAACATTGTACTGACTTTCCCCTGGCAACTGGATGCATTTATGAAGAAAGGAACATATCTTTAGAACCCTGCCTGCTCTCTCATTCCCCAGTCCTAAGCCATTACTTTTTCCTTCTTTGCTCCCAGGCTAGTTCCTTTTATGACCACATTGTGGCATTTGGGCATTTCCTTAAGTCTTTTCCAATAAATGCAGTTCCTGGTTTTTCTTGCTTTGGGTGGCTGAGTGTCTCTTTCCAGGAAGTACTTACTTTGTGACCCTTCTCTTTTATTTGAGTGACTCTCTCTCCAATCCCAGCGGGGGTTCTTTTTTTCTCCCCTTGGGTTTTTCTTTTCTGTTTGATTTACTTACCAGCTTTTGGAACCTTCCCCAAACTGGATTAGCAGCAAGGTTCCTTCGGTAACCCTTTCATCACCAGAGTAATTTTCTTCACGTTTTGAACCTCAGCATTTACAGGCAGCTTCTATGAAACTCAAAGGTAAAAGGACACGTGACTTTTCGTTGCTTTTACATGTCCAGTGTACTTATGGTGAAGTTATTAAGTTTTGAAGCCACCTTCTTTCTCCTTTAAAAAGACAAAGAACGGCAAGGGCCGAGGCAGACCTCCCTTCTACTTAGGCAACACCAAATCTAACGAAACAGTATAGTCAAGATTCTGCCATTTGTCCAAGAAGAATCAAGACAACCAGTTCACGTTTAGAGTTATATGCATTTTGACTTCTTTGTTATGTGTTTTTGGCCACATGTTTTCTGGACTGAGCCAGTAGTGAAACTTCAAGAGTAAAAGCCAAGGGAAGCTGTTCCTGGTATGAGCAGCTTCCTATTGCAGCCATTAGCCAGTACAGAGTCCTGTTAGGCTGTATGCAGAGATTCAATGAAACCACTTTGTGATGTGACAGGTTTAATGGTTATTCCAAAGTGGCCTAAGGAACCTGAACAAAAGTGGTCATAAGGAATTATGAACAGAATTCCCAGAAACATTTAAACCTTGCTATGAAGTCAGTACGTGAGTTACTGCTAATCAATTTGACAAAATTAGTCACATGGGAACATGTCTGTGGAGGGCATTATCATGATTATTGTGATACCGTTCCTTGGTAGGGCATCCTGGACTGTATAAGAGTGAGGAAGGTCAGCCACTGAGCAAGAGCACATGCATGAATTTGCATCCCTCTCTTCTGCTTCTTGACTATGGATGCAAAGTGACCCAGCTGGCTCAAGTTCCTGCTGCCTTAACTTGTCCCATGATGAACTGTACATTAAAGACTGAGCTGAAATAAATGCATTCTCCCATAAATTCTGTCCGGGTTTTATCACACTCACAGGAAAAAAAGCTAAGACACGCAATGGAAGGGAATGTATGTTACTGTGAATTTTACTGATGTCTCCAAAATGGCACTGTTTGCATATTATTTATTTATTTTACATGTATGGATGTTTTGTCTGCATATATGTCTGTGGATCACGTGTTTGTAGTACCCTGGAGGACCAGAAGTCTGGTGCTGGAGTCCAGGGCTGCCACCTGGGTGCTGGGAATTGAACCCAGGGATTCTTTGGGGGAACAAACGTGTTTTTAACAGCTGAAACATCTCTTCATCTCTGATGGCATTGTTTAAATGCAGAGGTTGTTTACTATTTTATAATAAGAGGAGACCCAGAGGTTGAGAATCAAGAATCATGGGTGTGCCTTAAGCAGTGGACAGAGACACACAAAAACCAAGAATAGTCATTTTGTCTTGTACAGCTTATAAGGTGGAGCAGGCTCTTGCTAAGTTCAGAAAGAGCCAGAATGGTTGCAACACCTTACAGATTTCTTGGTGTTCATCTTCTGTTACCTAGGCACTGCCTAACGAAAGACGACACTAGTTTCTAGAGGCAACTGATTCTCCAGGGACTAAACCAAAAGCAAGGAACAATAGAGCAAACTGCAGAAGGTAGTGCCGAGGCCGGGTACTATAGATGAACGTAGTAATAGATCCCTGCAAAGACCAGCTTAAGTCCTCCGATGAATAATACCCACAGCAAGCCTGGGATCTTATACTATGGGAACAGCTCCTGCTCTAAAAGCTTTGACATTTAAAATAAGGCAGGAATGTGCCACCAGTAATAGGAGACTGAAACAGAACAAAAGGGTCAGAGGGTGTGTGTACACTAACGAGTTTTGAACCTTGAACCAAAAGAAACGACAAATCCATTAACACCATTTATTTTCATACGGTGGTTAATTATTTGCAGCAAACCAAGGAATAGGAATACAGTCCTTGGGAACAATTCCAAAACACTCATCCAGCATCCAACCTTTTACTGTGCCTAGTCCCTGATGCCTTGGAAACAGTCTTAGTCCAGTCAAGGAGAGGGTTAAAAATTGCTCTAAGATTTGCACGTGGCAGAGACAAGCCTTTCACATTGTCCCACGTGGTCCCAGCAGGTGAGTGTGGGTGTGGGCGCGTGCGGCTCGTGGTGTCTGCGGAGTGAGCGCGAACACGTGTCAGAATCGCTGGGGTCACAGTGCACGTCTGGGTGTCACCCCACCCTGCCTCGGCATAGTCTCCCAGGCCAGCACCAGAGAAAGGCCGGAATCTCGGGCCCAATCACCGGAGGCGATGCGGGAAGATCCCGCCGTGCGCGATTGTGAGTGAGCGTGGGCGCACCGGGGCCTGGCTATGCCGAGCTCACGCGCAGGCGCAGAGTGCGCGAGCCGGCGGGCGCCGCAGAGCGCGGGGGGCGGAGCCGGAGCGCGGGGACCAGGCCATGGCGGCCGCCGGGCGCTGGTGGCAGCGCTCGGCTTGGGAGCGCCTTTGTCACCGCGGATGATGGTGACCTCGAAGGTTGGACCTCTGCCTCCGCCTCTGCCTCCCGAGACGCCGCAGCCGAGGTCGGACGCGGGAGAGCCGCTGCTGTGAGCCGCGCATACCGGGGCCCCCCGGCCGTCGCCGCCGAGGATCTCACCGGAGGGGCGGGAGTCGGAGCCGGGCAGCAGCGGACACCGCCATCCCCCGCGCCTCTCCGCAGGCAAGGGAGGCCGCGGCCCCAGGTGACTGCGGTCAGCCCGAGCATCCCGCAGGCCTGCAGCCCACTGCGCCTCCCCTCCCCCACCTTCGCTCCTCCCCGCCGCGCCCCCTCCTCCTCCGGTTCTTGGCCTGGGCCTGGTCCCCTTTCGCACCGCGCCCTCCCGTCCACTCCTAAGCAGCGGTCCGTCTTGTGCGACCTCCTCGCCGAGCTGCGTACTCGCTCCCGGGGGCCTCCTCCCCTCCCTCCATCCCTCCTCTCTCCCGCGCCTGGAGAGGGAAAGAACCCTCACATTCCTGAGATGCCCTCGCTCGGGCTCACCCCTCTCTGCTTTCCAGCACCCGGGTTGCAGGCCTTTCCCGGCCCCTCTCGCAGAGGTGCCCAGTCCCCGGGCTCCTTTGCTCAGGTTTGCATTTCCAGCTTTCCCTCTTTTGCGTTTTTGTTCACTCTTTGCTTCCAAGCTCCCTTCTCTCCTTTCTGGCGTCTCCCCACCTCGCAGTTCGTAAATTCAGCCTAACCATATTCAGGCGGTGCGAGGTTGCGGGGTTCAGAAAGACTTGCCAAGCCTGTCGAGTAGGAGGACCCCTGGCTCAGCGTGCAGTGTGTCACTCACTCTTCACCGTCACGAGCTGCTTGCTGCTCATCTCTTACTGTGCCCTGGTTCCTTTTCCCGCTCGCCATCCCTGGGTTGGCCCTCTCCAGCTCAGCTTTCCCACCCCAGGACCCATTCTATCTGGGGGTTAGGAACTTGGCTTGACTCTTCTATGGACGCCTTTCCTTGTGTGGTGCGGGCAGAGCCAGCACCCTTAACGAGACAGGGGGCCACCCAGGCGTCTTTTCCTGGCAGAGTTTCTGCTCCACGTAATCCCGCAGCCTCGGGGCTGCTGCGTCCGAGCCATGCTGCTGCTGTGCTGCGCTGTGGTCTGTCTGCCGCGAGCTGGCTTGGGGTTACTACAGTTCAAATGTATCGGAGAAAAGCAAGCGTGGGGCGGGGAGGTGCGGGCAGAGAGCGAGATGGGGCGGGGGAAGGGGCCTTTGCAGTGGGAAGGCATCAAAGATTAATGGATGGCTTTTCATGGCTGTCTGCGGTAAACAGGAAACTGGTCTGAAAGGAAGGAGGGGGACGACAACGACCGTGTGTGTGTGTCTTTATTTTATAAAATACCGAGTGTGCAGTTTTGTGAATCTTGAACCAGGCCCAAAAGGATGAGCTGTCGGTGCGGCAGTCGTGACCCAGGCTGAGCGTGCAATGGCAGAGGTAGCATTGTTTTCCTTCCCTCTGTCGGTCCCTTACGTTGGACGTGGCTCTTGCGCTTGAGTGTGGACTCTCATGGTGGGTGAATGCGGTTTCGGAGATGATGAGGAATCGCAGGATTGCTAGTAGTTTCTGTGGAAACGAAGTACATACAAAGTTAACTAGCAACACAGTGGGAGTGGGGAGGACTAGCTATATTTAAAACATGTGCCAACGCTTATGTAAGGAAGTTCCTTCTCTTTCCTGGTTTCTCCTTTCTGGGAGGAGTTACTTGGGATTTTAGGGTCCAGCTTCGCCCTCTCACTTTTTCTTTCTTTCTTTCCTTCTTTTTTTTTTTTTTTTTTTTTTAATTTAAAGGTCTCAGCATCCCAACAGATGGACATCCTCCCTGTCCCCATCTGCTTACCATCAATTTTAGTTGGTTTAGATTTTGTTTTAATTGCTGAGGGCAAAGAAGGTTAATGGTGATGGTTTTGTTTACCTTCTTTCAGATGACAAAAGAGGTGTAACTTTCAGCCATAAATTATCTGTATTATCAATTTAAGTCATCAGTAATTTTACATTGAGTCATGTGTTATTCTTATTTTTGCTTTGTCTTTTTAAAAAAGAGAGCTAAGGACTTGTGGGATTCCTTTTATTTTACTTTATTTTTTGTAATACCATAATTAAAAGAATTAAGATAGTTTTCCAATAGAGCTCAGTCATTAAATTTTTCTTATTGATAAGGATGCTTTATTTGATTTCTCCCTATTCACAACTAAAATGTGATAGTTTTAGGAAAACGCAGAATGAGGATCTGTGTTTTTTTAACTCACAAATCTGATAATAAATTGCTCATTATACAAGACATTGCTGTTTCCACATCTTGGAAAGGCATTTCTTAAAAGTGCTAGGGTTTTGGGTTTTGATGAGCATTTATTGAACCTTTCTGTTTTGTGGGAATAAAAGTTTTCTGTTTCTGGGAAGAAAAATTTCATTTTTTAACTGCTGTGCTGTATAAAGTGGGTTTGAGTCATCTTTAGTTTGCATTGCTTGTGGAGACGTGATGGAGAATTCATTTCCAGTTCTTTCCATGACTCAAGTTTTAGCATCTTGCAGGAAAGGTAAGATAGCGTGGAAAGTTTATATATTTGGATTTGGGTGTGTCATACTTTTTGCTTTTGGTGTTTCTGTGTTTAGGATTGTTGGGTATTATGGCTTTAAGAGAATTGTGAGCTCCAATTTTAAAAATGCTCATTAGCTCGGTTTGACATTAGACCCAGGAATATTAAGTTTGAACCAATCATTAAGGATGTATAATTTCTATTATTTATTTAGTGTCACTGTGTGGGCAGTTGTGCAGTATCTTTTTGCTAGTGTGGAGGTCAGAGGACAACTTGAGAATAAGGTCTCACCTTCAGTCATGTGGGTCTCAGGAATTGAACTCAGGTCCTCAGGCTTGTCCGCAAGCATCTGAAGCACTGAGCCATCTTGCTGGCCCAGAAGGCTATTTGTATTTTTGCTTCATGTTCTTACAGTGTAACAATTTAGAAGGACTAAATAATCTCAGGCTTCTACAAGCATGGCAAATATCTCTGAATTTTGTCTAGATGTCTGTGTTTTGCATGGAGCTAGACTGTAGCACATTTGTTTTTATTTGTGGTGGTTTCCAGCTGTTATATGTATGCATACTTCTGAAAGGTTCAGAATTAAAAAGTTCTGAGACCTGGACTTGGTCTTTCTGTTTTAAGTGTTTCCTCCATGGACTTCTACGGGGCATCTTACCAAGGACTTAGACCAGGTCCAGAAATAAGTGGAACATTGAATAAGTAATAGATTTGTTCTTAAGTAGGCTGACTTCATTTACTCCAGTCCCTTTAGCTATTTGGCTCTTGAGTTAATTGTGCTGATTTTTGGTTTTTGGATATTCTTCTGCCCTGACAGCTTTAGGTACCCAAGGTTGGTTGGTTGTTTGGTTTCTTCCTTCCTTCCTTCCTTCCTTCCTTCCTTCCTTCCTTCCTTCCTTCCTTCCTTCCTT
>CAJQZJ010032716.1:3042547-3054978 GCA_907164525.1 Lophiomys imhausi
AAAAAAAAAAAAGGGTTAGATTTTAGTATTCTTCTTGGTTTATGAATTAACATACTGATTTTACATATGACCTTAATTAAGTCCCCACTAGAAAGGGTTTTTTTTTTTTTAAGATTGATTTATTTATTTTATGTATATGAGTGCTCTATCTGGGTTGTGAGCCACCATGCGGTTGCTGGGAATTGAACTCAGGACTTTGGAAGAGCACTCACTAATCAATGCTCTTAACCACTGAGCCATCTCTCCAGCCCGAAAGGGTTTTCGAAACAGGAAAAGTGTATGATTCTCACCCAGGCTGGCTGGGTATGGAGGTTTGCTTTAAATATAAAACCTTCCCAAGAATTTATAGGTAAGCTAGAGACACACAGCCCTCCATTCTACAGGAAGCTCTCTAATTTGAGCGGCAGGTCACAGTGTCTCTGTCCTGGGAATGGTAGCATTTTAAGACGTTCTCCATCTCTGTTGTGGAGACTGCCCTGGATCTCTACCCACTACGTCAGTAGCATGACCTCCCGGGTGGTCTCACAGCCAAAATGTGTCCCTAGACAGCACCACACACCTCCTGAGACCCAAACTGTCCTTATATGAGAACTGCTTCTGTGAAGAATTGTTAAGTGGAACTTTGCCACATCTATACTAAAGGTTAAGTTTTAACAGGAATAAAATTGACCAGTTTATGACATTTCCCCCTCCTTTTGGGCATCATTAAATCCAAGCACTAAATATCTATCTAGGAGGCCAGAAAGGCATGGGGAGAAAAAGCAGGTATCAAAATAACTAAAATTCACCTGGGTAGCTCAGTCACTAGATCAGTCCTAAGGCTGTAGTACGTCTGTGTGTGTGTGTGTGAGTGTGTGTGTGTGTGTGTGTGTGTGTGTGTGTGTGTGTGTGTGTGTGTGTACACATTAGGTGCTTGAACACCTGAGTGGGCTCTTTGGGTACTTTTTATTTGTTCATATTGCAAGGATTTGGAGCTCCCTTCTTTGTTCTGAGTGAAAGTAGATTAGGTTTCTTTGAAGTTAGCATCTTTTGAAAGCTTCCTGTAGCTGGCCAGAATGTACAGATTGTTCCCATGCTGGCTGTCCAGGGACCACGTCAGATTACTTAAGAGACTGTTGCATAAATGATTCAGTCACTAGCCACAGTGGTGAGTGTGCTCCCTGGATTTGTTTTTTTTGTTGTTGCTGTCCTGCTGCTGTTCATTTACTTTTAATGGCTTGTATACTACTTTATAGCAAGATTTTTTTCTAATTGCAAGATGTCCTTGAGGGCCTTTCTGTGCATCTCACATATTCTTTATCCCCTCCCCCAAATGTTCTGGTTGGAAGTGAAAAGGTTCTCACAGAGGACTGGAGAACACTGTTCCCATGTTTGGTGTGGTTTCGCAGTGCTCAGGTTCACGCTCAGCATTCCACACATTATATAAGTGAAAAAGTTCCACGGAGGAAAAGACTCTGGTTCCTGGAAGAATGGTAGGAATGCTCGCTTCCCGCTGGCTTAGTACATGGTCCACTTATATTTTCCATGTTGAAAGTGGTAATGTCCCTCCTGACCAGCTCATCTGATCATTGTCAGATGAAATTAGAACTCTTTGGCTTGTAGCATGAATTTGTTTTTGTCCTAAAGTGACTCATAGGTTTTGAAGTATGTATGTGCCTGTTCATATGTATGTGGTTGGATGCATATGTGTTGACACCATATGTCTTCCTCTGTTCCACTTTTCTTTTACTTAACAAGTCAACATCCCTGGCTGAACCCAGAACTCTCCATTTATGGCCATTCTAGTTTAGCAAGTTTGTTCCCACCTTCTGCCTGGGGTTATAGGTGGTCTCCTGGACTGTCTGGCATTTATGTGAGCCCACTCCTCGTGCTAGTATAGGTAGTGCATTCTGCCCTTAGCCATCTCCCTAGCTGTCTTTCTCACTTTCCCCTTCTCTTCTCCAACCCCTTCCCATCTTTCCTTTTCCTTCTTTCCCACCCCCCCCCTTCTCCCTCTTTAAGTTTTATATTAGAACTTGTGGGAAGCTGGGAGAGTTCTCTTTGTCAGTCTCGGTTCCTCAAGACGCATGTAAGTTTGGCATGCAGTGCTAATCTACCCAGAAGTGTGTCTCGTCACAGTTTCCCTATGAGCTGAGCCCTTTCACCAGTCAGTTTCACTTCTGACAAGCTCAGCTTAGCTCAGCAGGTCCAGCAAGGCAGTCTGCCTGCTTCTGGGCTTGGGTGTCTTACCGAGGCAGCCAGATGGATTCTGAAGGCCTATTCTGAGAAAGACAGACTTGATGAAGGTGAAGGGAGGTAAAGGGCCTAGAAAAGCAGGAACGTGGCAGCATTTGGAGAGAGCCATGCCTGGGGTCCTAGAGGGTGGCAGTGCAGGCACCAGCGGGAGGGAATTAGAGTGTTGTGGTTATAATCCCCATGCTGATTATTCTGCTGGGATGTAGACCCCCCTTAGTGTCCTTAGCTGGGCAACGTAATATATACACAGAGCATGAAAAAGAATGAGAGTAGTGAAAGGGATTGGAAGAAAAGGCTTTAGGATCAAAGGAGTGCAGTATAGACTTGGCTTTATAACAGCTTACAAAGAGAAGAGTAGAACGTGTTACTTAGGCTAAAGTAAGGTGCGCAGAACCAGCTAGATGAAAAGGGACCTGGCGGTGTAGAGAGTGAAAGAGGTAATTTTTAAACTACCTAAGAATTCTGTTTTCCAAAAGTTTGAAATGGTCACAGCATTTGTATTGTTATTACAGCATTTCATACAGTTGTAATTAATTAATTGTGAGAATGGTGTTACTTATAGCCCAGCAGGGTGCTGGTATCTTATGTATATAATAGTTTCTGTTTGGGTACAGTTTTATTTTCCAGTTCTGGCTAGATAAACATTCTACCACTGAGTTATGTCCCCAGCTTCTCCTTTTCAGTTTTGTTATGTGATAATAGAATTTAAGATAAGAAAAGTCAAAGGCAAAGCCAAGCTTTTAAGAAGGTGAACTAGCTGGGCAGTGGTGGCTTATGACTTTAATCCCTTGGGAGGCAGAGGCAGGCAGAGCTCTTGAGTTCCAGGAGTTCCAGGACAGCCAAGATTACACCGAGAAACCCTGTCTAGAGAAAGGAATATGAGCATCTGACATTTCTCTGTGCATTGAGATGTCCTAGAAGATCATGCTGAATCTGCAGTTGTGCTATATGAAATGTGGATGGTAACAGTGACAAATCCAATAGTGTCTTCCTCTCTAGTCTCCATAGTCTCTGTGTCTGAGCTCCAGAGCCTCTTGTGCTGATAAAACTTTTCTGTTGATGTGAAGTTCAAGTGGAAGAGTGCATCCATGTGCTCATTGCCTTTACATGATCCCCAGACATTTTCATTACCTCAAAATAAGATGTGGTAGAGAGCACATGGGAGCGAAGGGGCTGTTTTGCCTGCCTCAGGTCCTATTGTGGGGAAGTCAGGGCAGGAGCTGAAAGCACCACTTTCCCAGTCAAGGGCAGAGAGGACAGACACACGGACCCTTGCTTGCCTCCGTCCTCAGTCCCAGCCAGCTTTCTCTGCTCTCATGGGCCCAGCCCAGGACATGGTGCTGCCTCATTCAGGCGGGGTCTTCCAATCCCCCCAGACATGGCCACGGCCTAGTCTGTTCTAGACAAGTCCTTAACTGAGACTGCCTTTTTAGGTGATTCAAGGTTGTGGCAAATTGACATTTAAAACTAACCACTCTGGTTAGTTATGCTCGTATCCCTGTGCTCATGACCCGCTTCCCTGGGTCCTGGTAGCTTCTAGTCTGCTTACTGTGTGGGATTTCCCTGTCCCCTTTTTAAATTTGAATGGAATGTGCAGTGGCCACAAAAGAGCTGGGCTCCCGGAGCCCACAATGCCAAGACTCAGTCATTCCTCCATCAGACAGAATTTGTTGTCTTTGTGAGTATTAATGGTGCATGTATGCGGTATGCTTGTTTCTCTTCTACCCTAAGAGCTGTGTGAAGTTGTTACATTGATCACAACTGTATGTGTTGTTTGCAAAGATTACATGTGTGCCTCTTTACTTCCAAACTGATGATTTTGGGGACTGCCACTCAAACCGTGGACTGCTTAGCCTTTACCCACCGGGTGTCAGTCAGGATGTCTCCTCCCCAGGTGAGACATCCAGCATGACAAAAGCGTCCCTGGCTCACAGATGCTGACTAAAATCTTTCCTCTGTGACTCTGGCTCTATTCTTTGAGTGTGAATGTGAGTACATTATGTGTTAAAGACAGCCATCAGAGGGTGGTAAAGGAGAATTGCTCCATGGCTTGAGGACTTAGTCACTGTCCCTTTAATCATTCCCTAAACTGTTCCTATTTAAACAAAAAAAAAGTTTTAAAATTTGAATATTTGGCAGCCCTCTCCTGCTTGGTTATGTAAAGTGCATTCCATTCTGAGCTGACTGTGCTGGGCTAAAGGAATTCAATTCTAGCTGGAAGTAATTTCATGGAAAAAGTGAATACAGGGTTTGAGTCTGTTAAGAATATTCAAAACATTGAAAGTATCTTAAAGTTCAGTGAATAAAGCACCCAACCGTTGAGGAAATAGGGAAGAATTATTTTTCCACAAACTTCCCCTCTTTAATATAAAAACTTGAGTTGGCAATCTTGTAGCAGTCTCGCTTGACTTAGCACGTAGTTAAGATTCTCCCCTTTGTGCTTCCTGCCTGTATTTTCTGAGTATAAACAGTTTTCACATGAGTGCTTAAAGCTTATTATTTGTCCCATCCTGAAGGAATTACATTTGGAAGGGGCTATTTGATGTGAACTGGTACTTGTTTTAAAATGTAGGTACTGGAGCTGGAGAGATGGTTCAACTGTGAAGAATGAACACTCCTGCCCCAGAGGCATTGCAGACATGGCTGCTGTGTCACATGTGCATCTGTAGGTGGCAGAGAGGAGAGAGGCCATTCATTGTTCTGACCTATGAACTTCTGAATGATTTGTAGCCTAATATTCCTTGAAAAAAAGCATGGCTGAGACCACTACCAGTTTGGCACCAGGGGTCCTGGACAGGGAACTAGCCTGAAATGACCACCAGGCAAGCACCAAGCAAGCCTAGATGGGTTCCCAGGACAGGAAACAAGCCAGAAACTAGAAGAACCCTGCCTGGCACCATGGACCCCAGGCAGATGGCCACTCAGGAGAGCTGGACAAGGAGCCAGCCCAAGACATCCACCAGACTGGTACCATGGGGCCAAGACAGGGAGCTAGCCTGAGATGAATCAGTCTGGTGCCATGTAGGCCTGATGGTTAGACTATGCTGGAGATGACCCTTGCCAGATGGCCATAACACTCAATGCACAAGTGGGACATAGCACTCCGGAGACCACTCTTGAGGCAAGCCCAGATACACAGAGATCCTGGGCACTACTAAGAGGAGCAAGTAAGTGGTAGAGAAATGGAAGAGAAAGAGAAACAGAAGGATGTGGGCACAATGAAGAGAGGCAGAACTGGGGACTTGAGGGCAGAGAAGAACAACCTGATATGAGTAGCCAGTGATACCGACTAGGACCATGGTGGGGTCCTGGCTTCAGCTACCATCAGGGGGCCATATCTAGGTCCATGTCTCTGCAGCAGCAGGAGTCCATTTCCACCAAAAGCCAGTGGACATCCATGATCTGATCTGCCACCCAGGGACATGTTGATGTCTAAGGGCTGTGCAGAACTGGCCCACTCCTCACATGGGCATCATGGGAGAACTGGCCCTAGAGGCATGGAAGTGGGAGAGCTGACCCTGCCCTTAGCCACCTGCAGTACTTGGGAGAGCAGGCCTTACCACTCATCTCCATGTGTGGACAATATGAGGGACAGACACCCTCCTCGCCCTCACCTCTCATCACCCATAGCAGGTGGGAGACCAGGCTCTGGGATCATGACAGCAGGAGAGCTGGCCCTGTCCTTCACTAGCTGTAGTACTTAGGAGGGCAGGCCCTGCACCTTGCCTGGGCAACACAGTACAGCTGGCTCTGGATGTGAGGGTTGTGGGTAAGCTGACCCCGAGGGTGTGAGTGTGGGAGAGCAAGCCCTGCCTTTTGTTTGCTCTGAGGTGATATTGTGGAGGGAGAGATCCCTTCCCCTCCCCTTTGCCTTCAATGCTAGGGGCAGACAGGAGATTTGGCCCTGATGGGGTGGAGTCACAAGAGCAGGAGAGCTGTCCCTGCTCCTCACATGCTGCATCACTCAGGAGATCAGGCCTTGCATCTTACCTGGGTAGCACAGTAGAATTGGCCTTGGATGTGATAGTTGCAGGCCCAGAACCAGGGCTTTGAATTGGCCCACCCCAACATCAAGTTCCATTGATGAATTTCAGGAGTGCATGAAAAGGGCAGTTCCACAGACCCAAAACTACAGGGTCTCCATGACACTGGACAACAACAGGATATCCAAGAGGAGTCCCATTTCCAGTGGGTTCCAGTGTTGACAAAATACCAGAAGCCAGAGGCTTCATACCAGGCCAAAAAGTCATTATAATGAACATTTGCAAGCAGAAAAGTGTGGACACATATATTGCTAATGAAAAATAAAAACTTTTAAAATGTTGGTATTACATTTTTCTCTTCTTAGATATTTCTTAGGTATTACTATTCTCATCATAGATCCTTTGTAGATTTGAAAGAATGGTTGTGAAGGGCTGTCTCATTAGTATGTTATATAGTTAATTGGAATAGTTGGGGACAGACCTTGGAGGAGGGAAGTCAGAGGAGCTGATGGGAACGAGCCAAATGAGGAATTTCCTGTCCTGTCTATCATTAGATGATTTCTGTTCCTTAGTTTTGAGAGAGGGTGTCTCAACTGTTTTTTTTTTTTTTTTGCTGGGTATCAGATAGTGAGTAAGGTGATGGGAAAAAGAAAAATCCCACAAAATACAACTTCAACAACCATCTCTGCAGAGACAGATTCAATTCCGGTAAGTTGTGTCTGTTTCCACTGTATGAAAGATGAGATAAAGGCCATCCCTGTATACAGTTCTTTGTATCTGAGTCTTTCTTAGATGTCAAAAGAGAAGTGGTAACGTGAGTTTCTATGAGAGCAGGTGGCTGAGATGCCTCTCGCTCCTGCAGTACATTCTTATTACTGCTTTTCTTCAGGGACTACGTTCGGAGTGAACTGGAGTCTGCCTATGAAGGACCGATGTATTTAGAACCTCTCTCCATGAATCGCTTTACCACAGCCTTAATAGGTGAGTGTTAAGAAGCAAAGGGGAAGGAACTGATCACTTTTTCTGTCTTATGATAAAAACTGGATTCATAGCCATTTAAAAAACAATTTAAAAATTCAAGTTTGTTTATTGCCTCTCCATATTCAGCTACCATTTTGTTTGTCTGTATTTGGGTTTTTTCTCATTTGTCTTGTTTTGGTTTGGTTGTTTGAGACAGGGCCTTGCTGTGTAACCCAGGGGACCTCAGACTTCCTCGGGTCACTTCCCTCAAACTCCTGACTGTTCTCTGCTTTCCTGTTTCCATTTTTTCCATAGGCAAGTGGTGCCATGCCCAGTTTTGATCTGTGTCTTTGTACTTTTCTTTTCTCCCTTCCCCTCCCTCCTTCCCTCCCTCTCTCTCTATTTCTGACAGCACCTGTTGTGGCCCAGGCTGGCTTTGAACTCACCAAGTAGCCAAGGAGGACCTTCAACTGCTGCTTCCCCTCTTGAGGGTTGGAGTTTTTTACAGTGCTGGGGATTGAATCCAGGGATTTGTACTTGCTTATGTTAGAAACAAATAATTATGTTGCACAGAGAAACGTGAACAAAATGAAAGAAGCTGACAAGCAGTTCTTTTTGCAGAAAGGGTAGGACAGAAACCAAACCTGGCTAGCAGACATGAGCACACTGGAACAGAAGGTTCACTTGGATTTTATTCTAACACATGTAGTGACTGTCTTTTGCCTGTTGGCTGGGTTCTGACTCAGTCTTTCTAAATTGTCTAGTTTTAAAAGAATCAGAATAATGGAAGTGAAGGAAAAGGGTGAGGGGTCGAGAGTCATCCGCTTCAAGCCATTGAGTTAGGAGCATGCAACCAGGCCTTTTCAGTAAACAAAAGTTTTGTCAGATGCAGAGATTAAAATATTAGCATAATAGGTAAGAAATTCATAGAATTAGGGCCTTACTAGGCAAAGTACCTTTATAGAAAACAAAAAAATCCAACTCTTCACCCCTCACACTAACAGTCACTCTACCAACCAAGCTTTGCCCCCAGCCCACCTTTACTTCCTCAGCTACACATGCTGCCTTCCTTCTTCCCACTTCCTTCTTTCTTTCCTTCTTCCCTCCCACTTCCTTTTCCTCATTCCCTCCCCTTCCCTCTCCCTCCCTCCCTACCTTCTCTTTCCCTCCCCTTTTCTCTTCCCTTTCTCCCTTCTTGCCTTCCTTCCCCCCCTCCCTTTTCTCTTCCTTTCATTCCTTTCTTGCTCTGTTTTGTGTGTGTGTGCGCCCGCGTACATAAGTGTTGTGCACTCATGCCTTTGTGTGTGTGCATGCGCATCAGAGGACAGCTTGCAGAAGTTGATTCTCTCCTTCCGTCATGGGGGTCCTGGGAATCCAACTCAGGTCATCAAGTTTTTCACATAGATATTTCTTATTTGTATTTAGGATCATATCAAAAATTTCATAGAGGCTTGTGGTTCTTAAAGGATTTTTAAGTATCTGGGAAGATTAATTTTTAAACATTTAGTGATTACTTTGAAAGGCTAAAATGGATTAGATAATGTCTCAAATTTACTTACTGCTGTTGAAAGTGAGCATCCTATTGTCATGAAAAAAAAAAGTCTTGTACATGATTGAAGCAGAATGTTAAAAATAAGCACATGGATACAGTCCAGAGTGAGCCATCCACTGCCACTGTGCCGGTACCCCAAACAGGAACTGAGGGCCATGCCTCCTGTAAGACAGTATTTCAGAGAGGGAAAATATCTGAAGAACAAGGGGTCTTCTGAAATGACTGCCCAGATCTTTGCACAGAGAAGACTCGGGTGGAGCACGGAGAGAGTCTGGAGACTGATCTAAGCTGGTCCAAGTAAAGCTGTGTTGTCTAGAACTCAGCCACACATGGCTACCAAGCACAGGAAATGCCAGCCTTCCACATCAGCGTGTGTGGTGTGTGCAGGACACACACTCAAGCTTTACTTAGTGAAAAGGGTGTAAAAACATCTTTTAAACCTTTAATATGTGCTGATGAGATTTACGGTATATTTGGTTATATAAAATATATTGTTACTTGATTTTATCTCTTTCTCACTACTTTTTGAATGAGACTCCTAGGGGGAGAAATGTAAATTCTTTATGTAGCTCCTCTTGTGATGTGACAGTCCAGTGATGGACCTGTAGAGCATTTGCGTGTGGAGTGAAAATTTTTGCAGGGTTTTCCCGGTGTCTTCTGAACTGTGAAGGCAAGGGATGAGTTTGTTGAAGCCTGGGAAGGGTGTTAAAAACCTGTCCAGGATTTTCTCTTGCGCTTCAGATTCTCAGTGTCAGAACTGGCCAGTGGTCCGTCCTTATCAGGCAGCAGGGGTGCTTGAGGGAGTCCTAGTGATGAGGTC
This sequence comes from Lophiomys imhausi, assembly GCA_907164525.1. Classification (NCBI taxonomy): domain Eukaryota; kingdom Metazoa; phylum Chordata; class Mammalia; order Rodentia; family Muridae; genus Lophiomys; species Lophiomys imhausi. The sequence continues at coordinate 3,052,098 of CAJQZJ010032716.1, forward strand.
ACTCTTGTAGGCACACATATTTGCTCCCAGGACGAAGACCAGTTTGGCTTGTCCAGTTCAAAGGGCACCAAAACCCAACATCATGAGCTCAGACAAACAGGATTGAGTCACCTCCCCTCCACTTCAGTGCTGCAGGGTCATGGAAGGGGGAGAAGCCACTATGGCTCTTCCTGCTCTGCCAGTTGTTGCTTGTCTGTGTTAGCAGAGGAGGGGAGGCCTCAGCTGGGCTGCCTCTCCAACCTCTTCTTCCTTCCTTCTTTGCACCCCCTTACCTCCTCCTCCTTTACCCACTTCATTACCCACTCCTTACTCTGCTTTCTCATCTTCTTACTGCTTCTCTTCCTCAGCCTTCCCCCTTCCTCTTCCTTTTTCTGTTTCATTTGTTTGGTTATTTGAGACAGACTCTTAGCTCTGATCCAGGCTGGCCTGGCTGTACTCTTGCTATCAGTCCCTTAACTAAGAGCTAGCTGATGAGGAAATAAAACGATATCTGTGCTAGATTAAAGAGTGTTTTTCTTCCCACATTGATTTTAAAGTAAATTCCTGCTCCTATTTCAGTTATAATAAGCATTTGGGTTGGAGATATAGCTCTATGATAGCACCAGTAGCTCAACAGGGCAATGAGTTCATTTCCAGCACTATAAAAAGAGAACTAACAAACACAAAAGCGGCAATGGTGTCTTTTAAAGAAAAACAAAGCCATTTAAATGTGCCATGGTTTCTTAGAGGTTGCAGCCTTCCTGGAGTTATTTCTGATTGTGGAGTCCTGACTCCAGCGAGCAGAGTGTAAAGTGGTGTTGATTTACTCAGCCTTACCCACTGGAGTAGGCATCTCACAGAGCTCCTAGCTCATTCCTGGAGCTGCAGGGGGATTCCATTGAGTCCTTTGCAGAAGGAGGGTAAATAGTCTTGAAGAGAAAATACCTTCTGAGTCATGGTCTTTCAAAGAGGACATGGGAAGTGTCCACAGTGCTAAAGTGAACCCTGCCTGTGTTGGCCTGGACTTAGGGGAATTTCAGAGCTGGGAGTGGGGGGGATTACATCATGCTGGCCAGGGAGATGTAGGCATCGAAGCGCTAAGCTCACTGAAGACAAACAGGGTGAGGGTGTCTCATCACTGCCACCAAAGCACTTCCAGGCTTCCGTTTTCTGCTTTCACTTTCTGATTTTGAGTATTTTAAAAAAGGAAATACACTCATCCCCATCATCAGAAATAGGCTAATTTTATGATGAAAATGAATTTCCTCCTGCAGCCATTCCCTGATGCCCCATTGCCCCCGGGGTTTCTCTCAGTTCCTGGCGCACCCTTCCTTCCTTGTTGTGTGCTCTTCCTTCTGGAAATCCAGCTGCTCTACTGTGTGTATTCTCCATTTGAGCTCTCCCTCTGTATTTTCTCATTCTTGTCTTTGAAGGGAGCTGTGCTTTTGTTTTCTGATTCATCAGCTCTGTTTCCAACCTCTTTGGCATTTTAATTTTTGCTGTATTCCTTCTCTCTCAGACTTCTTTTATTGACTGTTTCTTTTATCTGTTTCTCAGATCAATCATCTCTATCTTTTTGGAGGAAGGCTTGGTTCTAAAAGTTTATCTGAAGGTGTATGTCAGAGTCCACAAATAGCTTCTTTTTTTAAACTAGGCCTCTAGTGTACAACTGTAGTTCTAGTGCATCTGGGAGGATGAGGCAGTAGGATCATGAATTTGAAGCCAGCATGGTGACACAGTAAGATTGATCCACTTGGAGGATTTAGCCTAAGCAGACATTAGGAGATGTTCCCAGTTTAAGCTTGCACAAGTCCTTCATACTTATGTGACATGGAGAGAAGGCTAAATGCTAATATTATGTCAGGCACATTCAACACAATGTGCCTGATGAGAAGTGACTGCTGTAGTGTAGAGCTGTGTTAGCAGTGTGTAGCATGGGGAGAGCTGATGCAAAGCAGTTCTCACACACTGTTTGTTATATAACATATTGGTGTATAACTGGGGTCTGGAGAGCCGATGGTCCAGTGGTTAAGAGCACTGGCTGCTCTTGCAGAGGCCCTGAGGTCAATTCCCAGCATCTGGCTGCTCATTGCTATCCTGTGAGTCCAGCTCCAGTTGTAAGGGTTCTGACTCCCTCTTCTGGCCCGCTCAGACACATAAATAATAAACTGTAATAAAAATATTTTGATAACAACCAAAATATTAGTATCTACTCATATAGAGTAAATCTGCACAGGTAATGAGTATGTGAATGGCTGTCACTCAGTAGGCTTCATAATCAACTTATTTCGTGGTTGGGTTGCTGCCTGTGAGGTGGAAACAGAAGATACAGAGTTCTCCCTCTGCACTCCTTTCTGCCACGAGTGTGTGTAGATCCTCAGACCTCTGAGAAGAGCAAAGTGTGCAAACTTTTCAGCCTTAACTCTCAGGATTGTTTGGGAGGTTCACATGGGTTAGTTAGAGATGAAGAGCCTCAGGACAGATGGCGTCTGCTCGAGCTGAGCTGATGGGCGGGCTTTATACTTTTGCCTATACCCAGTATTAAAATCCTTTGAAAAAGAAACTATGTGAGAAACCGCAAGTGAGTTGTTATGACATCAAAATAGACATTTAAAAATCCTTTCTCTGTTGCTTAAGCCATCACAAATGTGATTAATAACTGTGGAGAGTTCTTAATTGTGGACAGTTTTTTTTTTTCTGAATCAACCTTAGGAAATAAATATTGCAAGTTCACAGGATGTCTAAATATATCCAGATGAAATTAACATATGATTTAAAATATTGTTCAGGAGTATTTTGACTTCTTCAAAAGCTGTGTTATATTTTTTATGTGTGTGTGTGTGTGAGAGAGAGACAGAGAGAGAGAGAGAGAGAGAGAGAGAGAGAGAGAGAGAGAGAGAGA
>CAJQZJ010032716.1:3055206-3077909 GCA_907164525.1 Lophiomys imhausi
CATCATCATCATCATTCTGTCTCTGGATCCCAATGCCCAGGGTTAGGTGCCAATGCCCAGGGTTAGGTGCTGTCTGTCTCCCTTCAGGCCAGCTGGTGTTAAGTGCCGTCTGTCTCCCTTCAGGTCAGCTGGTGGTGTGCACCCTGTGCTCCTGCGTCATGAAAACGAAGCAGATCTGGCTCTTCTCAGCTCACATGCTTCCCCTGCTGGCACGGCTCTGCCTCGTCCCTCTGGAGACCATTGTCATCATCAACAAATTTGCCATGATCTTTACAGGATTGGAAGTCTTATATTTTCTAGGCTCTAATCTTTTAGTACCGTATAACCTTGCCAAGTCTGCGTACAGGGAGCTAGTTCAGGTAAGAGTGCCGGGCGCTCCCGGGTTGATACGTTTCTCTGTGAAGACTCGTTCACTTTCGTTCCAGCTGTGGCTGTGGTGACACTTTGTCACAACCTAAAAGCAAACCCTGTTCTCACCCTGTTGGGAGCAACCAGCTCAGTCCTAGGAGGAGGCAGTAAAAGAGTCTCTGGGTGTTTGTGCTCACACACCAAGGCTGCCCTTGACCTACGTGACCAAGGCTGCCCTTGACCTACGTGACCCTGGCTTAATCACTTCTCTCTACTTTCTGTAAAAATGGAGCTGATTACACCTCAGCACCATAACTCTCCTCTTGGGGTAGCTGCGAGATGCAGGTAAGCCCTGTGCCAGGGAGGTGATGTGCACTGTGTCTTAGCTATTATACTAAAGACAAAAATAAGAAAAATCAGATACCTGACTGGCAGTCCTTGGTTTTCCTTGTGCCTCTAGTCCTACTGTGCCAGCAGTTTCTTTCCTTTGCTTACCTAAGCTGTTTGAACTGGGAAGCTAAGCGAGTTGGGATCTCATTTAGAAGCAGTTCCGAGGCCAACACACAGAACGTACTGCTTGTAATTGTCTTTCTCCTTTTCTTAGCCTTTGCTCTAGGGCAGATGATTCCCAGATTAGACATTTGGAAGGGAAGTACTTCTACTTGATCTAATTGATAAGCTTCATTGGTCTAGTTTCTCTTTCACCTTTTGACCAAGTGACTTTCACATACAGGAAGCTCCCAGACAGCCCAGATTCATGCCCCTAGGGGAGAAGTGCTGTCTTGTGCTTGCCAGCAGATGTTTGCAGTACTCTTCCCTAAGCCCTGGGCCTTAGCCTGAGGCTGTCCTCTGTTTTGCTACATGGTGATTAACTTGGGTGGTCTTCCAGAAGTAGGACTTTGAAAGAAGAGATATGTGCACACATTCGGTGCAGAGCTTCCTCACGTGGGAAGGGCTGTGTCATGTTCAGGATGAGAAGGGCGAGGCAACTCCAGACCTTACTTTTATCTTCAGATCATTATGCTGTGGAGTAGTTCTACTTTACAACAGAGAGTTGCCCTTTTGTAAACCTTTATTTACATTAAATATTTAATGGCTGTAAGACAGCCTCTCTTTCTCAGGGCCATGGTCACCCATTGGTTGCTTTGTGACTCATCCCATTAGGGTAAAATGGGTGAATGTAAATTGCAGGTTATAAAATTTATGACTTGAGAATCGCATAAGCAAGAAATGGAAAATGTCAGGCTTTTAAGTGATCTGTTCTTAAGAGGAAAAGAGGCAGCCTACTGTCCAACTTTTGATGAATTGGCCTGTAACAGTAACATTGTAGCTAATTAAATCATTTACTTAAATATTTTCTAATCATAAAAATAAAAATTTTGACTAGATTGTGGAAAAAGCATGTTTTACTGATGAAAAGTTTAAATTTAGGAAAATTACAGATGTGAGACTGTAACAACAGCTCCGCGATTAACAGAGCTTACTTACTGATCTTACATAAGACCTGTGTTCAGATCCAGGACACACGTTGTGCCTCACATGCCCATGGAATTCCAGTTTCAATGACTCTGACACCTTGTGGCCTCTGGGCCTCTGCACGTTACACATAAACTCAGGCAAGCTCATGCACATACACATAAATTTGGAGGGGGGAATCTGAAAAAAAAAAAAAAAAAGGAAGAGAATAACCACAAACGAGTGTGAGTGTATTTTAACATCACACCTCAGACTCCTTATTTTTTTTTTTTTTTGGTTTTTCGAGACAGGGTTTCTCTGAATATCTCTGGCTGTCCTGGACTCGCTTTGTAGACCAGGCTGGCCTCGAACTCACAAAGATCCACCTGCCTCTGCCTCCCAAGTGCTGGGATTAAAGGCGTGCGCCACCACCGCCTGGCTGACTCCTTATTTTTTATTGGACTATCTCAGCTTCACTCCTTTGGCTCCTGGGTTAAGGATTTGTAGGCTTCCTGTTAGCAGTGCTGCTAGCTCACCTGCCTCTGGTGCCTGGCTTTGGCACTCTAGAAGCTTGCTGACAAGTGTTATCTCAGATTTAATCATTGGTAATTCAAGCGACTGATTCCTGCTAATGAGGTTTATGAAAGATGATTTATAAACTGGGAGACTGTAAGTTCTGAGGATAGTAGCTTTTAAAGGTGTACCCTTTCCTGGTGATAACACATTTGGCACACCAAATAACTTGAGAATGCTCCTTGATGAACAAGAACATGGGAGAAGAAAGGGGAATCAACTTGTCAGTGAGAGAGACATACTTATAAGAGGACAACAGAGATGAAGTACTTTGTCACAACTGTGACATTCATGAGTGAACCCTGAGCAATTCCTTTTTTAAAAAATTCATTATGTTATTTTGTGAGTATGCGTGTTTGCCTGCCTGTATGTTATGCACCACCTGCCTGTGCAGTGCTTTGGAAGCCAGAAGAGGGCGTCGGATCCCCTGGAACTGGAGTCACAGAAAGTGACCTGCCCTGTGGTGCAGGGAATTGAATCCAGGTCCTCTGGAAGAGCCACCAGTGCTCTTAACTACAGAGCCATCTCTCCAGCCCCACTCCATGCCTATTTCCTTAATCAGTATGGTTTTCACGCTCATTCTGATTATCTTGATTAGACTTGATGGTAAACCAGGTTTCTTCAAAACCATCATTGAGGTTGTTTTGTAAAACTGCAATTTGATTAATTATTGTAGTTATTAGTAAGTATAAACTGTAAGATTAAGCCAGTAGAGCAGCCGGCGGCTTGGCAGAGGAAAGGGGGGCCTGGCCTGATTTGTCCTGGGGAAAGAGCCAATGGACCAAGGGTGGCCTACACCACCTGTGAACTAAACTCTGTTAATTAATATAAGTTGTTTTATTAGGCTGGTAGAATTACCAGCAGCTTGACGGGAGATTCGCCTGGGTTCGAGGGAAAGTCCGGGAGTCCGGGACTGCTTGTACTGAGGGCCTATAAGCCGCTGCAGTCTTTTCCCCAATAATTAAATACACCAAGACTTTTAATGTTTTAATGCTTAGTCCTTAGCTGGGCAGACTCTCAATTAGCTACTCTAAATTAACCCAGATCACCTAATCCCAAACCACCAGGTGCCTGTGATTACCTTCCAGTGTTCTCAAAGACATGGGGAAATCTCTGTGTGTACTCAGGGTTCTTGTTCTAATCTCAGGAAGTCCCACCTTCCTATACTCTTTCTGCCCAGCTAATTGGCCATCAGCAACTTTTATTAACCAATCAAGAGAATGCCTCAGAAGGGGTGGTAACTAGATCTCAGCATTGAAATGAGCCTATCAGAAACAATGATATTAGACCTTCCACAGCAGTTTTGCTTTGAATCTGTCCTCTCTCCACTCTTGGGGCATTGGAGTGTGGCCACACTGTGCACACATGTCATGTGTGCATAGGAATGTGAAACTCAGTCCACATGAAACGGTGTTGCTTGCTGTGTATTCACCTTTGAAGGAGTGTAGTGAGAACAACCCTGCAGAAAAAAAGAGCTGGTTACTTTTTAAGTAGTTGAGATCTAAGGCAGCTTTGTCTCTCTCCTTCCTCTTCAGGTAGTGGAGGTGTACGGCCTTCTGGCCCTGGGAATGTCCCTGTGGAACCAGCTGGTTGTCCCTGTGCTCTTCATGGTCTTCTGGCTTGTTTTATTTGCTCTTCAGATCTACTCCTACTTCAGTACCCGAGATCAGCCTGCATCCCGTGAGAGGCTTCTCTTCCTTTTCCTGACAAGGTAATTCACCCTCGGAAGAGAGAACCTAGGACTAGGAAGTCACATGTGCAGACGGACTACTTTTAGCAGTATCGCAGGACTGTATTTAATCAAGATAGGCTTTTCAGCCATGGAGGCATAGGCCTGGCAGAAAAGGGTTATGTGGACTGAAGCATGGTGGCATGGTGGTGTGCTTGGCTGCCATGGGGAGCAGGGTACAGCAAGTGATTTGTGGATGTGTTAGTAAAATGAAGATCCTGTTGAGTCATTAATGCACAACACATATTAAACACTTTTCCTTCCATTTAGTCTTTCCAGCAACCTTGAGGGGCAGGGGCCTTTATCGCCATTTTCTATTTATAGTGAGGAGACTGCAGGAGAGCATCTCCCTGGTGACACTGTGACAAGAGGCACAGCTGCCACTCAGGCCAGATCTCAGCTCTGCACCTGTGGCTGTTCTGTGTGCCTGGCATATCCTCACAGTCGTTCCGTTTTGCTCAGGACTGAGATGTAAAATAACTGGTAAAATGGATATATCCTAGCACTTGCCTGTTCAGCCCCAAAGAATTCAAACACTTGGTTTTCAGGATTTAAAGTTGTCGGTGTGTGCACACCTGTGTCGGTATGCACATGCAGAGCGGGGTGGTGGATGTTCTGCTGCAACAGTCTCTGCATTACTACCTTGACGCAGGGTCTCTTGGGCTAGTAGGTAGCAAGACCTAGTGGTCATCCTCCACTAGGTTCCTGATTCACTATCTTATTTATTCATTTGTGTGTGTGTTTGTGTAGTGTTCATATGTATGGGCTTGGGTGTACATTGTAAAAAAGAAATAGTTAATTTAATAGTTAAATTAAGAGACAGCTCAGTATGTTAACAGAACTGCTGCACACACACGAGTACCTGAGTTCAGTTCCCAGCGCCCACCCAAAACCCCGGGTGTGCTGGTGTACGCCTGTAACCCCAGCACTGAGCTGGAGTGGGAAGGTGGACATAGGAGGATGACCATTAGGTCTTGCTAGCTTCTGTAATCATGTAATATTATCAACAAAACCAAATACATTTTAATGTTCAGTATTTAAAAAGTTCAATATTAAATAAGCTTAATGTTTATTTTTATGTTAGTCAAAATCTTATTTTCAACTTTTAAAATTACAGCAGTATTGCTGAAATAGGGCAGGGGACTGATATGTAGGGACGCTCCACTCTGGAGGAGTGGAATGGAAGGGATGGGGGTAGAGGGTGGGAGAGTGGCACTGGGAGGGGCGGAAAGAGGACACTGTGATGGGAGGTGTAAGCTGAAGTGATAAAAATAAATAAGTTACAGACAGCAGTCTTTAAATGACGTAGCACTCCGTTTCTGGGTCTGCTGGTAAAGCAGCTGTTTACAGTCAACTTCTGGTATCTATACTCAAATTAAATTAAAATTTGTGGTTGCCATGCTGTGGCTGATACTGTTGTACTTCGGTTGTGACCGGGTAGTGAGGAGGTCCTTGCTTGATAATAATTGGTCAAGTAGGGAGTTCTGATAAGTATGTATGTGAGAAGTACAGTCTGAGCTATTTGTACAGCCAACAGTTGCCATAACAATGTGCACATAGCAGGTTACTTTGGAATATTTACCATTGTGCGAAATTACATGGTTCTGGGGGTGTGAGCACAATACTCTTTGAAATATACTGCATTTGAAGGTGGTAGATAATAAAAAGTAAAGACCTTGCTGAGATATATTACTACATACTGGATATTTGCTGTATATAAGGTAGAAGACTTTTAGTCTAGAATGACAGGTGATAAAATGGCCTAAATTATTTATGGTAGCCAGAAGTGGTGGTGTACTCCTTTAATCCCAGTATTGCGTAGGCAGAGGCAGGTGGATCTCTGTGAGTTTCAAGCACCCAGGGCTACGTAATGAGATCCACTAATAAAAATAAAATGAAAAACTAACTTCATGGGGTGATGATGGGTGAAGCCACGGCAGGTTTGGATCTGGGATGATTGCTAATGATCTAATCATACTGTAAATTTAAAGGCTTAACCTGTCCTTGCTGCGAACAGAAAGCTCAGCCTGCCCACCCCCTGTTTTCCAGCATTGCTGAGTGCTGTGGCACTCCCTACTCCCTTCTGGGCTTGGTCTTCACGGTGTCTTTTGTCGCCTTGGGCGTTCTGACACTATGCAAGTTCTACCTGCAGGGATATCGAGCCTTCATGAACGATCCTGCTATGAACAGGTAAACTGCTTACTTAGGATCTGAATCTTTGGTGCAGTAATAATCATGAATATCTTTGATGAGTTTTAGAGAAAATGGAGTTTTTAGAATTTTTTTTTGACTAGTTGGTTGTAATATTGCGATTGAAGTACTATGAAAACCAGTAACTAAATTCCATTGTTAAAAATATTTTTAAATTGCATGTATATTATGATGAATATAATATGATATATTGGATATTGTGCTTTTCTAGATTTTGAGAATTGAGGAAGCTTGCTTTTTCCCATCTGAAGCATGGGTCCTCCTATTAAAATCCAATTTCTGTCTGATACTTTCTCCCAAGGGCATTTTGGTTTGTGTGTGTGTGTGTGTGTGTGTGTGTGTGTGTGTGAACATAATAGTAAAACTTCGTGAACTGTCAGAGAAGTCTTGATGGGAATACATAGCAGTTAACCTTTCTGACTAACTGAATGTCTTAGGAGAAAAATCTCAGATACATTATCATAATTTTGCTCCAAAACTTTCAGTCTGTAATTAAAAATTATATATTTATGTGTATGTATATTTTGCCGGCACGCATAGCTGTGTGCCATGTCTGATGCCTAACAAGGGCAGAAGAGGGTGTCCAATCCCCTGGGACTGGAATGATAAACAGCTGCTGTGTAGGTGCTGGGAGTTGAACCCTAGTCCTCTGGAAGAGCAGCCAGTGCTACTAACCATGGAGCCATCTCTGCAGCCGCATCTGTAAATGTTTTCACAGAGGTCAAATCGTCATTCTAATGCAAGAGCCTTTGATATTGTATCCAGTTATTCAAAGTCTTCTGCTGTTTCAATATTTCGTTCACAGAAGATTCAGATAAGACCTTGACTGATCTATTTTTAAAGTCTCCACAGTATATAGACTCATGATGTTTCTTACTTTCCTGCTGTGTTTTATTTGTGAAAGATATCAGGTGGTCGGCTCCACTGTTTTTCGGAGTCCTGCTTTTGCTGGGTGTCTCTGTGATGTTAGAGAGTACATCCCACTATTGCTGTGTCTTCTTTTATCATGTGTAAAGTAAATTATTACCAGTAGGATTACTGAGTTGACAGGCTTGTACATTGTACCTGAATATTCATTAATTTATTAGCAAGTTTTCTTCATAAAGATTTTACCTGTGTATATGCTCAAAATTACTGTTTACTTTCTTGCATATTTCACTGTAGTGTGCAGCTTTGTCACACTTTGAAGTCTTTTCTATTGTAGTTTTAAAAATGAAATATGCGTATCATTTTTCATTTGTGGGAGTTTTTTGGTAACCAAACCATTAGAGTATTATACAGTCTTGTGACTTGGTATGTATATTATTACATGTGAAAACTAAATTGCAAAAATATTTGTCTTCGTATATGCTGTCTACTGCTTCTAATCTTTAAAAAATTTTACATTAAGAGTGTGTGTGTGTGTGTGTGTGTGTGTGTGTGTGTGTGTGTGTATGTAATCAGTATATAACTAAAGCTGTAAGTCTGCATGCTCCATTGGCTATCTGAGTAGCAGAAGGATCTGTCTCAGTCACAGTCTGCTTAGGAATTGTTTGTTTATTTTAGAAGCTCTCTTCTTTCTCCCATGGTATGCTAAGCAGCCTGCTTATGACCATGTAAGGATGTGTGTACATCGATGTGCACTGCCTCCCTGATGCCATGCGACATGCCATTACTTTGCACACAGATAGGATTTTAGCCTGAAATGTCAGAATAGACATAAAAATACTCAGCAGTCAAAGCCCTTGGAGTGTGGTCTTGGAGTTCATCAGTGGTTGGAATATGCATTTACCTCTGCACATGTTTGCCTGTCAGGGGGATGACGGAAGGAGTCACATTGCTGATCCTGGCGGTGCAGACGGGGCTCATAGAACTTCAGGTGGTCCACCGCGCATTCCTACTCAGCATCATCCTCTTCATCGTCGTGGCCTCTATCCTGCAGTCCATGCTAGAGATCGCAGATCCCATTGTTTTGGCACTGGGAGCATCTAGAGACAAGTAAGGAACACCCTAGTCCTCTTTGATTCAGTTAATGTAATCTCTTCCCACATATTGCCTGTAGATTGAAGGGCCGTTTGAAGGCCCTTCAATGGATGGATGGAAACTTGCTATTTCCTTGGGTGTTTATTTTTTGATAGGAGGCTTTGGCTTTGTGTCTTTGTATGTGTGGTGTATTTGCCTTTGTGTGCACGCGTGCATGTTGAGGCCAGAGACGGATGCTGGGTGTGTTCCTTGATGGTTGTCCACCTAATTGACTGAACCGGAGCTTGATGATTTAGTCTTGTCAGCCAGCCTGCCTTGGCCAGTCTGGTCTCCATCTCCTGAACACTGAACATGGGCAGCTCCTGCTGGTTTTGACATGGACCCTGGGGCTCTGCACTCTGGTCCTCAAACTTGCACAGCCAACGGTTTATCCACTGAGCCATCTCCTCAACCTGTGATTGGCTTTTCTAATCGGTTTTGGTTTTCTCTTTAGGATTTCTATAGTTAAAAGTCACATCAGAAGCTATGAGGAAAGAAACTCTTTCTTAAAAATTTAATGCATTTTATGTCAGGTGTCAAGGTATAAGAGCACCCAGTAAATGCAAGACATAATGTGTGATTTTATCCTATGTAATGCCAGTTAAAGGAGGCAAAGCATTAGGGAAAGTGCAAGTGGAGCCGAAAGGATCAGATTCATAAACACAAGTACTTACAGAAGTGCAGCCTCCTTTGATGGCCTTTTAGGAAGTTGCAACATATGGAGGGTTGGTCTAATGGAGAGTTGTGGTATCATATGTGACCAAATAAAGTTAGGAGCTGGATCTGTGTACATCTAGTACTACGATAAAGTTTGAGTTATATTTATTTTTATTATTTAAAAAATATTGTTTAGCCGGGCAGTGGTGGCACACGCCTTTAATCCCAGCACTTGGGAGGCAGAGGCAGGTGGATCTTTGCGAGTTCGAGGCCAGCCTGGTCTACAAAGTGAGTCCAGGACAGCCAGGGCTACACAGAGAAACCCTGTCTTGAAAAACCAAAAAAAAAAAAAAAAAATATTGTTTATTCTTCCGTGCAGTGTGCATTCACATGTGTGGAGGTCAGAGGTTATTGGATCAGAGTCTCTTCATGAGTGAGCACATTTCCGTCTGTCTGTCTGCCTGCCTGTCAGTGTGTCAGAGGTCTGTCCATCCGTGTGTGGGTCTCTTACTGGACACGGAGCTCACTGACTGACTGGACTGCCTGGCTGGATGCTCTTGTCTCTCTGTCTGCTGCACTGACATTATAGGCATGCGGCCCCAGCTGGCTTTTCCTTTGGGTGTTAGCCGAGCACGCTAACAACTGAGCTGATGAAGTGGTGGCTGAAGCCTTAAACATTTTTTAAAGACCTAAAACCAAACTACTATTTCTTCAGAGACACTGCTTTGCATACTAGGGGTGTCTGCCTCAGTGGTAAAAGGACTTGCTTGGAATGTTTGGAGCTGTTAGTTCAATATCTGGCACCTAAAACAAACACACAGAGCTAATGATACTACAGTGCTTACAAGAAATTCCATAAAAGACTGGCTGAAATTCAGGGTCACTTCTTTTCCCAGCATTCCATGTCATTTTTAATGATTGGTTCTAGAACTACATTTGAATTTATTGCTCAGAGGAAGCCGTCTCTTGGGAGGTAGAATTGTGAGAGCAGATTTGTAAGATAATTCAAATTAGCATTTTAATTACAGTTTGTCACCTTTGCTTGAGTGCCCCATCATTTGCATGGTCAAACACTTTGTAAAGTTGTCTTAGAAGGTCCTGTGACAGAAGAGGTCAGTTTACTTACTGTTGCTCCAGCTCTTGTCTGGGTCTCCCTTAATCTCTGTGCTCGTAGTTAATCACAGTTACTGGGGATTTGAACTTGAAGTCTGAGGTTTCTCCGTAAAGCATGTCAGGTGCTTAGGGTGGGTTTAGTTAAAAAGCCATTGCACAGAGCTAAACACAGGTTCTTTGACATAGCTAGAGTCAGTAAATATTCTGTTGTTTCTGGAAGTGTCTTTTTAAGTTTACATTAATTAATTTTGCACATTAATGTAAATGCTAGAACATTATTAAGATTGTAAAAGATGAAGGAAAAAAAGTCTAATTGCAGTTTAACAAGAACTGACCAGCAGATGTGGCTCTGCATCCCAGACCCACACTTGTCCCTTCTTCCACCAGAACCAAGTGTAAAGGACGTAGGGAGAAGCCTTGCCTGAGGGTCTGGGCTGTCATTTGCAGTTGGTTGGCGTCTGTGTTGTTATTACTCGAGGTTGCAGCACCATTAACTGAAATAGGGGCTGCCCTCCAGGCTATGGAAGGAAATCAGAAGTGGACTGTTAGGGGCACCCCACCCCCCAGCCTCAGTGGTCTATGGTAGTAAGGGATACCAGTAGCTCCAGGGAATGGGAAGAGTCATAGAAAACTGTAACCCACTGCAAGCAACTGCAGAACTAAGGCACAGCCTTCACCCTCTCACCACCACGGGGAGGAAGCTGCCAGTACACAGCTTGGCTGTAAGAGTCTTGTGTCTCGTCCAGGAGTTTGTGGAAGCACTTCCGTGCTGTGAGCCTCTGCTTGTTCCTTCTCGTGTTCCCTGCGTACATGGCCTACATGATTTGCCAGTTCTTCCACATGGACTTTTGGCTTCTCATCATCATCTCCAGCAGCATCCTTACCTCTCTCCAGGTGAGCCTCAGACTGAGCCTGCTACAGCTGGTTGCCTGTAGTTCTCCCTAGCAAAGGGGTCAGACCTTTGCAGAGGTAGTGAGTGGCTTCAGGTGGCCACTCTTCCCTAGAGCGTACCGCATTTATGTGAGCCAAGTGGATTATGAAAATGCCAGGTAGATATTTGGTCAAATTTTTCTGTATGATTGCAAGCATGAAGTTTGCATGTCATGAAGGTACTTGGTCTTCTATTTGTGGTAATGATATAAACATTTTGCTTTGTCTTTATTATGGTGAAAAAAATATTTAGGATTAGCCAACTGGACAGAGTTTAAGTGATCCCAATTTTGTTGGCAATGTCTGGGTCGTATAATCATGGGCCAGCCGCATCCACACCTTTTCTCAGTCCAGACTGAGCCGCGTTAGTGTCATAGTTTCTTCACAGCCGGTTTGCTCTCGTGTTTGTTGCCCTTGGCATTCGCAGTGAACACAGTGACCCGTGCCTTCTGTCTTCTTCGTGACTGACTAGAACTGGGTCAGGGGAACGTGATGGCATAGTGCTCAAGCTTGTTTCTTCTGGGCAGTCTCTTTTCGAGGGTATGGGGCTGCCTTCCGTCACTACCCGCTCTCTTGGCCTTGACAGCCTGCCTTCTGGCTTTGGGAGGGTCTAGAGGCCTCCTTTGTTTTTGATGCCATCTTAGCAAAAATTACAACTCAAGAAAGTAAGCCTTTCACTTTTCTCTTTTCAAATTGTTAATGATACAGGGTTGTCTTACAAATCCTAAGTTGATAAGAAACCACAACACTGAAATATCTTAGCGCTTGTTTAGAACAGGCTTTTCAAAGTAAATGTCTACTCAAAATAGCCTTATAGTATAAATCTATACAACTCATATATGCACACACCAGATATATGCTGTAAACATACATAGCTAATGTATATACCACACAGGCATGTATTTCATGACATATGATCAGCAATGCCCAGACGTGGCAAGCTTATTGTTACTTATGAAGGACTCTGCTGGCCGTCAGTAAGAAGTAAAAGGAAATGTCCTGGAAGTTACTCTTTCAGTGCTGTTCCTTGTGGAAGTGACATGTTTTGAGAGATGAGGAGTGGGGATGAGGAATGAGGAAGGTCCAGGGAGAATTGATGGGATTGGATGGGCCTGAGGAGACTGGTTACTCATTGAATCATTTTAAGAATACTGCTGCTGAAAGTGTGACACCTGCTGTCTCAGGACTCAGTTACTATCACCCTCACACACAGCCTTCCCAGGGTACACATGAGATTTTAAATATGGTACCTAAAAGAACCAAGAGTGTGTTATTATTTTAAACTTAGGGAGAATTTTTTTCTTATAATCACATTCTATCTTAATATACATATTTCTCCTCACCCACCAGGTTCTGGGAACACTTTTTATTTACGTCTTATTTATGGTTGAGGAATTCCGCAAAGAGCCCGTGGAAAACATGGATGATGTCATCTACTATGTGAACGGCACTTACCGCCTGCTGGAGTTTCTTGTGGCCCTCTGTGTGGTGGCCTATGGAGTCTCAGAGACCATCTTTGGAGAGTGGACTGTGATGGGCTCCATGATCATCTTCATCCATTCCTATTACAATGTGTGGCTCCGCGCCCAGCTGGGCTGGAAGAGCTTCCTTCTCCGCAGGGACGCTGTCAATAAGATCAAGTCTCTGCCCGTGGCCACGAAAGAGCAGCTCGAGAAACATAACGACATCTGTGCCATCTGCTACCAGGTGACCGGCTCAGAGGGGCTCTGCTGGGTGAGCTAGGCGGGGTAGCCCTTGGAGACTGCAGCGTGAACCGGTTTCAGTGTGAATTTCCAGGCACAGTTAACTTCTGGATTTGGAAAAAAAAAAAAATGGGGCTCATAGATGAGATTATTAAAGACCTGATATAACTATATCCGTTTTACTTCTAAGTTCAGTTTTAATGGAGTCTTTCAAGCTCTAATTATTATTGTTTTCAACATTATTGCTCACCCATAAATAAAGGAAAAACAGGTTAGGTGTATTTTATATTTACTACCTACTACACACACAGAGACAATGTTCACATGTTCACATATATGTATGATCAAATACACCCTAGCTACTAGGAGTCAGCAACTTCTGAAAAGTGGTGTGCCAAGATTCTTGACTCTTCTTAATATCTTCCGGGTGGGGAAGAAGCGTCAGACATAATGCTAATGACGAATGAACGCTGTGCTCTACCAGAGAATTTCAGTCCTGTGGTATTTGGGGAGTGTTGGTAGAAGCAGGCTAACAGGGTACTGTTGAGGATGGAGAGACTGCCTGGCATCCATATAGCACCTACCTCAATATTGAGATGATGGCTGCCCTCTAGTACAAGTGAAAGATAAATCATCTTGGAAATTCATAAAGCCTAGAGTTTGGTCCTCGGTCGCCTGTCCAGGTGCTGAGTATCAGCATTTAGCATTAAGCTGCACTGCTGAAGGTGTGGACAAAATTACCTGGCAACCGCCGCAACCAGGCCCAGCATAAAGTCACGGGAGTGGAGGCTGGTGGCAGGCAGCTACAGACAGTGGCAGTGTGTGCACAAATGTTTGTCCTCCAGAGCTGCCTTGTAGTTCAGATGCTGTGGGTAAGGTGGTCATGTGTGTACATAAAATTACCAACGATAGGAATTTTTTCTCATAGTAACATAAAGCTTCCACTTTTTAAATATGTGCTGGGAACACCTTTTTGTATGCTAGCCAACCCTTGAGTGCATCGAGAAGAGCGTGGCCCTGAGCCTGGTCCCTGTCCGTAATTCTCTTTGTTCCTAAAGTGGACTCTGTCTTTTGTAGCCTGTCTGTCCTGAGAACAAGGCACAAGAACACCAACTTTGGCACAGCCAGCTTCTGTAGCCGGTGTCTCGAGCTCCTGTGTTGGGGTCCAAGAGTTCTCTTTGTGTCCCCTGTTGTCACATCACTTTTTCTGAAGTGCTGGCACTACCTGCCGCTCACACATGGAGCACAAGAGTGTAGTTGCTTAGCTTCCCAGCTGGCTGCTTGTGTGTGGATGGCTCCTGCTTCAGAGTTGCCCCCCGCCCCCCATCCCCTGGTTGTTACCAGCTCTTGGCAAGGAATTTGGAGGATATTCACACTTCCTTGTTTGTGGACGTTAAACAGTGGTTGAAAACAAAACAAAACAAAACAAAAGCAAAAAACTGCAGACTTTAAATTCCTGTCTTAGGCCTCCCTCTCCAAGGAAAACTAATATTAAAAGAGGATGTCGCCATTTGTTACCTCATTTGTCAACCTTGAGCACCTGAGAGTCACATGTGGGACTTGTTCTAAGTATAGATTTATGGATCCTGGTTCAGATTCTCTAACTCAGTAGGTCTGGTACAGCTCAGAAATAGGGTGAAACTCTGAGGAGCGCTGGTTTACACAGAGCAATTTTAAAATGTTTACCCATTGGCTCTGATGCAGTTGCCACTTCCTTGCCAACACTCTGGTGTTCCATGACTGAGTTTTGTCTCCCTGCACATACCCTCATCATGGAATAGTCTCTAGCTGCATTTGCTCATCATTGTGGAAAAAAAAGTCCTGTCTGCCTTAGATTTTCCAAGGTTATAATTATTCTTATCTTATACCAGTGGCTCACGTAGTGCAACCTTTGTGTTTCATGTTTAGAATAATTTCTTCCTCACTTTGGATTTATTCTCTATTGTTTCATTAACCACCTTGGCTCTTACATTACTGTAAACAGGAATCTCTGATAGCATCTTTATTAGCAAAACCAGACGATTCTAAGTTCTGTGCTGCAGGTTTTCTGTTTGTGCTACAAAGGGATGTTGAAGTCAGATCTTCTAGGGGTGGCATCTGAAAGGTTAAATGGTTGACATTTCTGAGGTACCTGTTTTCGACCTCTCTTTTAGGACATGAAATCTGCTGTGATCACACCTTGCAGCCATTTCTTCCATGCAGGGTGTCTTAAGAAGTGGCTGTATGTCCAGGATACCTGCCCTCTGTGTCACTGCCATCTCAAAAACTCCTCTCAGCTTCCAGGACTGGGGACAGAACCGGCTCCACAGCCTCCTGCAGGGACTGAGCAGAACATTGCACTTCAGGAAGGTCCTGAGCCCCCGGACCATGAACATCCGCCAGGGACCGGGACACAGCAAGGTTCTGGGGACAGTAGTGAACAACACACCAGCAGAAGCTCAGCTAGCCAGGAAGGGGGTCTTGACCTGGGAGAAGATCCTCAGGGTGCAAAAGGTGAAGCATGTCCTGTTGAGTCTGCCTAGAGGAGAAGCAGGCTTGGAGCTCTGTACTGTGAAGGCCGCCCAAGGAGGAGTTCACACTCAGATCCGAGGAGTGAACGTGGGAGAGGGTTAGGCAGGAACCTGACATTCCGAGGATCTACTCCAGGGGTACTCAGTGGACACCATCCGCTCTCCACCCCACTTCCTGTTGTAGGAGAAATTTTGCAATGTACACTAATCAAAATGTATTTATACATTCTCTGCTGATGTTTTGTAGAGGTTTGCCAAGAAAAATTTAACATCAGCAATTTCAGAAGCAGCCCCTGATTTGTGAGGGATAATGAAATCAGGTCTGAGTGTTTGAAAGGGGCTATGAGGACCAAGATCTGGAGATGAGCATGAGAAGATGAAGGAAGGCATAGGTGGAACTGACTTTCCCCTTCCCGTGGGACATGATCGCTCTGATGACATAGTGTGGGTAATGACCAGCTCTTTCTCTGCCCCCCCCTTCCCTCAGTTGATTGGAACCACTGAATGATTCTGGAGTTTTCTGCTGCAGTGTCATGAAATCAAAGATGTAGAAGCATTGACTGTATTCTGAGGTGGAGGCGTGTGTACCTCATGATGTGTTTCAGAGAGGGGGCGGGCGGGCACTGGGCCTTGCGGGTGAATTCATATCACCCGAGACTCTTGCACTCGATGCTGGAGAGTCTTCGTTATTTTGATGTACATGGAACTTTTGTTAATATATTGTCTACTTTGTTGGCTGTGTGAAGTAAACTAAAACTCTAATGAACACTTTGGAGTCCACTATAACAAAGGAGGCCAAAGTGGGAGGGGCTTTAGGGAACTGATAAAGGCCCTCGGTATACTGTTCAATCCTGTGTAATGTTTAATTCTCGCAACTGAATCAAAAGCAGTGTTAAATTACGGCAGCGTTTGCATCTTGGGAATGAGTACCTAAATGTATGACCCCACTCTGCAAACACCACTTTTAAAACTGTTAATACACTTTGCACCCTTTCTTTGACAAGGATGTGTCATATTTAAATTTTTACATTCATCATGGCTACAGGTAGAACTGGGGGGGGATGTAATTTTTTATGGGATTTTGATATGAAAAGAAACTAGTCATTTATTTATACAATAAGTTTGGCTCAAAAAAAAAGTGTATTTCAGACTTGGTATTCCTAATGTGGGATGTGGTTTTCTTTTGTTTTTAGTAGCAAATTCGGATGTAGACTGACAGACATAGCTGAATGTCTTAATAAATTTAAATTTGCATATAACTGTTATGTTCCTGTGGTGTGTTCATGCTGCAAGTGGTGTGTTGCAATTCCCATCCGTGCAGTTTCTCTTCTGAAGTCACTGGACTTCATGTGCTCCCTCTCCACACACGCTCTGCAGATGGCAGCACCCTTTGGGAAGATCCAGTTCATTGGTTGATTTATTTGAGACAAGTTTTTGCTGTGTATTCTTGGTTGGCCTGGAATGCCATATGCAGTGCATCTGTTCAGGTGAGATCCACCTGCTTCTGCCTCCCAAGTACTGGGGTTAAAGGCAAGAGCCATGACCGGCGAAATACTTTTAATGGCACGTCTTTAGCTTATCTTTGAACTTCATACATGTAAACAGCGTGTCTTGATCATATGCACCCTAGCTCCCACCTCCCACTCCCCAGGTACCCCCATCACGCCCCCTTTCAAGTTAGGTCTCTTTCTATTTTTCTCCCCAACTCATTGGGTCTAATTGGCACTTCCTGCTGAACGTAGGCTGATTTTCCTGGTTTCATCTTGTGCTGGTAACCACAGCCATAGTGAGTTCATGAGTGTGGTGACCATATCCAGGAGTCAGCAGTTCTCAGTGCAGCGCACCTGATCCTCTGCACTTATATGATTTCTGCCCTGTCGTCAGGGATGTGAATCTTCAACCCTGATGGTAGCATACTCAGGGCCATATCAGAAACACCTGGGAGCTTTTGAAAAACAAGGAAGCAATCTAACAACCACCTCCCCCCAAACCACCCATTTCCGGTCATCACTTCAAAACCACTGAATCAGCCAGCTGCGGAGGCGTGGGTGCTTGGAGTTGTGCACCGCAATGCAGTTGAGATTCCGCAGGCCATTCTACTTGGCTACTTTTAGAGTTCTTCCCATTGTTTTAGGTGAAATGTTAGAATGTAAAGCAGATGGCTCCCCCTCGTGGTGATGAAGTTACTGTTAAGTAGCTGGGCTGATCTGGAATTTAATGAATTTCAATGTTTTGTGAAAGGTACGTGTTCAGGTATATTCTGGTACCCTAATGGAGGAAAAACCCTGCAGG
This sequence comes from Lophiomys imhausi, assembly GCA_907164525.1. Classification (NCBI taxonomy): domain Eukaryota; kingdom Metazoa; phylum Chordata; class Mammalia; order Rodentia; family Muridae; genus Lophiomys; species Lophiomys imhausi. The sequence goes on from CAJQZJ010032716.1 coordinate 3,072,729, forward strand.
TAAAGTTGGAGTCATTTCTGGCATGCCTACCTTGATTAACTCTTAGCACAGAGTAGGACCTTCATGACAGCCTTCTCAACTCTGTTGCCCAAAGAATCTCACGCTGTCATAAGGAAGGCTCGCGTGCCAGGTTCCCATTGTACAACGCACTGGGATATAATATATAATAACTGGGTCAGATGGGCCTTTCAGCAGCCTTTGAACAAGTAATTAAAACTGCATCCTTTTAGCCAGGCAGTGCTGATGTACACCTTTAATCCCAGAATTTAAAGGAAGCAGAGGCAGGTGGATCTCTGAGTCCAAGGCCAGTCTGGTCTATATAGTGGTATGTATATCCAGGGACAGCCAGGACTACACAGAGAAACCTTGTCTTAAGACAAAAACAAAAAATACCACTACCAATACATACACACACACACACACACACACACACACAAATAACTGCGTCCTTTGCTTCAGATCAGAGAGCTGAATCATGTAGTGAGACAAACCTGGACATTAGAGTTTAGAACACTGCTTATCCCTCACACGTGTGTAGCTGGGAAAGGCTCATGGATGTCTGGAACAGGCGCTCTTGAGCCTTGCTAATGGTCACAGCAGAATGGAGGAGGATGGAAAGGATTCATAGTTGCATTCTTGTAGGCAGGGACACGGTTGGATTTCCACAGCCATGAGCACTGTGGGCTCATATTGGATGCTCGGTCATTAGGGAGTGACAGCAACTTGACCAGGGGTGGCCTTGTTGGTGAAAGTGTGTCAGTGGGGGTGGGCTTTACGGTTTCAAACACTCAAGCTAGGCCCAGTGTCTCACTCTTCTTGCACTGCCTGCTGATCAAGATGTAGAACTCTTCATCTCCTCCAGCACCATGTCTGCCCATGTGCTGCCATGTTTCCTGCCATGACGATAACAGACTAAACCTCTGAAACTGTAAGCCAGCCCCAATCACATTGTTTCCCTTCATAAGAGTTGCCATTGACACGGTGTCTCTGCACAGCAACAGGACCTACAACAGACACCATCACCTCTACTCAGCACCTCCTGGTTGGAGCCACTGCAGTGGCTGTCACATACGGAAGTTACCTTCCAAGGCCTGGACAGAGGTGCTCTCACTTGCCAGTGTTCTGGTGGGAGCGACAACTAATTTTATTAATACGCGTCTTTTCAAAATTTTGGTATATACTTCTGACTCCTTCACACTATTGGGAACGTCTGAATTTAACGCTCCTTGTTCTGATACACTGGGATTGTCAGACAGCCCGACGGCGGTGTCAGGTCTCTCCACCATGTAGGCTGTGGGGATCGAACTCAGGTTGTTAGGCATGGCTGCCAATGATGGTACCTGTTGAATCATCTTACCCTCCCTCATGTGCACGCATGTGTAGAGTCAGAAGACAGCCTGACTTCTTGCCAGCTCACTAGTCAATCTTTACACATCATCACAGTGCACTTGACATAGGGAGAAGATCTGCTAAAGTTTATCCATCTAGTTAAAGAAGGAAAAGTGAGAAAAGAAAATTTACCGTCAAGTATACTTAATTTAGATAAAATAATCAATTCTGCTTTTCCTGACCTTGCAGCTTTCCACTGTCTACATAGTGCTTAATGTCCCTTGTGTCAGTATGCCCTAAAACTGTCCAATTTCTTATCAGATTATAAACCTGGACCTTAAACTCACTGTTCAACAATATAAACCCTTATGCTAGTTAACATGGAATTCTACTCTATGGAGTTTTTCACTTTCTAAAACTTGTTTTTAATGTTCTAAAGTCCCAAACTCACACCAGAAGTGTGGAGTCTGGGTTCCACCCAGTACACTGGGTACGGATCTCCTGAATTCCCTCTTCAGGGTTGGAGATTTGTCCACAGTCCCAGCACATAGTTTCTTTTAGAGTTTTTTTTTTTTTTTTAAGTTCTTTGAGAGTTTTAGTTTCATACACTGTTTTTGGTCATATGTACCCCTTTCCTAACTCTTCCTAGATCCAACCCTCTTCCACCTCATTTTTTTCTTTAAAAATCCCTTTCAAGATCAATTTGTGATACCTGTATTTTCTTGGATGTGTGGTCTTCAGTGGAGTGTGGCATATTTTTTAAAGATTCATGATGTGTTAGACGTGTAAGCATTTTCCACATATTCCTCGTTTGGTAAGTAAAGTATTAAAGAGTAAAACTCACACATAGTCTCATTTTGGAATTCTGCAGGGTCCTTTTATGTTGATAACAGAATTCATCCCTACTGAGAAGCATTCCTCCCCACCCACGGGTGCTCTTCTATGTTTTAAGAAGTCTGCTGCCGTTGTGGGATTCTGGAGTTGAAATACGGGTCAAACAACTTTGTGATCCATCTGTTAAGGCTCACCTGTTTCTCCCTGCCTTGTCTTTACAGAGGATGGTACAGCTTTCAAAAACAGATTTACATGTTTATGGCCAATACTTGGTAAGAAAGTACCCATTCATACTTAAATTATGGAACTTTTTCCGTTTCTCCTTGTCCTTTAACCTTTCCTCACCCTGTCCTATGCCATACATGTCTCTCTGCCTCCTGGAGCCTACTTCTACGCTCTTGAGGCTCCCACCACGTGGGCAACTTTCTCTCTTGGTTCTGGATTTCCCCACCTGTGTGGCTTGGCCTACTAAAGGCACTCACTGCATCTCCCACCCCCCCCTTGGCTATCTCTGGCTTCAGCCTGCCTTCTCACAGCATGATCTCTCAGCCCTGACTTGGAGCTTATAGGAACACACCCACACAGTACTCCGTGTTTGCAATCCTCTCTTCCTCCATGGACTCAGATTTTATTACGACAGCTTGGCCTCAGTACAGATCAATGGCCAGAAAAATTGGTGAACTTGATTTCTAAAGTCTCACAAATTGTAACAGCTACTTACTACTGCATAGACAAATGACCCCCAGATATCTAAACTTGGTCCACTCTGCACTTTTTCTACTTCCCACTCTTAAAAACTTTTATCTTTACTATTTCTCTTCGTTCTGCTCTCAAAAAAATAAATCTCTTAAGATTATTCTGTAAGCTCTTATCTCAGGATTTGTAAGTTCCTCATTGGGTATGGTTAAAAAATCTGTAACAAAATTTGGTTTTAAACTTAGAACAAAAGGCTTATAATTAAAAAATCTATACATGAGTGTGTGTGTATGTGTCTGTGTGTATATATATATATATATATTTCAACTCTTATTTAGAGTTGTGTGTGTAACTTGGATTCAACTCTATATGTGTATAAATGTAACTTGGCTTCAACTTTCATTTAAACAAAATAGATCTATAAGGAAACAGATATTTTTAAATAGCAACCGTGTGGCTCTCCTACATCTTGGCTAATGACCTCATCAAGATGTAAGCAGACACATGGCTAGTAGCCATGTTTACTCAGGTTAAAGAGTAAGTGCCATGTGACTTAAGCACCATCTTCAGAAGATAACCACGTGGCATAGAACAACAATTATAAAACTTATTAGTCCTAATGAGCTCTCTGTCTATTGCTGTCTTTTTTTAGACTAAGGAAGCAACAACAAATCTCAAATATTTTGAATAAGTATGGATTTATATGATAACAAAAATTAAGGTTATATTTGCTACAACATACTACATATGTGATTGAACTCTGGTTTAGAATATATTGTATATGACAATTAAAAATTTAAGGTTTTAAAGTTCTCCTCAGATTAATAAAAGCTGATTAAAGATGTATGTCTTACTACTTATGTCTTTGCTAACTGTTCAGCACCAAGCTGCTAGAAAATTTAGATAAGTAAAAACATATGCTTGATAAATAAGATATATTTGATAAATTCCTAAGGTCTACTCAGGTTCACAGTATGATTAAAAGTTTTGATACTAGGAGAGCTTCAATCAAAAATTGTAATTCTTTTTTTTTTTTTTTTTTTTTGGTTTTTCGAGACAGGGTTTCTCTGTGTAACAGCTCTGGCTGTCCTGGACTCGTTTTGTAGACCAGGCTGGCCTCGAACTCACAATGATCCGCCTGCCTCTGCCTCCCAAGTGCTGGGATTAAAGGCGTGCACCACCACGCCCAGCTTCAAAAATTGTAATTCTTAAAGCTCAAATTTAACAGAGATAAAGATATAAAAGTCCTAATCTTATAAAAACTACTAACTTATTGTAAACAGGATAAATAAGACATGCAAGTTAATCAATAGTCAGTCACCTTATAAATGATCAAATTCTTTAATGTGTTCAGAACTATACTTGTAGGACCACCTGGGGTTAGGACATGCAGGCAGCGGGTGCAGCAGCTTGTGAGGCTGGGCCACCTGGGGCTAGCCACTTTGAAGCTGCACAGGATGCAGATTTTAAGGGCACACCTGAGGCAGGTGCTGGAGCAGTCTGCAGTTGATCTGAAACCTGCTGGGACCGACAGACTAGGGAGAGGAGGTAAAGTTAAGGAGTTTAAGAAAAAAGTTGTAGCCAGGGTGTACATATGAACCTCGAAGTTGGGATCCAGGAGTTCCAAGACCAGTGGAGAAAGATTCCCACTGTCAGGACAAAAAGTCAAGGTTTCTGAGGTAGCATTTGGTTTTTGCCCATTTGTATTTTAAATCGTCATCACTAAGTAATTAACTGCATACATTTTTAATAAGCTGTACCAAATATTAGCTAAGGGTCTGAAGGTCTGCACAAGCAATTGATTGAACAAATGAACTTACCATGTGATGCACAACTCTGTTCTAGAAGCAGAATAGAATATTGCAGACCAACTAGGTTAACTTGTTTCTGAGTGGTTTTTGATTGTCTTAACCATTTTCAGCTTCTAAACTCCGTGTCAGACTTGAGGTCGGCATCAGCTGCTGAATTCTGCTCTGCTTTGTAATTTGGTTTCAATAGGGCATTGGAAGCTTTGTTTTTAATGATTTATTTCATTTTACTTTATGTGCATTAGTGTTTCACCTGCACGTATGTTTATGCGAGGGCATCCAATTCCTAAGTACTGGAGTTATAGGCAGGTGTGAGTTTCCATGTGGGTGCTGGGTCCTCTGGAAGAGTAGCCAGTGCCCTTATCCACTGAGCCATCTCTCCAGCCCCGTAAGTTATTTTTCAAGAGACATTTTTTCTTTTGAAGTGTGTATGTGTGTGTGTGTGTGTGTGTGTGTGTGTGTGTGAGAGAGAGAGAGAGAGAGAGAGAGAGAGAGAGAGAGAGAGAGAGAGAGA
>CAJQZJ010032716.1:3101745-3120059 GCA_907164525.1 Lophiomys imhausi
ACACACACACACACACACACACACACACACACACACACACACACACATGAATATTAAATCTTTAAATAACCCCCTTAATGAAACAGTGTTTTCTCGCAGGAGACATATGTAAGATTTTTCTGAAGAATTTTTCAGTCTTCCTTGATCCCAGTTTGTTCCTGAGGAGGAGCCGTGCTAAGACTTCATGATTCTCTTTATATTACTAATTCCTATTCCCACCCCCAACACATTGATTCTGGTCCTTCATCATGGACAGACGTCGCCCTAATAGGTGACAGCCTTCCTAACAGTGGCCCTTCCTGAAGTCTTCTGAACATCAGTAAAGTTCCTTTGGGTTTTTCTTTGGAACCCTGTCTCTGGGGCTGCAACTCATTCTTTATTTCATTGTTTTCAAGCACCTGAAAGCCAGCCTGTCTGCTTAAGCTGTGGAGCCTAGCAGGGTCTGTGCCGTGCATCTCTATCAACAGCTTCTGGTGAGGAGGACTTATTAGATCTGTTTTTATCCCAGAACCACAGCACTGATGGAGAACCTAACGGCCCCATCATCCCTGCATGCCAACATATCAGCCTACTGTGGTGTAAGGAACAGACACTGGCCTTGGACCAGTGAAATCAGAAGAGATTAGTATTATGGAGAAGGTATCTGTTCAGGAATTACAGAGCTATGAACCAGGCAGAGGAGCTCTGGAAGCGGAGAGACCTGGGCGATTGATCATGTCAGCCTTCCAAGCGGATATTTATGGACGTTAAATCCACATTCTTTGTTCAGCAAGTCAATATTTCTTACCCTCAGGAAAAATACTATGATATGTGACTTGAAGTGGTCCCCCAAATCCTGATTATCCCTCACATCTCCTACTCCCCAACTCCATAGAAACAAGGTTGCCATAGAAACCCCCAGTGTGAAGGACCAGCTTTGCACAGTCCCCCCCCAACCACACCCAGTTGCTGAGAGGAGCGTCTAAGGGTCAGGGGAGAATCTGTGTGGTCAGTCTTGGGTCACAATGTCTTCAACCAGAGGTATTACCTTAGTCAAGGCTGTTGTAACAATTCAGTATACATCTGAATGTCACTCAAAGGTCCATGTGCTTACAGACTTAGTCCCCAGCTTGTTGCAATTGGAAGAGGGTGGAAACCCTAAGAGGTGTCACCTTGTCATTGGGAACATACTCTCAAAGGAAAGAAAGAGCATGTTTCTTTATTTCTCTTGTTCACTTAGTGCTGCCACATGATCACTAAATGACGGGCTGTCACACCATAGCAGAGCATTCGGAACAACCAACTGTGGCCAGAAACCTCCAAGACAATGAGTCAAAATATACCTTTTTTCTTTATAAGTTGATGACCTTAAACATTTGTTACAGTACTGGAGAACTGACTAGCTCAAGAGGAAATTACCTACATGGGAACCTGGGTTCTGCTCCTCGAGGAAGGGTAATGCCCCCCAAACCATGGAAACTCACCTCAGGAAGTACATTAGTTACTTTTCTCACTGCTGTGATATTTGTGATGACAGTAACTTATAAGAGGTAAAGGGTTTGTTTTGGCTCATAGTTCAAGCCCACAGTGGAGCCTGGGGACCATGGTGGCGGGAACAAGAGGTGGCTGGTCACATTGTGTCGGCTGTCAGGAATCACACAGTAATGAATGCTGGTGCTCAGCTTGCATTCTCCGTTTTTCCCTCGGCCCATGGGATGGTGCTGCTTATATTCAAAGTGGGGTAAAGCATGCTGGGAACACCCTCATGGACACATCCAAAAGTAAGTCTCCTGGAAGAGTCCAAGTCCAGTCAAGTTGACAGTAAACATTAATATGAGGGAGTGACAACTGTGTGGACTTGTTAGGGCCTCTCGACAAGGTCTGATGGTTGCAAAGACATCATTGCCTGAGGAGAATTTAGCTTCCTGTGTTTTTCTATTTTTCGGCTGCTGGCTGGTCCTTGCTCAACATTTCTGAGGGAATTAGAAGTGGATCCTTTGGGGACCTGAGGTCAGTTTGCCAATCTCTCCTCCCTCTTCCAGGTGTTCCAGGTTTTGATTAGATATTTCCTCTCCCTGGAATGCTCTCACCAAAATCTTTACATATAATGACTTGGGCATCTTCATGCAAGATGGCTCAGCAGACTAGAGTTCTAGCAGAAACTAGCGTTCTGGGTTCAGAAGGAGGCCCTGCCTCAGTAGACAAAGGAAAGAGCCATCAAGGAATTTATCCAATATCAGTCTCTGGCCTCTATACTCACATCTGCCCCCTTATACATTTGAAAAAATTTTAAAAGAAAATAAAATTACCTTCGATTGTGGGGTGTTTGCATTTTGTATCTCCTCCCACTAAGCTATAAGTGAGAATAGAAGCCTCCAACTTTTCATTTTCTTTGATAATTGTCTCAAATTGTGCAGTTTACACCAGGGCCGTTCATTCAGTAGCTAATGTATTAAGCAAACAAATGACTACTATGCTTCACGTGGCATTTTATTGTAATATTTGATATGCATGCAGGGACATGGACATGTGAAGTTGGTTGGGGAGATGAGATAGGGTCTCACTCTGTAGCCCAGATTTGCCGGGAACTCACTATATAGCAAAGGCTGACCTTCAACTTGGGAGTGATTCTCCTGCCCCAGCATTCAAACTTCTGGGGTGATAGTTACAAAACATGCCCGACCATGCGTGTATTGTTTTTCTTCTTAAATGGTTCTAAGGTAAACACTTGTTAATGGCCACCCAAGGCAAGAAATAGGATAGTGATGGGAGTCCAGACCCTGACCTCGCCTTTTATGCTTGGGTTTCCAGACATGATCCCTTCTGTAGCCGTAATTGCTGTCTTCCACTGTGGGATATTTACTAGCTTGTTTTGCTCATATTACCATGGATTTACTCATCCTCAAACCACAGACAGGGCTTAGTCTTTTCCGGTCCTTAGAACCAGATACAAATGGAATTATACAATATGTGCTTTTTCTGCACCTTAATTATTTCACTTGAGGTTGATTTTGATTGTAGAATATTTTTCTGCCAGTGTGCTGCAACAAGGAGGCTGATAAGTCATTTCCTCAAAAAGGGACAGACTAGTGGGCCAGGTATAATGGTGTACACTACAGTCCCAGTGCTTGAGAGGGCAAAGCAGGGGGATCATGACTTCAGGGCTAGCATGGGCTACAGAGTTAAAACTCCTCAGCCTGAACAGCAAATGACTAACAGACAAAGAACAGCAAAGTCAGTATTAAGCTGGTCAGAACTTGAAAAGTAACTGTTTCGGTAGTTTAGAAACTGATAAAACTCATGGGAAAAAATTGAAGAAATATGAGCATCAAGTAAGAGCAGTGTCAGGCTGTGACTCTGATGGGCCCCACCCATCCCCCTCCCTGGCCACTGGTTCTTGGGTGGTAGTCAGTGAGGGGAGCAAGGCTGTGAAACCCAACCCTCGTTGGTGCCGCCCAGATGAGATCCTTGACTCAGGATGTCTTTGGGTGAGTGGAATTCTTGGTGACACAGACAAGCATAGCTAATGATCCACTAGCTTGAGCTTAAGGTTCTGTTTGGTGGAAGCAAGAGACCAGCTGAGGGATGTTCAGGATGTGAGGCAGTGTATGGCTTTGACCACTTCCTAACATAGCCTGTGTTGTGTGGACACCGTGTTCAAGTGCAGCAGGGATGAAAATGATCCTAAGCTGCCCACACATTTCCAGCTAAAGAACCCACACGGAAGAAACCCAAGAAATCCAGCAGCGATAGAAGTAGAGGCCAAACAGTCTGAGGCTCGACTGTGGACCTCTGCCTGGTAAAGGTCAAATGGGAATTCTAAAACTGAAAGATAAACCAACAAGACTCAGCAATGTTTTCAAGGTAGCAGAAGAAAAAACTAGAAAATAACTAATAGAAATTAGCCGATCTAAAGGATGGGAAGAAGAAAGATTAAAGACAAATGGACCATCCTTAGCAACCAGACCTGCGGTGGTACTCTTAGGTGGAGCTGGAAGAGAGAAAGTGGTAATTTTTGAAGAAATAATGACTCTATCATCTCCAAACTTTTCAAAATTCATAAAGATGTGTTAATATCCACCCAGAACTCTCCAAGGATCCAAATCACATAGATAAACATAGCAAAGATCCTCTTATGAGGATAGAGAGAGTCCTCAGCAGTTAAGAGCACTGGTAGCTCTTGCAGAGGCCCTGGATTGTGTTCTCAGCACCCAATCAGGCAGCACATAACCGCCTGTAACTCCAGCTCAAGGGGCTCTAATGACCTCTTCTGGCTTCTTTGGGTACTGCACTCAAGCGATGCATGTGCTTCTACATAAAATCAATCTTTAAAGTTCCATATATATCAGAACCAACGTGCTTAAAATATAGTAATAAAAAAATCATCAAAAGCATCAAGAATAACATAAAGGCACAAAAGCATACCAAAGTGGGGGGGAACAACACTGTAAATATAGAATGTTCTAGAAAGTAGAATTATTCAAAAATGAACAGAAAGATGTCCTGTAGATTAGCAAAGATGAACAATATTCAGTGCTACTCAACTGATGTGGGAATACAAGAAAAGAGTTGTCCACCCGAGAGAAAGTGACCTAGATGACAACTCCAGTCCAGGGTGAATGGCCGAGCATCTGAGGTGTGAACACATGAGAAAATACAAGTCTTTGGAAATAGATGATTCTCACCTCACCTTTATTTTTCTTAAAAGAACCAAGATTGTATGAGGCAACATTGATAAATACCACATCACAGAGATCATAATGTGCATGTTATACTACATACATACAATAATAGCAGCAAAGAAAGAGGACATTAGTGGGACTCAGTGGAGCATGTTTATGTACTTTATCAGATTACGTTAATATTATTTCAAAGTAGACTGTGATGAGTGGAAGATACTGAAGTTTCTAACACAATCACGAGGGGAATATTTAAACGAAATGCAGTAAAAAGGAAAAGGAACTGGGGGCCAGTGAGGGGGGATCTGCAGGTGAAGGTTCTTGCTGCTAAGCTTGAAGACCTAAGTTTCCACTCCACAAGTTGTCTTCTGATGTCCACATGCATACTGTGACATGTACCCTCACATTATATTTTTTTAAAAAGTATTTTTCAAAGAAATGGAGTAATGATAGTAACACACTCCAAAATATTTTTTGCTCCCAAGGAGGCAGTAAATAAGAATCAGAAAAACATATGGGGCAAATAGAAATCACACTAAAAATGGCAGGCAGAAGACCTAACATTCCCTACAACTACATTAAATGTGATTGGGCTAAACACTGTTCTTGAAAAACAGCAATGGCAGGGCTGAGTATAAAAGCAAAATCCAATTATAAACTATATGTAAGAGACCTCTCTAAGATTCAAAGGCACGAACAGGTTTGAAGAAGAAGATTTGGAAAAGTATATACCATGCAAACAGTGTCTCAAAGAGGATTGGAATGAATGGTACTTTAGCATCAAACACAATGGTCTTTAAGGAATTTTACCAGAGACAAAACATATTTGGAAAAATAATGATAGAACTAATACATAGGGAAGATATAACAATTATGTATTCTATGCCCCTAAAGTGAAGCCTTAAAACACACAAAGCAGAATCTGAAAACAAAATAGATGACCAGCAAAAATGCATTGAGATCTTGATGTACCACACTTAATAACTGTTAGACAACAGGCAGAAAATGAAGTAGAAGACTATGGAGCTAAACAACACAATTAGTCAACACGACTTAACACTGTAGGACCCCCCAAAAAAAAAAAAGTTTCAAGTTTCCTGTTCACATGGGACATTGTCCAAGAGAGATCATCCAAAACTCAACTTTCCATACATTTAAGAAGATTGTAGTCATACAAAGTTTGCTCTCTCACCACAACAAAATTAAATTAAAGGTCCACAACAGTAAGAATTCTGGGAAAACCTCAAATATTTGGAAATTAAATACCACCCCCGAATAACTCATGAGTCAAAGAAGAAATCTCAGGGGAAACTCAAAACTACATTTTTAATTGAATGAGAACAACAGCAAAGAGAACATTTTAGAGTTCACAAGACACAATGAATAAGCACAAACTAGGGTTACTTTCTGTTTTATCAGAGAAGAGAGATCTGAAATAAGCAGCATTTACCTTAGGACACTATCACCAAGAGGCAAATAAAAAATACTGGAGCAGAGATAAATAGACCAGCCTTCCCACCCCACAGAGAAAGCTCTTAAAACCAAAGGTTGTTGTTTTGAAAGTATCAACATACTGATTAAATCATTGCTAAGCCTGACAAAGAAATAAGGCAAGAAGCAAACTGTCAGAAATCAGGAGTGAGGGCCATCGAGCTGACTCAGCTAGGTAGAGGCTCGTGCAGTTAACCTTGACAGCCTGAGTTTGTTCCCTGGGGCACACCTGGTGGAAGGAAGGTAAGCTATCCTCTTACTTCCATGGTGCTCTGCTCACCACAAACAAACAAATATAATTAATATATAAATATAATTAAATAACAAATCATAAATATAATTAAAACAGAAAGTGAAGGCATCGTCATCACTACCTACCCCCTGGAAACTAAAGATTATAAATAACTTTGTTGTTGTTTTGAGGCAGGGTCTCACTCTGTAGACCAGGATGGCCTTAAACTCACAGAGATCCACCTATGCTTGCCTCCCAAGTGCTGGGATTAAAAGTGTGTGTCACTATGCCCAGCAATAACTTTATGCCAGTTTATTAGGGAATTTATGCTAAAGAAACATACTTCCAGAAAGGCACACATTGCTAAAACTGACTGAAGAAGAAAAAGAAAGAAAAGAAGGACATTGGGCACCTGTGCTCACAGTAGCATTTTTTTTTTTTTTGCAATTGTCACAATGTGGGATAACCCAAGTGACCATTGAGGAGTGGGTAAACAAACTGAAATACATGAAATAGGATGAAATCCATGAAAAGGAACATTATTTAGCCTTTTAAAAAAGATTGAAACTTTACAACATATGCTTAACATGGATGATCCTCAGGCACATTAAGCCACTTACAAAAAGGCGAATACTTGTAGAAAGTACCCAGAGCAGTCAACTGATAGCTACAGGAAGTAGAATGCTACTTGCAGAGGCTAGCATAGGGGGAAATGTGGAGGTGGTGTTGTTTAGTGGCAGAAACTTTGGTTTTTCTGGATGAAGAAAATCTGGAGATTGGTTGTAAGACAGTGTGAATGTACTGAACCCTCCTGAATTTCACACTCAAAATGGCTGTGGTACCACATTTTATGTTATACAATTTTACTACATTTTTTTTAAAGAGAAAAAAAGCTAGATTAAGGAGCATACGATTTCAGCACCAATGTACTCCTCAAAAGAAACAAAGACAATGAAGCCAGAGATGATAGCACATACCTGTAACTCCAGAACTCAAAAACTGAGGCAGGGGGATCATCATGAGTTCAGACCAGCTTGGGCTACAGTGTGAGCTAATAAGAAAGGAAGGAGGGAGGGAAGAAAGGAATGAAGGAAAGAAGGAAGGAAGGATGGAAGGAAGAAAGGAAGGAAGAAAGGAAGGAAGAAAATTAAGTGAATTAACAAATAAAAATATTTCTACAGAGAACATTATAGACGACTTTGCTGGAACATGCTATCAAAGTTTAAAGAAGAAATGTCAATCTGTCATAATGTTTGTTTTCAGAGGGGCTATGTGGGAACTCCTTCTCTGAGGTTCCCAATGCCCTCCTCTTAAAACCAGTAGATAATCTCACTGTGAAAGAAAACTACTCACCCATTCCTTCATGAAATACAGATACAAGAATTTGTGGTTAGTCGGGCGGTGGTGGCGCACGCCTTTAATCCCAGCACTTGGGAGGCAGAGGCAGGCAGATCTTTGCGAGTTTGAGGCCAGCCTGGTCTACAAAGCGAATCCAGGACAGCCAGAGCTGTTAAACAGAGAAACCCTGTCTCGAAAAACCAAAAAAAAAAAAAAAAAGAATTTGTGGCAAAATATTATAAAGTCAAGTTTAGCATTACTTTCATGAGGTTATTCCCTGTGGCAAATGGAACTTAGCCCTGCATTTTTAACTCTCTCTCTCTCTTTATTACATCAAGTTACATCTCTATCACAGACTCCTCTCTCCTCCACCCCTCCTGGTCCCACCCTCCTACCCTCTGCCCCATCTCCCACCTATTCTACTCCTCCAGAGTGGGTTGCCCGTATATATCAGCCCCCCTCAGTTCATCAATCATATGAGTGTAAGAGCTAACACTAAGGGCCTTCAAAAAGAAAATTGTGACAGCTCACATTAGCAACTTAACAGCAGAACTGAAAGAGCTAGGGAAAAAAAAAAGCGAACACTCCCAAGAGGAACAGAAGGCAGGAAATCATCAAACTTAGGGCTGAAATCAACAACTTAGAAACAATAAGAACAATTCAAAGAATCAACCAAACCAAGAGTTGGTTCTTTGAGAAAATCAAAAAAATAGACAAACCCTTAGCCAAACTGACAAGATGGCAGAGGGAATACCCAAAACAACAAAATCAGAAATGAAAAGGGCAAAATAACAATAGACATTTAAGAAATCTAGAATCGCTTGGGGGGGCCAAGATGGCGGCAAACTGCATGGACGCATTTTGAATGTGGGAGAGAAGAGCCATAGAAAACAGAGTTGTTGGACACTGTGCAAAAACTGGAGGGTCTGGCCCCTCTGGGAACACTCACAGCACCCAAGGGACTGTTAAAAGTCCCAGGGCAAGGCTCTCCCCCCATCTCTTGCAGACACGGAAGCCACTAAATCTGGGATTCGGGAACTCCCATTTGGAGAGGCGCTTGGTAAGATCGATCACAACACACAGCAGGCAGAATCAAAGGCCACATGGTGATCTCCCACTAGCCTACTGGGCTCACCACACCTCAGGAGGACCTTATAACTACTTAGGAAACTTTGCAGAATAGTTGAAGGCTTAACAAGGAAGAAACAGGGCGCTTGGTGGGTGATCCACAGCCCCTCGAGCCGGAGCGGGAGGCCGGCGGGCAGAGCAGTCAGGGTGGGAAGCGGGCGCAGGCGGGCGGGGCTGAAGCCCGGCGCACCCACGGCAAAGCAGCTAGAGAGTGAGGCCGGCTCAGGCAGCGGGAGGGGCTAAGCAGCGAAGACGGGAGGCCGGCTCAGGTGGCGGGAGGGGCCGAAGCTCCGCCCACCCACAGCAGAGCAGATAGGGAGGGAAGCGGCCAGGCCTGTGGCAGAGAAGCCTAGTGGGTAACCAGAAGCCAGGGGACCATAGCTGTATTCTGGTAAACCCAGACATATTAGGTGTGGAGCCGGGCCCTGTCAGCCTCCGTGATGACAAACAAAGCCCACAAAATCTGTGCCTGGGCAAACAGGTCCATACCATCAGAACCATTATAGGCTGATCACTCAGTGTGCAACATAGAGAAGTCTGAACTGGGAGCAGTGAAACAATCCCGGACCATTACTCACTACCTGGGAATAGGCTGCACCAGCTCACAGTGATTCAGGCTATTAAAACCACAGTGACCCTGAGATCCCCCTGTAAGCAATGACAGATAGCCAAGCAATTCGACTCCTTTACCAAAGCATCCCCTGTGGATCCAAGCACAGAAAACAACAAGAACAGACAGCTAAACACACCCACATGGCCAAAGGTCCAAGAAAAAATAGAAATCAAGGAAATATGACTCCAACAAAGCAGAATTATCCTAGCTCATCCAATTCGGATGACCTCACACCAACAGTAACACATGAAAACGATGACAATTCTGCATTATGGAAAGTGATAGAGTCCCTTCAAGAAGAACTTAAATCCATGAAGGAATTCAAAGAAGCCACAATTTTACAAGCCAAAACAATGAACAACACCATTAAAGAACTCCAAGCCAAGGTGACAGAGCTTGAACAGGAAAAGGACAAAGCAATGAAAGATTTTCAGACAAAAACAAGCAAGCTGGAGAAGGAAATGTACAAAACGAACAATACCATACAAGACATGAAAATAGAAATAGAAACAATAAAGAAAACACAGTCAGAGTTAAAAGAGGAAGTGGAGAACTAAGGGAAGAGAACAGGAACTACAGATGTGAGTATCAACAATAGGATGCAAGAGATGGAAGACAGAATCTCAGGCATGGAAGATTCAATGGAAGAAATCAGTACAACATCCAAAGAAAATGAGTAGGCTAAAAAATCTCTCACCCACAACATCCAAGAAATCAAGGACTCAATGAAAAGACGGAACCTAAGAATCATAGGCATAGAGGAAAGAAAAGATTCCCAACTCCAAGGTCCAGGAAATATCTTCAACAAAGTCATAGAAGAAAACTTCCCAAACCTGAAAAAAGAGATGCCAATAAAAATCCTAGAGGCTTACAGAACACCGAACAGATTAGATCAGAAAATAAACTCCTCTCGCCACATAATAATTGAAACACCAAATGTACAGAACAAAGAAAGAATATTAAAAGCTGTAAGAGAAAAAGGTCAAGTCACATACAATGGCAGACCCATCAGAATTACACCTGACGTCTCCTCAGAAACTTTGGAAGCTAGAAGGGCCTGGACAGATATCCTACAAGTCCTGAGAGATCATAGGTGCCCAGCCAGACTGCTATACCCAGCAAAACTCTCTATCAACATAGATGGAGAAAACAAGATATTCCATGACAAAATCAAATTTAAACAATATCTCCCCACAAACCCAGCCCTACAGAAAATCCTAGAAGGAAAATTCCATCCCAGAGAAGAAAACTTCACCCAAGAAAACAAAGGGAATAGAAAACCCCTCAGCAACTAAACCAAAAGAAGCACAGGACCATCACCTATACCAAACTAATGGGAAACAACAACCCCAGGTCACTAATATCCATCATCAATGGTCTCAACTCCCCAATAAAAAGACACAGGTTTACAGAGTGGATCTGCAAGCAAGATCCGTCCTTTTGCTGCATACACGAAACACATCTCACTACCAAAGATAGACACTACCTCAGAGTAAAGGACTGGGAAAAGGTTTTCCAAGCAAATGGACCCAGGAAGCAAGCTGGAGTAGCCATCCTAATATCAAACAAAACAGACTTCCAACTGAAGTTAATGAAAAAAGACAAAGAAGGGCATTATATACTCATTAAAGGGAATATTCATCAAGAGGAAATCTCAATACTGAACATCTATGCCCCAAATACAAAGGCACCTACTTTTGTAAAAGAAACACTTTTAAATCTTAAATTGCACGTCAATCACAACACATTAGTAGTGGGAGACTTCAACACCCCACTCACAACAATGGACAGATCATCAAGACTGAGGCCAAACAGAGAAATATTGAGTCTAACAGAGATCATGAAACAAATGGACCTAACAAATATCTACAGAACGTTTCACCCAAACACAAAGGAATACACCTTTCTCAGCACCCCACGGAACCTTCTCCAAAATCGACCACATAGTTGGACACAAAGATAGTCTCAATAGATACAAGAAAATTGAAATAACACCTTGTATCTTATCAGACCATCACGGAAAAAAAGCTGGTCTTCAACAGCAAAAGAATCAACAGAAAGCCTACACACAAATGGAAATTGAACAGCTCCTTACTGGATGACCACTGGGTCAGAGAATAAATAAAGAAGGAAATCAAAGACTTCTTAAAATCCAACAACAATGAAGACACAACATACCCAAACCTATGGGATACAATGAAAGCTGTGCTACGAGGAAAGTTCATAGCACTAAGTGCATTCAAAAAGAAAATTGTGACAGCTCATATTAGTGAATTAACAGCTAAGCTGGGTGAATTGGAAAAAAAAAAAGCAAACACGCCCAAGAGGAGCAGAAGTCAGGAAATCATCAAACTTAGGGCTGAAATCAACAACTTAGAATCAAAAAGAACAATACAAAGAATCAATGAAACCAAGAGTTGGTTCTTCAAGAAAATCAACAAAATAGACAGACCCCTAGCCAAATTAACTAAAAGGCAAAGAGAAAGAACCCAAATCAACAAAATCAGAAATGAAAAGGGAGAAATAACAACAGACATTGAGGAGATCCAGAAAATATTCGGGTCCTACTTTAAAAATCTATACTCCACCAAATTTGAAAACCTAAGCGAAATGGACAATTTCCTCGATAAATTCCACCTACCAAAACTAAATCAAAATCAGATTAACAGCTTAAATAGCCCAATAACCCCTAAGGAAATAGAAACAGTCATTAATAATCTCCCAACCAAAAAAAGCCCAGGGCCAGATGGCTTTAGCACGGAATTCTACCGGACCTTCAAAGAGGAACTAACACCATTACTCTTCAAACTCTTCCACCACATAGAAACAGAAAGAACACTGCCAAACTCATTCTATGAGGCCACTGTCATTCTGATTCCTAAACCACACAAAGACCCAACAAAGAAAGAGAACTTCAGATCAATCTCCCTCATGAACATAGATGCAAAGATACTTAATAAAATACTAGCAAACCGAATTCAAGAACACATCAAAAATATCATACATCATGACCAAGTAGGCTTCATCCCAGGAATGCAGCGATGGTTCAACATACGAAAGTCTATCAATGTAATTCACCATATAAACAAGATGAAAGAAAAAAAACCACATGATAATCTCGCTAGATGCAGAAAAAGCATTTGACAAAATCCAACACCCCTTCATGCTAAAAGTTCTGGAGAGAACAGGCATACAAGGACCATACCTAGAAATAATAAAGGCAATGTACAGCAAGCCAGTGGCCAACATCAAATTAAACGGAGAGAAGCTTGAAGCATTTCCTCTAAACTCAGGGACAAGACAAGGATGCCCACTTTCACCATATCTCTTCAATATAGTACTTGAAGTTCTTGCTAGAGCAATAAGACAACTAAAGGAAATCAAAGGGATAAACATTGGAAATGAAGAAGTCAAATTATCCCTATTCGCAGATGATATGTTAGTATACATAAGCGACCCCAAAAACTCCACCAAAGAACTCTTACAGCTGATAAACAACTTCAGCAAGGTGGCTGGATACAAAATTAACTCAAAAAAATCAGAAGCCCTTCTTTATACAACAAACAAGCATACCGAGAAAGAAATAAGGGAAACAACCCCCTTCACAATAGCCACAAATAATATAAAATACCTGTGGCTAACTCTATCCAAGCAAGTAAAGGACCTATACAACAAGAACTTCAAGCCCTTGAAGAAAGAAATGGAGGAGGCTGTAACCGAACTTTTAAGTTATTATTTAACTCTTATTTATTTATTACTAAATTCACTTATAACAAACACCAACAATTTCTTAACTATTAATCCTATAAATTCCTACAACCCCTTTAACCTATCCACTAAACCTATTGATAATCATAACAACTACTTTCATACCCTTTTAGAATGATACAGTCTCTGGGGCAGGTCCTCAGTCGTCAGGAAACCAGTCTCGGGGGTAGACTCTTTAACGCACTTAGCAGTCCTTTTTCTGGATCTCTCAGACGCAGGTTCGTCAGGGTAAATTGGCTATCGAAGTCTCACTTTAAATAAGGCTTGAGGCTTTCTTCTCTCTGGGAGACCTCAGCGTCTGTAGGCCACCTTACTTCCTTCGTATCAGCAACTCTACCGTTCTGCCTCAGTCTTTAAAGCTGGCCACAGTTCCGTTCAGGCCACTGTTCGGACAGGTCAAACCCCTCTAGGCAAAAGCTGAGCCACAGGGTTTAGTCCTTGGCCTTTTGCTGTCTTGCCGAGGCTTTCTCTGCTCACCAGCTTCCTTCTGCCTCAGGGAGATCTGGCCATTGGTCTACCAGAACTTTCTCCAGCAGGACT
This sequence comes from Lophiomys imhausi, assembly GCA_907164525.1. Classification (NCBI taxonomy): domain Eukaryota; kingdom Metazoa; phylum Chordata; class Mammalia; order Rodentia; family Muridae; genus Lophiomys; species Lophiomys imhausi. Next base: position 3,115,514 of record CAJQZJ010032716.1, read on the forward strand.
CTCGGAGCTCTCTCATATCGGGGGCCCTTAGCACGCAGCTCTCTGGGCTCATCCACTTGTCCTTAAATAGGATCACTCCTTGTTCCACCTGCTTCAGCTTAATTTGGGCTCTGCCCACTTAGCAGTTGAAAGCAATGCCAGGTCATAAAGTCTTTCCTTGTTTCACCTGGCTTCAACCTTGTTTTTCAGTCCAAGGAGACTCCCCTCATTTCACCTGACTTCATCCATAAGCTGATAAGCTAATTGCTCACAGCAGTTGATCTTCATACCCCGAATTAAGAGACTGTATCAGAAACTTAGGTATTCACTAAATCTAACTTATATTAATCTATCAACCCCTTCAGGAGGCCTTTAGAAGATGGAAAGATCTCCCATGCTCATGGATAGGTAGGATCAACATAATAAAAATGGCTATTCTACCAAAACCAATATATATATTCAATGCAATTCCTATCAAAATACCAACACAATTCTTTATAGACCTGGAAAAAGCTATACTCAACTTCATATGGAACAACAAAAAGCCCAGAATAGCTAAATCAATCCTGTACAATAAAAAAGCATCTGGAGGTATCACCATCCCAGATTTCAAGCTGTACTACAGAACAATAATAATAAAAACAGCATGGTACTGGTATAGAAACAGACCAGTGGATCAATGGAATCGAATTGAAGACCCAAACATGGACCCACACACCTATGGCCAACTAATCTTTGACAAAGAAGCCAAAACTGCACAATGGAAGAAAGACAGCATCTTCAACAAATGGTGCTGGTCCAACTGGATGTCCACTTGCAAAAGAATGAAATTAGACCCATACCTATCACCTTGTACAAAACTTAATTCCAAGTGGATCAAAGACCTTAACGTAAGGCCGGCCACACTAAAGATACTAGAAGAAAAAGTAGGAGAAACCCTCTAACTCATTGGCACAGGTGACAACTTCCTGAACAGAACACCAACAGCTCAGGACCTGAGATCATCAATCAACAAATGGGACCTCATGAAACTGAAAAGCTTCTGTAAGGCAAAAGACACAGTCATTAGAACAAAACGGCAACCAACAGACTGGGAGAAAATCTTCACCAACCCCACATCTGATAGAGGGCTATTATCTAAAATCTACAAAGAACTCAAGAAACTAAATGCCAAGAAACCAAATAATCCAATCAAAAAATGGGAGACGAAGCTAAATAGAGAATTCACAAAGGAGGAATCCCTAATGGCCGGGAGTCACCTGAAGAAATGCTCAACATCCTTAATCATCAGAGAAATGCAATTCAAGACGACCCTGAGATTCCATCTCACACCTGTCAGAATGGCTAAGATAAAGAGCTCAAATGACAGCACATGCTGGTGAGGGTGTGGAGAAAGGGGAACCCTACTCCATTGCTGGTGGGAGTGCAGGCTTGTGCAACCACTATGGAGGTCTGTCTGGAGATATCTTAGAAACCTTGGAATAACTTTGCCTCAGGACTCAGCCATACCACTTCTGGGTATATACCCAAAGGACACCTCACGGAGACATAGGGAAGTCTCCTCATCTATGTTCATAGCAGCCTTATTTGTAATAGCTAGAAACTGGAAACAACCCAGATGTCCCTCAACTGAAGAATGGATTAAAAAACTGTGGTACATCTATACAATGGAATATTACTCAGCTATCAGAAACAATGAAATCATGCAATTTGCAACCAAATGGATGGATCTAGAGAAGCTCATCCTGAGTGAGCTAACCCAGACTCAGAAGGATGCACACGGCATCTATTCACTTATAGTAGGATTTTAGCTATATCGTACAGGATATCTGTACTACAACCAACACACCAAAAGGAACACGGATATAAACTTTTTTTTCATTTCTTTTTCTTTTTCCTTTTCCTTTTTTTTCTTTTTCCTCTCTTTTTTGTTGTTGTTCTTTGTTTTTGTGAGTTTGTGTGTCTGTTGGTCATTTTTTTTAGTTTTTCCCCCCGTAGCAAGGAGACACCTTTCACTGGCAGTACTGCCTCATAGGCCCCCGGTGTGTTAAGAGGCTCTTGACCCTCATATGACTCCTGATCTGTGGTGAGAGACTGTTATGCAGGGACACTCCACCCCAGAGGATCAAGATGGAAGGGTCAGGGGGTAAAGCATGGGAGGGTGGGGCTGGGAAGCGGGAAAAGAGGACAATATGTTAAGGATGTAACCTGTAGCAACAAACAAATAAATTTATTAATTAAAAGAAAAGCAGGTAACAACGTTAAAACACTGTAAATAAAATAAAGGATACAGCCATTCAGTCTGGTTTTATAAACCTCCAAGTGTCGAAAAAACGTAGAGCTAAGGTAAAATACAGGAGAAATGTGGTGTTAACCCATGCCTTTAACTTCCGCAGAGACGGGAGGAGCACCATAGAGTTAGTGGACTTATAAATTCTAGAGTTACACGGAACAGGGTGGTGAGGGTACACACCCTTAATCCCATCATTCAAGAAGAGTACACCCTTAACCCCAACACACTAGAGACAGAAACAGGCAGATCTCAGAGCTCAAGGTCAGCCTGATACAAAACAAACTCTAAATAGAGAAAAACTTCGATCCAGGAGTGGTGGAACACATCTTTAATCCCTTCAGATGGGAACCACAGGTCTCTGATCCCAATAATTAGAATGCAGAGACACACACATAGGATTTGGAAGGACCTAAGTTTAAAAGCTACTTACAAAAGGCCCACTCAATACAAACAAATTGTCCTTCGAGATCTCAAAATATATACACTAAAGCTGGTTTAGCTCCAAAATAACAAAATAATTTCTTCTTTAAACCAGATTGAAAGATAACACTTTATATATTGTCAAAAAACCAAATTTGCTTCAGGAGAAATATTACCTACCCCCCCCTCCAAAAAAAAAAGAGGATGATTGTCCCTGAGTGAGGATTAGGGCAGGGCTTTGTTCTTATCTTTCCAGGAGAATCAAAGCATCCATTCAAGGAACCCAGGGACAACTGGACAACGGAAACCTCAGCAGAAAACAGAATCAGACACCAAAAGAAGACGAGTGACCCAGATGATTCAGCCTGACAGACTCCCTCAATAGCTGTCTCCATCAAAAGCCTACAACCACAACAACTCAATATCGCTAAGACCGTTCAGCTCTACACAATGCCCCAGCCAGAACCTCAGTAAAGCCTGGAAGTTCAGCTTCTGCCTACAAACTCCTTAGGACATCTAAACAGCTGAGAACAGAAGGACTAACATAAAACGATTGTACTAACATTTTTAACCATTTTTCCATTTTGGTTCGGGCCCCAAACAGGTTTACTACGACCCAAATCAGCAGGAAGTCATTTTAAGAGAGCAACATCCCATACCCAGAGGGTGGGGAGGGTGTTTCTCCGCCCCCCCCTTTTTGGTTATTTGAAGGACAACTGAAAACTCTGTTATTTAGGGGAAGAGATTACAAGTTGTTAAATGGTCCTGTTTAATGGGTTTTGGAGGTTAGACCCAGGGTATTCCTTTTTTCCCTTTTCTGTATCCTTCTTTATCTCCTATGTAGGAATGCACGGACTTGAGAAAAATTGAGACATAGACATAGCACAGGAAGGACCAAGAAGAAGGGTCAGATTATTGACTATGCCCTTATACCTTTGTATATTGATAGAAAATTAGTAGTATATTTGGCTAAAGTGGTATTGACCATTGTTTATTGTGCAAAAATAAGATTGTATTGGACTACGTCGGTATTGATATTTGTATATTGATACAACATTAAGATTATAGTTGGCCACAATGGTATTGACCCTTGTATATGGACGCAATATTAAGATTGTATTGGGCCACATAGGCATTGATCTTTGTATATTGATACAAAATTAAAAGTATATTTAGCCACATTTGAATAGATCTTTGTATATTGATACAAAATTAAAGGTAACGCTTCCTAATGGTATCGTACCTAGAGACACTTAAAAATGAAATGTGAAGCTCTGGCCTCTTGATACCAACCGTCTTAAACTGTTTAGGATAGTTAAGAAAAAAAAACTCCTAGTCATGCATGCATGTCACCTTGTTAGCTACTATGACAGTCTATCACAGATATTCTCTAAGCTACTCAGTAATCAAGTTGTTAAGAGACAAGCAACATTTGCTTATCTAAATACAAGAGATAGATAGGGCATCTTCAAAAACCCCAAGAGATCTGCAGAATATGGCATTCAAAGATGTGGTCTTAAATTAAGATTTTTTCTTGATATCGTGACATATCAGCTCCTGACAGCACCCCCTATTCTACTCCAAGCAGAAGATAAGCATCGAAGAATCTCCAGTGTGAGATGATTGAATTAGTGGCAAGCTTATCTCTTGGCATGTAAAAACTCCTTGCTTCAACTGCAGACAGACTGCTGTCCAAAAACGACAAAACTTGGTAGCAGGGAAGTCGACAGCCTAGCTCTGCCAAGACAGGGTAGGTGTTAGTCCTTCATAATCCCTGCTCTACAATAAATGTCTGTCAGAGAAACAGGACCAAAAGGCTGAAGACTGATGCTGGAATGTATGGAGAGAAAATGG
>CAJQZJ010032716.1:3120459-3138461 GCA_907164525.1 Lophiomys imhausi
AACTGGACATTGGGAAGGTATACTGGGCCATTTAACTCTCATAAATGTGGCATATTTAATTCTGATGTTTTGTATAGAATTTACTGTTATAAGAAAAAGAATCATTTGTTGGATTGAAAAGGGAAGCTGTTGGGGGGGGGAAGAGGGTGGAAGGGTGGGACAGAAAGGGGGAATAGGGAAGGGTTTGTGACTGAGATGTAACTTGAAGAAAAAAAATAAAGTACTTATATAAAATAAAAAAAAAAGAAATCTAGAATCTTTAGGTCTTACTTCAAAAATCTATACTCCACAAAATTTGGAAACCTAAGTGAAATGGACAATTTTCTTGATAGATTCCACCTACCAAAGTTAAATCAAAATCAGGTTAACAAACTATACAGACCTATAACCACTAAGGAAATAGAAACAGTCATTAAAAGTCTCCCAACCAAAAAAAGTCCAGGGCCAGATGGTTTCAAAACAGAATTCTACCAGACCTTCAAAGAAGAGCTAATACCAATACTCTTCAAATTCTTTCACAAAATAGAATCAGAAAAAACACTGCCAAACTCATTCTACGAGGCCACAGTCACCCTGATCCCTAAACCACACAAAGACCCAACAAAGAAAGAGAACTTCAGACCAATTTCCCTCATGAACATAGATGTGAAAATGCTTAATAAAATACTGGCAAACCGAATCCAAGAATACATCAAAAGTATCATATACCATGATCAAGTAGGCTTCATCCCAGGAATGCAGGGGTGGTTCAACATATGAAAATCCATCAGTGTAATCCACCATATGAATAAGCTGAAAGAAAAAAACCACATGATCATCTAGCCCTCCATTTTTAAGAGGCCAGATGACCTTGTCTGTGGAGTGCATGCTTGAGGTGGACTTCCTGGGACCTCAGACACAGAGCTGAGTGGCTGATGCCAGGCTGCTCCCATGGTAGTCGCACTCAGTGGAACATTCCAGCTCTTTGGTGAATCAGGAGGCATTTGGTGGTATAGATTCTTAAGCTCTTGTTTTTGGGGGAAGTAGAGAAAAAAAGATTTTGTTCCAGCTTGGTTTCACATTTGCCTAAAGCTTAAGGAGGTCCAGCACATTTGTGTTGGTTAGTTGTGTTTTTTTGTTTCTGTCAACTGAATCCAAACTAAAGTCACCTGGGAAGAAGAAACTTTAACTGAGGACTTGCCTCCATCAGATTATCCTGTGAGGCATTTTTTTGATTAATGATTGATGTAGGTAGGAGGGCCCAGCCCGCTGTAGGTGCTGCTACCTGGGGCAGGTAGGCCTGGGTGGTCTAAGAAAGCTTGCTGAGGCAGCCATGGGGAGCAAGGCAGTAAGCATCGCTCCTTTATGGTCTCTGCTTTGAGTTCCTGCCCTGACTTCTGTCAGTGATGGGCCATGATTAGGATGTGTTAAGCCAAACACACCTTTTCTTTCCCACTTTGCTTTTGGTCGATATTTTATCATAGCAATAGAAAGGGAACTAGGCTGGTGTTCTTGTTCGGCGCTGGCTGATGGAATGTGCTTTGTACATGTGTGTGGGTTTCTTGTGTTAGCAGACAACACTTCCTCAGTAGTTCCCATGGGGCAGGCATGGATTCAAGGGCTCAGTGCTGATCCATTCTACCCCAAACCTCTTCAAGGTGGGTACTGCCACTATGTAAATCAACTGTTTGTACTCAATCTACTATGATGATGATGATGGTTTTTTTCTTTGTTACTTTATTAATGGGAAACTGAGAGTAGAAAACACACAAGTAATCCCGGAGCAGAGAGGGGAGTGTGAGAATTCTGGCCTCCAACTGGGCTGACTAGTTGGTAAGGTCTAATTTCTGTGAGGGAGTCCTTCTTGAATAGTACGGTCCAAGACATCCTGTGCCCCCTCCACACCCCGCCACCATAGCCATGCACACCACCCACAGGCACGTGTAGCCCTCCACATCCTACAGTCCTTTTGGAAATACTGAAAGTGATGCCACTCCACTTTCATTGTCACAGCAACACTACCATTAGGAACTTATTCATGACTTGTTCCTTTTTAAAGATTGATTTTGGAGACAGTATCTCCATGTATATATAACCCAAACTGGTGTCAAACTTGTGATCCTATTATTCAGCTACTGGAACACTGGAGGTTTATTGGATGGATATTCACTGCCACAATTGATTTATATTGTCCTTTTTATATATTGTGACTTTAGTTTGTCAATATGCTGTTAGATTATTTTAATTGTATTCATAAAAACTAACTGCTAGTATTCTTTTTAACACTGATTGTGAGAGGATTTAATTGATATTTTAATTTGAATATTCCTCTTTACTTGTTTATAAATAACAACTATAGTTCTATCATTTTATCATGTGTATGTGTATGTGTATGGAGATGTGTGTGTATGTATGTGTGTAGCTTTCATGTGCATGTTGGGGACCTGAGCTTGAGTCCTCATAGTTGTGTAGCAAGTACTTTGCCAACAGAGCTATCTCCAATCATTTCACCTGATACTTTATGCTCGGGATTGACCTGTGTTCTCTTCCTCCAAAACACTCAGATTCCCACCCCTACACCAGCACATGTGAATATAGTCTGACTTAGCAATGAGATTGCAGGTGTAATCAGATGAAAATGAAGTCATTAGGTTGTGACCTAATCCAATATAAATCAATGTTCTTACAAGAGAAGAGACCGAAGGGACTAGAAGCCAGGGATTGGATGATGGTTCCACAAGCCAAGGATTGTTCAAGGTTGCCATAGACTGGAGAGGCAGGAAGATCTTCCTGAGAACCCAAAGAGAGAACATGGTCCTCTTGATGCCTTGAACTTGGATTTATAGCTTCTAAAATGGTAAGAGAATGCATTTTGTTTCCTAAACCTCTATGGTTGTGTTACACTATTATGGCAGCTCTAGGACATTGATGTGTCTTAGAAATTATATCCACTATAACTAACCTACCCAAGGTTATGTTATGTCTTGTGGATTAAAAAGGAACATGAGGGATCCTAAGCTACAACCTTGGGTCTCTTCTCTAGTTCCCATTTTGCCATCTGCCACTTTGATGGGTTTTGTTTTCCCAGCAGGTCCTGCTGACTTTGTCCTTTATTTCTTCACACATGGAAGCCATGCAGTATTTTGAGTGACTCTTTGGCATCTGGAAAGCATCATTGTTTGTGGCCAGGCTGATTTCATGCCCATATTTTCTGCTTTCTTCATTCCACAAACGTTCTTGTGTCTAGGATCTCTAAGGTTTCCATCTTTCGCTGCCTGAAGCACAGCAAAGGGTTCCTGCAGTGAGAGTCTGCCAGGGTAACCAACCAGCTTGTGCTTAGTGATGTCTTTTACCTGAAACCCTCTACTAGCCTCCAAGAGTACACATAAACCCCTCCAATAAAATCTTTTTTATTTTTTAAAATTCTATTTGTTTCTTTTCAAATCTGTTAAGTTTGACAGGGTTTCCTCACCTGCCTTGCAGATATTAACAAATTTGTCAATTATTTCTTTAGACATGTTAACCAAGTAGTGGCACACACCTTTAAGGCCAGCACTTGGGAGATAGAGGCAGGCGATCTCTGAGTTCAAGGCCAGCCTGGTCTATAAATTATGTTTCAGGATGGTGAGGGCTACACAGAGAAACTCTGTCTCAAAACAAAACAAAACAAAACAAAACAAAACAAAACAAAACCAAAACCAAACCAAACCAAACCAACAACAAAACAAACCAAATCTTTCCTTTATCAAGCAATATCTGCTTAGATGTTTCAAGCTCTATGGAACCCACAAGCCCTACATAAGAAACCTATGTTGGGAATAGGGGTATAAATTGGTGGAGGAACATATATCTCACCATAAGGTGGCTTCAAAATAGACCATGCAACCCCTCACCACATTCTCTTCCTCTCTCTCTCTCTCTCTCTGTCTCTCTGTGTCTCTCTCTACCACACATACTTAAACATACACATAAACACATACACAAACATACTCAAACATACACTCACACATATATGCACACAAACACACACATGCCATATACTAAACACACACACACTCTTACCAAATACCATACATATCATACATACAGACACACACATACACAACTGAATTTATGCAGTCTTTCATTTTTAAGATTTTATTTTATTAGAAAAATTTAACCTGTATTTTAATTTTATGTAGATGGGTGTTTTGTCTGTATGTTTATATCCAAGTGTATGCAGTGTCTGCAGAGGCCAGAAGAGGACACTGGATTCCCTGGGTTTCAGATAGTTGTGATCTGGGTGAGCAATGAGGATAAAACCAGGGTCCTCCGGAAGAGCAACCAGTGCTCTTAACCACTGTGTCATCTCTCTAGCCCCTGTGTGGTTTTTAAAATATGTTAACATGTCTATTAGAAATAAATTGTTTCAAGCATGTGTTCATCCTAGGCAATAGAAACTTTCAAAAGTAAACAAAGAATCAATAATTTCTCTGGTTTATTAGGCAGAGTGGCAGCACTTTTCATTTATAAGAATATTATCAACTTTTTTGATTGATGAATAGTATCTGTACATATTCATGAGTATGCCACATTTTTTTTATTTAAGGGAACAATGTTTCTCACACATGCAAAGTTAATAGAAATAGAATATTTCTATTAAAATATTTAAAAACGATTGTGCTATTAGTTAGAATCAAGGGTACCTCAAAGCATAAAATATTGCTAACTTAAGTTATAAAACCCTTTGGCTTGAATATATAAAATCCTCCACACTTTGCTGATTATCAAGTTTAAGGAACTTGTGAACAATTTGAAGAATCTGTTTCCTAAGGATGCTTAATACAAGGTGTTTTTGAGGAATCTATTTCCTAAGGATATTTAATACAACGTGCTTTTGAACATTTGGCCCATCATACAAGAAGAATCTTTGTTCTTACTTGCCATCCAAATTTAGAATTGTCCCTTTTTATCCACAATTTTCCTTCCTGTGGTTTCAGTTACTTGTGGTCAGCTGAAAATAATAAATGAAAATTCTAGAGCTAAACAATTCCCGAGTGTTAAATTGCACACTGTTGTGAGTGGCATGACCAGCCTTCATGCCACCGTGTTCCTCTTGAGCTGGACACGACCCATACTTGTGTAGCATCCGCCCTTCGGTCACACAGCAACCACTTCAGATGGACTGTCACAGCGTCAGCACTGGCTTGTGTTTTACGTAATCACGGCCCCAGAGTGCAGGAGTAGCGGTGCTGGCAGTTCAGTTAGAGTAGAGAGAGCGCTACTTGTTTATTCCATCATTAGTTATTGTCAATATCTTGATTGCATCCAGCTAATGGAGCTCACTTTAGCCTAGGTACAGATGTATTGGAAAACAAACCTGGGAAGTATGGAGTTCAGTGCTGTTCGGGTTTCAGGGCTCCATAGGCTTCTTGTAACCCCCTCTTCACAGATCATGTGAGCTGAGGGTAGGAATATCGGGCCACTGGATTTAGTCTGAAAAAGCCGAGTGAGGAAACAGTAATGGCCACTAAATGCAGAGCCATGGAAGATTGTTTCTTCTCCCCCTTTCCCAGCTGTGATGAAGCCCGTGGAGGTGCTTGAATGCATATCCCCAGGACAGCACCACTCAGCAGCAAGGCTTTCTTTCCTTGGATGTGTAAAAAGCCAGCTAAACACTGCCCCTGTTGTCCCTTTAGCCTCTTCACCTCCCTCAATTTCCGAAAGTTTGGGATCCTTGACTCTGAAGCAGCTGTACCCAGTCCTCTTGAATGGTTCCCCCACATAGCGTTTGTGCACATACCCAGCAATGGGTGCCCCAAAGGAGAAGCCAAGTCTCTGTCTGGTGGCAACATAGTGAAGAGAAACTGTGCCTCAGTTTCCTCATCTGTTAGAGGGCAATAGTAATTCTTCCCAGGCCATATACATGCTGGGAGGAATAAAAGGGACCAGTACTAAAAAGAACAGCCAGTAACACATACAAAGTGGTCAACAAATACCTGAGGTTACCATTCAGTCCTTAGAAATGGTAGGCACAGGCTCTGTTAACTCACCTAGGGAGAGGGTTACTCTTGAGAGAGAGCGTTTTGAATGTAGTTCAGAAATAATTAAATGCCTTCCTCGATTGAAATAGAAAGGCAATTAACACAAGGAAGCATTTTTCTCTGTGGTATCTAGGACATATTTTTTTTTCTCATTTTCCTTTTGTAATGGGAAAATGTGAAACTCGCCCTGGTGAGGTTAGCTGTTCCCCCAACAAACAGGTTTCAAATAGGGAAAGTGGGTAGGACCCTAGAGATCTTACCATCCACAGGCTGGGTAGCAATGGCGCCTAGGGCTCAGTCAAGCTCTTCAACCCCTCTGGGTTTCAGACTCCCTAAGCATAAATTTGGGATAAACTATACCAGTCTACAATAGTGGTGGGAGACATGTCGGTCATGAGTGTGACTGTAGTAGCTCAGCCAGTTTCAGAGCCAACCTTACAGTGGGCTTTCTATTCCAGGGAGCAGCTTGCCCATGTAACATGGAGCCTGGAAGCCAATGTGGAACTTCTGACTAAGGCCACATAAGGGGAAGTGAACAGACTGAAAGAGTGTGTGGAAGTATTTATGGACTACATCTGGGAGTGGCTTTCATCAAGGGCTGCTGGGAAATTCTGGCTAGCTGTGGTCCAGAAGGAGCATGCTTAACAGTTCTCCATAGAACAATACTGCAGGGAATATTCACCCATTCATTCACTCTGTATTCTTTGCCAATGAGATACTTGAGGTTCAGAAAGGTTACAAGCAGTAGGGAGGTTACCTGCATAATTCTTTCTCAGTTTTTACTTGGGGTCAGAGTTATTAGGGATTGAACCCAGGGATTAGCTCATGCTAAGCAAGTAGTCTATCACTGATATCATTGAGCTATATCCAGCCCCCTCCTAAGTTTTTGTTTGTTTGTTTATTTGTTTTTGTTTTTTAAGACTGGGTTACACTAAGCTGCCTAGGCTGGTTTTAAACTGACTCAGGCAGACCTCAGGCTTTCAATCCTCTTCCTCCTTCCCTTCCTCCTCCTCCTCTTCCTGTTCCTCCTTTGTTACTCCTCCTCCTCTAGTTCCCAGAGAGGCTAGGGTGACAACATACACTAGGAGGGGGTGCAGGGGATATGAGTGTATGTGTGTATATGTGTGTGTGTGTGTGTGTGTGTGCGCACGTGAGAGATTATATATATATACACATATATAATAAAATATATATGTCACACACACATATATATGTATATGAAATTTTTATTTTTATTTCTAGTGTGTGGATATGTGCATCTGAGTACAACTTCCTGAAGTCCAAAAGTATTATTCTGGAACTCCAGTTAAAGGCATCTGTAAGGCCCCATGTGGGTGCTACAAACTAGGATCCTCTGTAAGAGCATTATGTGATCTTAACTGCTGAGCCATCTCTCCCTCCCCCTGAAAACACATATCTTTTTGATAGTGATAGAATATAGGTAACATTTGCTGGGTTTTAATGTTTGTAACTGCATGCTTCAGTGCTATCTAAAATATATTTTGAGAGTGGGATGTTCCTAGGTGGTTGGTTGTTTTCCTGTTTGTTTGTGGTGCTGGGATCCAACTTAAGGCCTTGGGATATGTTAGCCAAGCACTCTACTGCCTCGGAGTTACATCCCCAGCCCCTGGCTGAATAAGAATTTAAAAACAGTATTTTCATTTCAGTCATAATCTTCAAAAGTTAAACATAGCTAGACACATCTAGGCAATTACTTTAAAACTGAATATTGGCACAAAATTTTTGAGCTCAAACTTCATTATGTGGTTATTGGTACTGACAGCAATCCATAATTGTCATAGTTTTTTATGCTGGAATGATCTCTTTAAGCTTTTCCTATACAACATAAATTAAGGAAGATTTTGTGGTAGTTCAAAAAAGGAGAAAAATAGTAGAAAATGGGCATTATGGAAGACATATTATATAAACACACCACACCCCAAGGAACCTATTTAATTGTAATTGGAGCTATGTTGACATTTTGGCGGTGACAAATTCATTTCCACAAAATAACATGCTATCAAACACATTTTGTTGTTTATTTTAAAAATCTTTAATTTTGTGGGATTTCCTTTGTAATTTACTTTAGAATTTGTTTTCCCTGGTTTTTGTATTTATTTTATTTTATTTTTGATGCAGTGTATCATTTGCAGACCCAGATAGCCTGGAATTTTCTATGAAGACCAAGCTTGCCTTGAAGTTTTAGAAATCTGCCAGCCTCTGCCTACTGAGTGCTAGTATTAAAGACGTATGCCACCACACTCAGCCTCCAAAGTTGTTCATTAGTTATAAAAGAATTTATTCATACTGTTGATATTAATCCCAAAGATGGGAGGAGAAAGACCAACACCCCAAATCATCATGGCCAAATTAATTAAAGCAACATTTTTATTCATGTACATGGGCTGCCTCCTATTAAAGAGGGGTTCAAGAGGTCAGCATTGGATGTGAAGAAGGCAAGGTTTTTATAGCTTGGGGGCAAGGGGTTTCCAAATAAAAGATTTGGTGGGCAAAATAGGTGGGTTACAGGAGCAGAATTTAAGCATAACAAGTTAGTTCCTCCTGAAACAAAGACATGATTTCAAGGTGGGCGTAACAAGGTAGTTTATAACAACACAACAAGGAGGTCAGAGGGGGCCATACAACCTTTTGAAACAAAGGGAGAGTTGCAAGATGGTTATAAACAGCCTTTTGAAACAAAGACATGATTGCCAGTCTTGGAAGAAGCAGTACAGAACCATTTGTAGGGTTACAGGTGGGGCATAGCACAATTCTTGAAAAACAGAGGTTTACTCAAAAACAGGAATGATCCTAGTTTGTCTTTGCTGTAAGATGGCTTTTAGGCCTAAGATGGAGGCAGCCGGTTCTTCAGCTTGCCAGTCAAAAAACAAATAAATAATTTAAACAAAGAAGCAGTGTATGAATAAATTAACAGAATTTTTCTTAAAAGGTATCTGTCTATGGTTAAGTTCAAATGTCCACCCAACGGAGATAGTTTTCTTCTAAAAAAAGACTTGAACTAGGAAGCTATAGCAGTCAAGATAGGCTGATGTGGGCTGCATCAGCAAGTAGGGCAAGGCTCTTGGTGGGGTCAGCACTTGCTGACCTTCAGCCCATTGCACACTGTTGGAGGACAGAAGCTCATCCCAGCAGAGTCCAAAATGATGCATCCACCTCTGCTTATGGAAGGAGTGATCTGAGGGTTCTCTCATCTCTCATTAAAAGTTGTGTATCGAGTAAACAGGATGGCTGCATCAAATTTCAAGGACGATAGTGTAATCTTCTTGGACACCCAGGAAAGTAAAACCAGGTATCTGTTTAACAACAAAAGCATTACACATCTGTCTATATAGAAGTGCTCTATAGAGTGGGTGGGTCCTTCCTTCCTTCCTTCCTTCCTTCCTTCCTTCCTTCCTTCCTTCCTTCCTCCCTCCCTCCCTCCCTCCCTCCCTCCCTCCCTCCATCCCTTCCTTCCTTCTTTCTTTATTAGAGATAGGGTCTCCTTATATACACTTAGCTGGCCGGGAACTCACTATGTAGATCAGGTTGGCCTCAAACTCAGAAATGTTTCTGCCTTTGTCTTTCCAGTAGTGAGATTAAAGGTGTGTGGGGCCACCTCCAGCCATGGTAGCATACTTTCTATGCTGTGGTAAAGTTGCTGGCAGCTTTCTGCAGGCGGCTCGGCGGCCCCACGCGGTAGAGGTGAAGTTTCATTTCACGTCTTTCCCTGTTGACAGGCGCCAAGGCAATAACAACTCTCTGCCAACTTTCAATTATTACCTAAACGAAAAGAACTGTATTGGTGACAATCAGCCATGCCGCTGCAAAGATGAAGAACAAATCTCAGTGGACATTAGTCACGCAGCCAGTATTTCTCATAGGTTTCCTGGAAATTGGTGGGAAATATCCTTAGGTGACCACCAGCTCATGAAAAAAGCCACAGGGAGATTTTCCTGTAGGTACCCTTCCTGAAAATGCTGTCACTCAAACACCTCCAATGGCAGCTTGCTAGAGAGGGGTGCTATCCTGCAGGCTATCTGGTCTAATTGTTTTTAATTTTTCTGTTATAACAAAACAGCACAGACAGGGTGCTTTAACCAACAGACAATTAGTCCTTACAGGCTCGAAGGTTAGGAGTCTGAGATCAATGCCAGATTGGTTAGTTTCTGCAGTGGTTCTAGGATTACAGCTAAACTTGCTTTGCAGTCCCAGATGGTGAATCTCAAACTTGGTTCCCCCCCCCCCCCCCAGTGAAGGGACTCTCTTCCTGTCCTGCAGATGGCTGACTTCTGAAATAGCTATGTGTTTGCTATTGTTTGAGAGGTAGTACCAGCACACGGGGAGCCTCCATGTCAAGGTTTCAGCATGTGATTTGGTGGGTGGAACTCAACCATTCAGTCCATAGCATGAGATGAGGGACTGAAATCTGGAAAAATTAACTTGCCTTAGGTGATGTTTCTTTTTTTTTTTTTTTTTTTTTTTTTGTGGTTTTTCGAGACAGGGTTTCTCTGTATAACAGCTCTGGCTGTCCTAGACTCACTTTGTAGACCAGGCTGGCCTCGAACTCACAGAGATCCGCCTGCCTCTGCCTCCCAAGTGCTGGGATTAAAGGCGTGCGCCACCACCGCCCGGCTAGGTGATGTTTCTTAAAGACTTAATTGGCCAAGTATTTTTACTTTGTATTTTTGTCAATTTGAAATTATAGAAGTGAGTGTAATGGGGAAAGAAATGTTTCTTCTTTTTTTTTGTAAAAGATTTGTTTTTATTTGTGTATATGTATGTGTGCCTGTCTGAGATCTGCTGCGTGCATGTTGGTCTTCATGGAGGCCAGAAGATGGTGTGAGATCCCTGCTGCTGGAGTTACAAGTGGTGGTTGTGAGCAGCCCAATGTGGCAGAAATCTTAATAGCTGAGCCATCTTTACTGTCCTGAGAAATGTTTCTTTATTCCCCCATGGACCTGCTAAAAAACCACTTTCAGACCTTAAGGAAACTCACTTCATAGTGTGTCTGCAAGTAAGCAAAATGCTCTTGGAAAGTCCTATGTGGACCTTGGAATAATTTTGAGGTTCCTTTTCACGATTTCTGCACTTCCTTTCTTTTCCTCTTTTCAAGGTTTTCCAAATGATGGTGTGAACTCCAGGAATGACTTGACTAAAATGATGACATTCAGAATTTTGATTATTCTTTTCATCTGATGGAGAAATCCACTTTTTTTTTCTTTTCACTCAAGGGAAGACTTTTCTTATTGTCTCCCAGAGGAAAAGATATTAGTTTCCTAAGTACATTAGTCAAGAAGGGTAGGCTACACTTCAGTCAAAGAATTTTCTGTGTTTTATAGTAACAGGATAATTTCCCACTCTTGCCAAATGCACCTATGAGTACAGGGCACTCCACTGCACAGAAACTTTACAGAGAGTGTGACATGACAGGTGAGTGCAAACTCCATTTGAGGATCCCCCCAGCTAGGGAAGAAAACTTGGCGAACTGCACACGGGCTCTTCTTGTTTCTGCCCATGAGTGACATGCCACGCCTGCTAATTCCTCATTGGCTGCCCATGAGTGACGTGCCACGCCTGCTAATTCCTCATTGGCCAATGCGAATCACAGGGCTTCTATACATGCAGGGGGCTCAGGATACTGCAACCTGGAAATCTTAGAAGAAGCCTTCTGCAAGCCGAAAAGTATCCAGAATTTTGGTGGCTATCCCTATTGACTACCATGGTCAGAAAGAAGACAAGGAAGAGGAGGGACATCAGGAGGAAAAGGAGGGGAAGGGAAGGGAGAAGGTGAGGATGAAGAAATAGATTCCAAGTTGCTAAAAAGTCAATGAGTCACATCATCAGTATGAGCCAAATTCCCAGTGAAGGATAATGAAATCTTATCGGCCATACAACTAAACCCCTGAACACATTGGTTCAAGGCTGATGAAGTCCCACACATCTCTCCATCTCCACATAAGAGCATCCCATGAAACAAGAAACAAATACATATGAATTAAACTAGATCCAGCCTGCAGTGGGGTTTCTAGAAATGGATCATGGACCGGCAGGATGGGGAGGAGGCGTGGCTCTCTTTTGTGGGTTCTCCTGCCTCACTTCTCTGAGGAGAAATTACACAGGGCTGTGACATGACTATGCCGCTCATTGGCCTCCCCAGAGTATGGAGGTTCAAACCTGAGCAAGCTGGAAAGTTCATTTTCACACAAATTACAGGAGTAATTCTTTAATAAGTCATTCTAGAAAGAAACACTGAACTTTAAAAACTCTAGTCTTATAGAGAAATGTCTGAGGCCTAGACTATGTTCCAACAACCCTGGTTTGTTTCTCTTACTTGATTGTAACCATTTGCACACACACATTTGCTTAATTTCAAAGCTTTTAATGTGTCAGTTGCACCAATGGCTTTTTTTTTTTTTTTTGGTTTTTCGAGACAGGGTTTCTCTGTGTAGCCCTGGCTGTGCTGGACTCACTTTGTAGACCAGGCTGGCCTCGAACTCGCAAAGATCCACCTGCCTCTGCCTCCCAAGTGCTGGGATTAAAGGCGTGCGCCACCACCGCCCGGCTAAACCAATGGCTTTTTTGTTTGAATTTGTTTGTTTGTTTTCTTTTTTGTTTTTCCAAACAGTTTCTCTCTGTAGCCCTGGCTGTCCTGGAACTCATTCTGTAGACCAGGCTGGCCTTGAACTCACAGAGATCTGCCTGCCTCTGCCTCCCAAGTGCTGGGATTAAAGGCGTGTGCCACCACGCCTGGCACCAATGGCTTTTTTGAGTGGGGGAAAAACTCAGACTAGCTCAGAATCTCCCCTAATTTAAAAAAAAAATAGAATTTTGTACTTTCCAGAGTAAGAAGCATGTTTATAGTCTCCCTTTAAATCTTTCTTGGAGGCCGGGCGGTGGTGGCGCACGCCTTTAATCCCAGCACTTGGGAGGCAGAGGCAGGCGGATCACTGTGAGTTCGAGGCCAGCCTGGTCTACAAAGTGAGTCCAGGACAGCCAAGGATACACAGAGAAACCCTGTCTCGAAAAACCAAAAAAAAATAAAAAATAAAAAATAAATAAATAAATAAATAAATAAATCTTTCTTGGCAAAAGTCTACAGAGAGGAAAGGGTAGGAGGCGGAGCCTGATGATTTACTATTTAGTGATATCTCTCCCCTCTCCACCCCTGAAATATTTTTAACATATCAGGGTTAACATAAACACTCAAACCACCATAAAGTCAAGGTCCCAACACATAATTCATGTTCAAAATGACAACGAAGATATAACCACGAGGTAATTTCATATGCAGGTACAGTAAGCTCTATGTAGGGAGGGTAGATGCATCTTGTTCCCTGTGTTAGTTTGTGTCTCTCAGTAGTTACATTTTTGAGCTATGATGCAGTGCTTGATAGAGCATGGAACAGTAGTATAACAGGTGTGTAGCATTCACTTCTCTCATTTGTCCCTTACAGCAAACCTATCTTTAAGAATATGGAGGTTGAGGGGCTGGAGAGATGGCTCACTGGTTAAAAGCATTTGTTGCTCTTGCAAAGGACTTGGGTTTGGGTCTCAATACACACATAGCAGCTGTCTGTAACTCCAGTTCCAGGGTATCTGCCTTCAGTGGCAGTGGGGCATGGAATATGCTATACATACATTGTCCAGGCAAAATATTCATACACATAAGATAAACATAAGTAGTAAAATATATTTAACAAAAGAATAAGGAGACAGAGGAGGGATGGTTGCCTTGATCAGACTCCCTTAGGCAGAGAGTGGTGGAATATGCTTTGTGATCAATCCTTGTGTGTGTTTGTCAATCAAAGTTCTTGCCAAACTTATCCTGGATAACTTCTCTGGAGAAATGGGTTTACACGAACATGAATGCCTGCTCTGAGTCTTGTCTGGCCATATAACCTGAGGCCCTAGAGCTGATGGAGTCTGCAAGACACAGGAACAGAAGATGTGTTCTTGCTTCAGATAGACGGACCCACGTTACACTTTGCAAGGTGACCTCGGGTGGGCCCTTTTTTTTCTCTAATATTTGTTTCTTCATGTGCAAATTAAGAAATAACATCAGAGCTTGCTGTGTGGCTTTGCTGGGAAGATTGAGTAAGACTTTCTTATGGTTAGAATAGTATATTGTTTTAGAGACTCCATCACAATACTCAATAAGTTCTAGATTGGGTTGGTGTTGGAAAAACAGTCTTCCACATTATTGAGGGACTTCTAGGTCAGAGAGGGGAGAGAGACAGTATTTCTAGCAGTGTGAAACCTTAGGGGAAACCGTGGAAAGATACCCATGGGCTGCCTTGGAGGAAAAGGTTCATTGAGGCAACCTTGGAGATTGAACTGTGGCGGGTGGATAGTCCAGAGGTGTTCAAGATGTGCCTGGGAAGACGAGGAACTTATTAACCGAATAAAGAAATGGTGAATGTGAACTGGAACCAGCACTGGGAATTTATAGGCTGGGTCCTGCAAAGTCTCCCTGCCGAGCGGCAGTGCCGCGACTGAGCTAAAAAGATCGCGAGGTGGCGCTGTGACTCCACCTTAGAAGACAATTCTTGCACGCAAGTAGCCGGCAGGCCGGGATCCGCTGAGGAGGTCTTGGGGAAGGTCGCGTTAGTTGGTTTGGCTGGGTCTTTGTGGCAGCCAAGCAAATCAACAGCGGTAAAGGGAAAGAACTCACAGGCAAATCTCCCGGAAGCGGTCTCTTTTTGGACGCGGCATCAATAACCTAAAACTGTCCGCGAGGAACCATTAAGAGCGTGGAACTGTCCAGCAGGGACCGTTGTGCTCTCAGTTCGTGTAATTTGTGGGTGGAAATTACACCTGATCTGAAGGGAACGGAGCTGGGCGCTCACCCCGGCCTGTGGCCGTGCCCTGCTCATCCAACAGGCTCCCTCCCACCCGTCCGGCCAGGGGACCTTCAGTCTCACTGCCTCCCTTGACACCTCGGTTTCCACCCAGCCTGCTGCTCTCCCCTAGCTGGGCTTAGATTTTTTTTTTTTTTTTTTAGGATGTCTTTGCTGCATTTAATACACACAAGCGTACACATGAAACACGTGTGAGTTCGGGCTCATACTCATGTGTATGATCTTGCTCGGCACACAAGTACTTTTGCACTTGGACGCCATGCTCACCCAAGATATGTCTACACATTACACTCATACGCGCTCTTGATGTCTAGAGGTGAGCCGGTGCTCACTCCCGTGGCTCCCCAGTCAAGCGCTGATGCTCCCACGGAGCCAAGAGTGCGCGGTAACTTCTCTGCACCTTACGTGCACTGTGCAGGCCCACAAATATGCAGCCGAGGATCGCTGGTGGCAACCTGTACATTCGCACCACGGGAATCTTAAACAAAGGCGGCAGCGAGGACCGCGAAGCTCACTGCGCCGCGCGAATACCCAGAAAGTCGCCGAAGAAATGGGTGCACAAACTTTTTGTCACTTGCTTACGTTGAGCTGACCTCCTGAATGCACTTTTCCTTCCTGAACTTTCCTTTAGGGGAACAGGCCCACTTCTCTCTTAAATTTTTATCGGCTCCCCTGTTTTTTTTTTTTTCCTTCCACCTCAGTTTGTGCTTTAAAACTTAAGCAATGTTAATTTATAAACTGTCGGAGGGCTCCCTTCTAACAAACACCCTGGACTCCCCTGTGTGGAGGGAGCCGGCTGCAGTCTCTTAGGCAGACAGGCAAAATTCTCAGGTCGGGTACTAGTCGGGCTCCGTACAGGGCAGCACCCGGCCCAGACTAGAGTTCTTTTTCTGGAACTCCACCAGCTGTTTTCTCCTAACTCAGAATTACCTGGAGTTTTATCTATCTGTGCTCAGGCCAAAACAGAATCATCTCCATCCTCACTCCCCACCCGCCGTCACCACCACCACCAATTAAAACACGCGCTCAGCTGTCCAGACTTCTGTCCTGTAATGGACGTCGCGGACACGGCAGTCAAAGTTCGGCACTTAAGCGTCTTTTCATTACACAAGTTTGCCAGAGGTTAGACGTCAGCTGGGACAAGGAGAGACTACGAGACACAAACAGGGTTGGAGTTGGTAGGTCCCTGGGGAGCCCTGTCCTGGGTAGCCTGGAGAGAAGCACCCACTTACATTATAGCGCAAACGTGTTTTCAAACAGTCGCATTCGTTAGGATTTTCCCGAAACTCCGCTCTTCTCGCTCCTGTGCGGCTTGCCCTCACAATGACAAGTGCCCCCTCCCCTCATCTCACCCCTGCTATGTGCAGCTCAGTGTTCAGGTGGTGGTGGGTGGACAGTGGATGCTTTTGCCTGGTGGAGGTTTGGCTCCAAAGTTAATAGCCCTGGGCCTGGAGACAATGACCTGATAGCTTTATTAGAGGTATGGCTGGCGGGGAAGGGGGTGCTGGAGGGGATGGGACAAGGACAAGGTTTTATCCGCTTGTCTTACAAACCCTCAGTTTCCTCATCTGTACAATGGGAGTGGACCGTGGCGGAAATTGAGAAATTTCACGTCTGGTAAATCCAGCAACAAATGGGATCTATTTATTGTCTGGGACGATCCTGGGGGAAACCCGAGAGAGACCTCAGCTCCTTCCGAGAGGGGAAATTTTCGTGGAAATGTGCAGCTCCTCGTCCTCTCCGGGTTGACTGCAGTCCCTGGTGCAACAGAGCCTAAGAGAATGTTTATTCGGCCTCTACCTCCTGTGAGTGGCTGTCACTCTCTTCTTCAGTTTTCTAGTTGGTTCCAAGAAGAGAAAGGTTATCCCAGGGACAGGGGCTAGATGAGCAAAGGGGGGACTTTTCCGGAGCATCGCGAGGTCGCAAGCCCGGATCAGAGTCCGGATTTCCGGTGGCGCTCTGGCCTGCGGCTCCCACGCTCCCCATAGCGGTGGGTGGATGCCACCCGGGGACAGGCCAGGGCTCAGTGGGCCTGTGGGTCCCTGTCCTCGGTAGCTCCCACCTACGTCCGCGGTGTCTTTCCGTCACCCTCGTCTGACTGCACCCCGCTTTCTCAGGGCTCAGGGTCGCTACTAACTCTGCCGGGTTACCCTGATAGTGCCCAGACGTCGACCTGTCCCTATCACGCATCTCAAACGCTTAGTGGCCCCGCGACTCCCCCAGGAGCACGGCAGCACGCAGAGGACGTTTGAGTACTGGCGCTTGTTTCTCCATTTCCAGTTCCTTCCAGCACTGAATGAAAAGCCTGTCTCCTACTGGGGTCACAGCTGCCTCTGGCAAGGAAGCTAAGAAAGGTGAGGGCTGTTTCCCCCAACTGTTGGTCCTGTGGGTGGAGGGTTCTCAAGACCAAGAGAGAAGAACGCGCTTCGGGACAAGTCCCAAGCCTGGCCTCCTGGGGGCAGACAAGCAAAAGCCATCCCCTCTTTTCTTGGGACATTACCTCTGACTCCAGTTCCACTGAATTCGAGGGGTCTTTCTTTTTACTGAAGGGCAAACAAGGGAGTATATTTCTACCCGAGCCCCTAGAAGTTACTGTGTAGTTGATATGCCCAATGAGAGGGAGTATGAGTTTACAGACATTTGGGGTAGGCTTGGGTGCCAGAAGTCGGGCTTAAGGAGCGCGTAGGGAGGGTCTTCTTGTGCCCTAGCCTCAACTTTCTCCAGCACCGGAGGATCCCCAAAGCTGGGCAGTCCTGCCAAGTAGGAAGAACCCTCTGAGGGCCAGTCCATGACCCCATCCTCCACTCCCGCTGAGGAACCTGCCAGAAGTTCAAAGGAAACGTTATTCCAGAAGAAAGATATTCCTTTCTAGTGGCTCCTTCCTGATAAACCGGCAGTGTTCTCTCCTCACATAGTTTTTCGCTTCTCATACCTTCCTTCTCTCCTTTGCTTTTTTTTTCTTTCCTCTCAGAATGGAATTACTAAATGTCTTTAAATATAGATTTCTAGGTCCCAATGTCAGAGGCCTGATCTTGCAGCTGTGAATGAAGCCTGGAATTTTGAATGTTCAACAAGTATCCCTCTCCCTCATGTGAAAACACACACACACACACACACACACACACACACACACACACACACA
>CAJQZJ010032716.1:3138471-3169383 GCA_907164525.1 Lophiomys imhausi
AGAGAGAGAGAGAGAGAGAGAGAGAGAGAGAGAGAGAGAGAGAGTCTATAATTCTGTGGTTCTGGGTGCCGCTCTCAATTTTCTGTCACCCTCTCTCATGCCTGCTTTCTTTCTAGCCTCCTTGTACTTAAACGTTTATTACTGGATGCAAAAGCCAGGTTAAAAGTCCAAGACACCCAGGTGAAAATCTACAATTGCACTCAGCCTAATGAAAGTAAAGTATGACCACCATCCCAGGTGAGGTGCCTGCTGCCTGTCCAGCCAAAGGGAATTCATGGTGTCCAAAGATTCTTGCCACCCACTCTTTGCATTCTTCTCCTCTGGCTTGGTGGATGGATATGAAAATTGCTTCCTTTGTAGTTAGTTTCTGGAGAAATGGTTCTCTGTGCCAGTTTCTCTTTGAGGATAGTGAGTATCATGTGCTCACTGACACCAGGGTCCTTTGTTGATGACCTCCAGAAGTATGTTCTGTGTAATTGTTGCTAATCACAAGCCCTCAGTGTGACTGCATTTCTCCTTTTTCGGGCAATGGTCCTTTCCTGACTGTATGCTCCCCATCACTGGGGCATTTGCCCTGTTACATACAGCTTTAAATGCTTTGGTCTGATTACTAAAAAGAAAAGTAGAAAGTCAAGCAGTTAAGGACGGGGAGGCCTGAGTCTTAAATTAGAAAATTCTGGGACCTATTGTGTGAGGGTGGTCCCTGCTTCCTAATGCCCCAATCTTGAAGGATCTCCTCTGAACTTGGGGTAGGGATTTGTTCTGTAGATACCTTAGGCCAAGAGGATCCTGGACCTAGGGCATTAGCAAAAGCTTGGAGCTTTGGAAAAAGTTTAATAGGCCCAACCTCAATTATTCATTAAAATTCTAAAGAGATGGAGAAGGTTCCAGTGTGTACAAGCACATAACTCCTCTCATCTTATACACATACACACACACACACACACACACACAGAGAGAGAGAGAGAGAGAGAGAGAGAGAGAGAGAGAGAGAGGGAGGGAGGGAGAGAGAGAACACCTACTGTGTGCCAGAAACTCTGGCACATGCTATGGGGATCCTGAAGGATCAGATAATCTCTGCAGAGAGGGCTTCGAGGAGACATGTATGTTTTTCCCATCACTGACCCCAATACATTTTCTAAATCAAAGATCCAAGGAAGACCAGCAGAAAAGGAACCTGGATTTCCCGCAAAGAATTTCCCCAAGGAGTTGTTAGCAGCCTTGGGTACACCTAGGGATGTCCTCTGAGTGTATGATCCAGTTTACCAGGAGCTTATTAAACGTTGCAACCTTTAAAACAGATGATCGGAAGGTACATTACCCATAAAGGTCTACCTATTTCCTCCCCATCCACAACACAAAGGCCAACAGGCCTGAGGTGGAAGATAGGTTACCCCCATCTTCCCCCTCTTCCTTCCTTCTTTCTTTCCTCCCCTTATTTTCTTCCACCTTCTCTTTTCCCCCTTTCCCTCCCTCCCATCTCTCTTCTCTACTTCCCAGTCCCTCTCCCTATGATTTTGACTGAAGTTCCCTTAAACTCCTTTCCCCTTTAACAGAAAGAACTCTGTGTGCCAAATAACCAACTAATTAGAGAAGGTAACATCCTTGCTGCTTTGGTAAGGAAAAAAATACAAGCAATTTGCGGATCAGGAGAGGGGGTTGGAAATCGAATCTGAAGATAGGTAGAGTTGCACCCTGGCATAATCCCAGCAACTCATTCATTTTATCATTCCTATGTCTTGGGGGGGGGGTTTGCTGGGGAGAAGTGAGCGCCTAAAAACAGTGCCCAACAGCAACCGCGTCTGAGTTACCACCAGAACTAGATTCATTTCAGAGGCCGGCTGAGGACAGAGGATCTACTAAAGTCTCATTTGTTGGGGCTTTAGACTCTTCTACAGCTCCTGACCCGGAGACAGTGTCCTTCCGCGGGCCCTCAAATCTCGATCTCGCGCACACAGATTTCATCCCGCCTCCCTTGCTTCAGAGCGAAGAGCTAGGCACCTGGGATATACATCCTGCCTTTTCTGCCTGGTCAGTCCTTTTTCCTCCACTTTTGCCCCCGAAGTCCCAGGACAGCCGAGCAAGGGACTAGGCGTCTGCCCTAGGAGAACACAGTCTGTACACCTCCACCGCACTCAAGGCACAGAGGGGATGCTTAGGGACTGCTTTGATGCAGACACCCCCACCTCGGCCCAGATTCCTGAGAAGGATACCTCCATCTCCTTCCCTCTGCCCCCTTTCTTGCTCCTCACGGTCCCGCTCCTTCCCAGCCTAGGCGCCGATGCTCAGTGCTCCCTGGCTTGCCACTTTGCCGGGAACTTTGGCGGCTCCCCTGCGCCCCCGGAGAAGGATGTTAATGAGGGAGTGTAGCCTGGCTCTGTGCACAGGCCAGCTCTGGAGCTGCGATTGGCTGCGGTAAGGCGGAAGGATGACGTTATGCAAAGAGGGGGCGTGGTCAGGCTGCGAGGGCCCCGCCTCCTTCCCTTTGGGGTTAGTGTGCCTGTGTTTAGCTCTGGGGAGAGTCGAACTGGATTCCACAGGGAGAGCCTGCAAATCACTTCTATTTTAGCAAAGAGAAAACAGAATCTCCATCCAGCAGGGTCCACCCCTCTCTTTCCCCTTCTCCTCTCTTTTTCTATCTCTTTCCCTCCCCCCCTTCCTCTTTCCCTCTCTCTCTCCCCTTCCCCCCACCCTCTCGGGTGTATCTGTCTACAGCAAGCAGCGTCCTCATCTACACGCGCGGAAAGGAAAGAAACATCTTTGGTTGAGAGAGGAGGAGGAAAAAAAGAGAGAGAGGAAAAAAAAACTTGCCTGGTTGTGGAAAATGACACTTCAAGTAGCCAAGCCGGCTTCGAGAGTCGCATCTATTGTTTCTTAAATTGTCATCAGGGTGGTTTTTTTTTTCTTCCTGCTTCTTCAAGTGAAGGTACCTCTACAAAAGGAAACTCCAGCCCCTCCTGTTCTCCAACGGCCTGTGATTACTACAAAAAAGAAAAAAAAAAAAGCAAAAACAAAAAGGCAAAAAAAAGCACCCAAACTCAAAATCAACCAACCAAACAACCCCCAACAGCCAAGCATACATCTCTATTTTTTTTCTTAATTTTGGTCTTTTCGTTGGATTTTCCCTTTCTTTTTTTCCCCTCGCCCCCTCCCCTCTTGTTATCGCTCAGTTTTGAGCGAAGGTTTACATTTTTAAAAATTTTGCTTTTCAGCCCGCCTTGATGTAGCGCGGAGTTTCATCGACTCAAAAAAAAAAAAAATCTGTGGTTGGCTTTTCTTTTTCCTTTTTTTTTTTTTTTAATATTTTCAAAGGGGAGGAGATTTTCCACAAGAAAAGGTTGTTTTCATGTTTGGGATCCAGGAAAGCATCCAACGGAGTGGAAGCAGTATGAAGGAAGAGCCGCTGGGCAGCGGCATGAACGCGGTGCGGACGTGGATGCAGGGCGCCGGGGTGCTGGACGCGAATACAGCGGCGCAGAGGTGGGTACCGCTGGGGGACAGTGGCGGAGAGGCCGCCGGCTAGCGGGAGAGCCCGGAGGCGGCGGCGCGGCTACCCCGGGGCCCGGCCACGCGAGTGCGCCTGCCGCTGCGCTGCGCTCGCCGCCCGGGCTCCGCGCTCCCCGGCTGCGCAGCGCTTGTTGCCGGCGGCCAGAGAACTGCGAGCTGCCGGAGGGAGCCGAGCTCAAGCTCTGCCCGCACTTTCCGCGGCCTCCTCTGCGTCTGTTTTCATTTTGTTTTAACCCAGAAGAGGCGTCTCACCAGCACGGTGCTGGATAGCTGCGCTTTTCTGACTGCTTGTTTTCTTTTCTGGGTGGTTTTATATATATATATATATATTTTTTTTCCTTTTCCTCCCTTTCCCTTCGTTTCTCCCTCCCCCCTTTTTCCCTCTTCAGAGTCTTTCCTTTCTTTTTTTCTTCTTTTTCCCTTTTCTTAGTTTTCTTCTCCTTACCTTTCTTCCCTTCTTTACCTTCCGTTTCACGTTTCTTTCCTTTCTCTCTACCTTTCCTTTCTTTTCCCTACCTTCCTTAAATTTTTTTCTTGTCCTTCCCCTTCATCCTTGCACTCTTGTGTTCCCACTCTTTTTCCTTTCCTTCTTTCTCAACTTCACTCTTCTTTTCTGTTTCCTCATCTGGCTGTCTCTCCTGTTTTCTCTCCCCATTTCTCTCACTGGAGTCTTCTCTTACCTCTCCTATCTGGTTCTCTCCTCTCCTCTCTACACCCTTCAGTTTTTCTCAGTCCGCCTGTAGAACAGCAGTTCCCAACTTTAATTCTTACATTTCCTAAAAGCCTTCCTCATCTGTCACCTTGGCCTCCCCAAGTCCCTCTTCCACTCTCTAGTTTCTACACTGAGTGGTTTGGAGGCCATGCCCTTGGAGGCCAACTTGAGGAACTTCCCTGGACACACCCAGTGCCCTGTCCAGGGCCTCCTGGTCCCAAGTGAGAAATGGTACCCTACCCTTTTCATTCCTGGCCACCAGCTGGGCTTAGGGGGAAATGGAAAACTTGGTGGCCCCAGGCTCCATTTTACATGTAAGGTGCAGAAGGAGAAGAGAGAATAATTACATCATTCCAGTTTTGAGGGGGACTAGAGACAACTGTCCCTGTACTATTTCCATCCCCGCTGGGCACAGGGTTGGGAGTGGTTGGTAGTGAGAGTGAATGGGTAACTAGATTGGAAGCGAAAGTGTGTGTGTGTGTGTGTGTGTATGTATGTGTTTTGCCCGATAGTGTCCTACAATTTGGACAGTCAGTGCGGTGCCCCCCGGGCGTCCCAGTTTCTTGTACCCGGGGACGAATCTTCTCAGTCAGCAGCCCTGGCTTTTTGGGTTTCTGGAATGCGTGAGGATGACTTCTCAGAATGGAAAACTTTATCAAGACAGGTCTTTTATTTAAAATAAAAAAACAAAAACAAAAACCAAACAACAATAAAACAAAACATATCCCAGTTGTTTTTCCCATGGCGATCGATCATTTCTAATAGCCACGAGTCCCAATCTGGGACCCTTCTCCCTTTGCTTGTGTTTGCGTAGAAAATTAGCTTTTTGAGGCCGGGTAGCGGCAGCTGACCGAGGCTAGGGAGGTTTCCTGGAGGGTGGCTGCTGCAGCGAGCAGCCTAGAAAGCCTGCACTCGTTTCCACCTGCCCATTTACTTGCGAGATTTGGAGGCGCAGTTGGAGCCCATTCCCACGCAATATCCTTCGAAGTAGTAAACTGCGCACTTTCTTTCTAAACCTCCTTTCACCTCACCCACGGTCACGTTTCCTCTCCACGCAGCGCGCTGCAAGTGGAGTAAAGACTGTGGCATTTCATCTCACGCCCAAAACCCAAACAAAACTTTCACACCTCTGAGTTCTGAGGACCGGCTGTCTATGGGAGGGGAGGACACGATCATAGAATAGAGTGGCTTGTGTGCGGTTAGTCTCCCGCGCTTGGGCTCCTGAAGGGTCATGGAAGGAGCCTGGGGGGTGTTTTGGGAGCAGAGGAGGTGGGCGTTGAGGGGGACGTTCATTCGCTGTATCCTGGGTGACAATGGTGGTGCGGGACACGGTCTGGCTTAGCTGTCTAACTCTGCGTCTTTGGTCGCAGCGGGGTGGGTCTGGCCCGGGCTCACTTTGAGAAGCAGCCGCCTTCTAATCTGCGGAAATCCAACTTCTTCCACTTCGTCCTGGCCCTCTACGACAGACAGGGCCAGCCCGTGGAGATTGAGAGGACGGCCTTTGTGGGGTTCGTGGAGAAGGAAAAAGTAAGTGGTCGCCACGCAGTCCCCAGTAGTCCTGGGCTCAGGGAGCAGGCCGAGGCGTCTTAGAAGCCGCCTTTGGGCAAGCGAAGCTTTCCTCACACTCCGCCCCCAGCCACTTCCCGGCCTGGACGAATTCAGGCTCCTGGGACACTAGGTTCTGCTCCAGAAAGTTAGCCTGGAGTCCCTAGAACTGACAGAGTCCAGGCAAAGCAAAAACAAAAACAAAAAACCAAAACGAACCCGACTTCAGTCTAGTCTTGGGAACCGGGGCTGTGCTCGCTCTAAGCTATCAGGTCGCCTCAGATGGCCCAGGCTGCAGTCCCCAGCCTCTGGCAAGAGTCTCACCCATGTGCACCTCACGAAATTTTCTGGAATGGGAGAAAGAGAGCAGTTTGGGACGAGGGTGGAGAAAGGATGAACAGTTTGCCACAATTTCTGTTGCTATTGGGGCTGACTGACGTTACATGCTAGAGGGTCCCATTTGGGAAAAGTTGTCTTGGAGTTGGTGCCCTCGCTCACCTCACGGAGACCTCTCTCCTCGTCTTGTGTCTTTGGGCCCTGCTGCAAACCAGGAAGCCAACAGCGAAAAGACCAATAACGGGATCCACTACCGGCTCCAGCTCCTCTACAGCAATGGTGAGGCTCCTGTCGGGTCGGTGCCAGCACCCTGGGGCTCCGGGTCAGGGAAGGGGGCTCACGGAGCTCCAGGTGGACGAAAGCCCCCCAGCGAAGCTCAGTCGTCAGCCACCCTCCAGGTGAACAGGCCTCTCCGAAATTTCATCCTAGGAAGTTTCTCACCTGAGGAGGCGGAGGGCGGCTTGGTCAGCCCATGGCTGACCAGAGGCCACTTGGCCCTGACTAGACCACTTGGTTGGCTTCTTTCTCCCCATCTTGAGGCCTGTTTGGCTCGGCCCAAATTCCAGGTCGCAGGCTCCTCGGTTGTGGGGGAGGCTAGGGGTGGGGGTGGTCTTGACAGATTCAGGCCACTGCAGAGGGACTCTAGCCTGGAGAGGGAGAGTGACCAAGTTGGGGGGTTCCCACCTCATTTCTAGATCCAGTGTTTGGAGGAGGTGGCTTCTGAGGGGGGAGCATTTTAACTAGGCCCGCAGATTCTCTCTGGATTCTGGGAAAGAAAGTCCTGGCTCTCCCTTTTCAGGACAGCAGGAGTTCCCCTTGGCCTTGCCCTCTTTGTGTGCAGTTTTTGTTTATTGCTATTGTTATTTGTATTGTGGAGTTGTTTTTGTTTTTCCTTCAGGGCTTATTCCCTCTCTTTTAATTTTCCTCCCCCCCCCCCGCCCCGCCCAACCCTCAGGGATAAGGACTGAACAGGATTTCTATGTGCGCCTCATCGACTCCATGACAAAACAAGTAAGTTTCTTAGAATTCCACACTGTGGGGACTACTCTCGGGTCACAAAATTTGCTGCAGCTCAAAAGCTGGTTGCGCCACTATGACTGGAACCCAAACTCTCAAAGCCAGGACGGCCCTGGCAAAGTGGTGGCAGCGCAGGTTTTGCGGACTGTTCCTGCTCTAGCCTGGGGATACGCTCGCTAGAGGCTCATTGCCTTCCAGGGAAACCCAGGCCTGGTGATTAAAACCTGGGGTGCTCGCCGGGCAGTGGTGGCGCACGCCTTTAATCCCAGCACTTGGGAGGCAGAGGCAGGTGGATCTTTGTGAGTTCGAGGCCAGCCTGGTCTACAAAGTGAGTCCAGGACAGCCAGGGCTACACAGAGAAAACCTGTCTCGAAAAAAAAAAACAAAAAAACAAACAAACAAAAAAAACCTGGGGTGCTCAATGAAGGAATAACGACTGAACTTCCTTTGACTTGGCCAAGGAGCCCTAAGGGATGCGAAAGAAGCCCTGGAGACAACTGCCTCCCTGCTTCCTCCCTGGCAGGCAGTATGGATTGGACTCCTGATATAGACTAGCCAGGCCTTCCCCACGGCCCAGGACTGAGGAATTGTGGAGTAGGAGGCAATTCTGCCTTCTGTAGGAGTGGAGCTGATGGAGTTTGCAAATGAACTCTCTACAGATTTTTGTTTTAATTTTTTTAAAGGCGATGGTATTGGAAGGTAGTGTTAGAAATGGGAGCCTACAATTGTTCCAGGGTATTTTGCAAAAAACCCTCCTGCTTTGGCCTCCAAGTTTGGCTGGGAGCCAGCAGCAAGAGCTAGCTAGCTTTCTGCCTTAAAGGTACATGGACGGCATTTTCTTAAGCTTGCCAACACACAGTGTCAGGCAGTATACATTAAGGTTGAGTTATGTTTTAAAAGATACAATTATGAGCCGAGTTAGAAGCAAGGCTTGACATTTTAATGAGGCTCAAGAGTTTTTTTTTTCTCCCTCCTCCCTTAATTTTAAGAAAAAGTATAGTTTCAGAATGAAGTAGCTGGTTAGTTAGTTGAAGTAACAGAAAAAAAGACAGCTTTATTGAGATGAGGAAAATCATTAAAACAAAGGGAAAAGTTATCTATTGTACAGCATTAGCACCAGGGTTAAAATGTATTTACTTGATTGCCATTTAAAAATATTCCTTATAAAACAAGGAGAGGTGTTTTTCTTTCACTAGTTTAGAAAGTTTGGAATTAGGGTATTCCTGCATAATTAAAATTAACTTTGGATCTGCCTGGCTATAATGTGCAAAATACATATTAATAAGCTGTTGGGAGTTTGAAATCTTATCAAGAAACATTTAATAGCAGCTTATGTTTTTATCACGTTCATATTTACTGTAACTCAAGTAGAATATATGAAATTATGGATATTAAGTATATTTTCTAATGATAAGTATCTAAAGAAATTGATGACATGTTATTTCCCTTAAGTATTTTTCTCTCTGGAAGATTGTGTTCATTTCTTAGTTGACAACTCAGAGAAAATTCTCTTTTATTGTTTTGATCATAATTATTTTCTTGAATTCACTTGATTGGTACATAGGATAATTCTTTTTCTTTTGGACACTGAATTTTTAATTTTTTTTCATGCTAAGCAAAAGCACAAAAGCCTTGTTTCTAGGAGCTTATAATGTTTTATGATATCAAAACAAAACATAATAGATGGAATTTTGTTCTTCAAAAATAGTTTTTGGTATGATGGATATCCTTTCTTGCCTTTCTCATCAGAGAGGAATAGAAATATGGGAGCCAGAGAGAAAGAATGAACTCCAATCCACATTCCACATGTATTTGTTAGGACTTACTTTTTAAGATAAAAGGCATCCACACAAATAACTCTATAAGGCCAATGTGTTTACGTAACATTGATCATGAAATTGTAAGCCACACTATGAAAAGCACTATTCCAAGGAGCATAACATTAGGATGTGTTTAGAGAGATTGCTTCTATTTGCTTTAAACCTCCCCAAAACTTTAATTCCTATCTCCCTAAACAAAGAGTGTTACCAAGAATTGATTTTATCAACATACTCTCTCATACAAGAACAGTGGAAGGATTTTTAAAAACATAAAGCAATACATCAAATATTTTCCTAACAGGGGCATAGAGTTTTAAAAATATCTACAGCTGAAGGTATCTTTGACCATTTGATGGCATCATATATTCTCTGGGGAGGGAGAGAGAGGAAATGGTTCATTTAAAAAAATATAAGAAAGTCATTTGCCATATGTTACTAGAAGTTTAAATTATAAATAGTCAGGAGCAACATGAAAATAAAAGGTTTAATAAAATTATCTAAGTTGGTACAAAGGTATCAAGACAAAAGCCATTTTAAGATGTACCCATTTGTTTTCATAATGATTGAGTAACCACCCTTTCTCTAACTTTCACTTTGAAAGGCAATCTGGGCTCACTATCCAGTTGCTTGTTCCTTGATTGTGTGCTGCAAGAGTTTTGGAAGTTGGTTACTTTCTTATGTGCTCAGTTAATATAGACACTCGAAAAAAGCAGATGGAAATACCAGAAGCCGTACCTTCTTAGCTGTGGAATCATGTTCTTATTTAGCTTCAGCAATAACAGTGGATCTTCCTGTAGTTTGAAACTACTCTATGGTAATTCAATGCTCAGTCTGATGTAAATGTTCGAAAAGTGTTGATTCTGTGAAGCTATTCGGTGGCCTCTTTTAACTGGAAGTAAGGAGTGACAGGGGCTGAATGACTAAGTGATAACATTGCCCGCCTCTGAAATGCTTTCTGATGCATCCCAGATTTTGATATTCAGAGGGTGGAACAGAATGCAACTGGCTATGTGATGTGTTCTAAGAACACCAGAGCTGGTCCAGGGAATACCTGGCCACTTCAAAATCTTCCCTTCATTGCTTGGTGACCCTACCCCTTTGCATATTAGACGTGTGTAACTTTGTGCACGTGATGTCACATCCTCGATTCACAAGCTGGGGTTAGCATTCAGATGGAATCATCAGCCAGTAACACGCAGAAGTTGTTCTGCGTGCTTGAGTTGCATAGGTTTTTCCTCATTTTGGGTGCATAAAGCCGCAGCACTGAGACCAGACAGGAATATACCCAACTAACCAAGATGTATGAGTATGACACATGCTTCACACCATCCTAAAGTGTCTCATTAGACTATTTTGAGGAATGATTCCTAATTTTGGACTTACTAGGCATGATGGGACCTCATTAGGAGTGAGTGTGTAGGGCTCTGAGGCCCCTTCTCCTCATGTCTCCTTTGCAAAACATAAGGTATAAAATATAACATTTGAAAAACAAAACAAAACAAAACAACAAAAACAACAGTAAAACCAAAACCTGCTTAACTAGAAAAGAAATGTCTTGTTTTGGGAAGCGTTATTTAAAC
The DNA here is from genome assembly GCA_907164525.1 of Lophiomys imhausi. Classification (NCBI taxonomy): domain Eukaryota; kingdom Metazoa; phylum Chordata; class Mammalia; order Rodentia; family Muridae; genus Lophiomys; species Lophiomys imhausi. The sequence continues at coordinate 3,148,989 of CAJQZJ010032716.1, forward strand.
CCAAGTTTAGCTGGCCTAAAAATAGATTGTTTTTGTGTCGTTGCTGTTTTTGGTATTCTATTAGTGAGCATGCAAAAGCCCTTAGGATCCAGAATTTTATGGCTGATGCATTCAGAAACACTGTTAACTGCAGAAGCTCTCAGGGACCCAGTTGGGGAGGCCTGAGGCTTAACTTGCCTCACTTTGGGTTTTTATGTGTCATGTGAGATATGATTGTATTCTGCAGTTCCTTCAGTGAAGTATTTATCGTTAAGTAGTTAATAAACACAAAGCTAGCTCATTTCTTCTTCCAGTTTACTTGAAGAGTGAGTTTTTCAAGTGATACTTAATAAAGAAAGGAGACCCAATCTCATGTTCCCTGTCCACAAACAGAAGGTTTTTTTTTCTTATTTTATTTATTTTTGAGAAGGGCAAACAGAAGTCCCAAGATGTTGGTATGTGTGACTTTAAAGGTGACAGAAGGGCTGTAGGATGGTGCTGATACAACAGGAGTGCAGATGCAGTAAACATGAATGTTGTCCAATTTGCTTCCTAGCTAGAACTCTTTATATATTTGTTTTGGTGTTCCCAGTACTTAAAGTTGCTAATCCAACTTTGTTTTCCTCCAATTGATTGTTTCATTATATTCTACCATGTCTACATAGGTTTGATTAACTATTCTTTCAGTTCATTGGTAGATAAACACTTTTTTTTTTTTTTGGTGTATCTGTAAATTCCTAAGGAATTTACCAGGCCAGCAAAGAGGCTCTTTCATATATCCAGGGAAACAAACAAGAAAGGACAGAGCAGGTTTATGTCACGGGCTATATTTCAACAGCTTTCTGTCTCCTTTGGTAACATGTCAAAAACGCAGGTGATTTAAATTTCCTTGCACATAGAGGAATGAAGAAGTTTGGAATTTTTATGCATGATCAGGACCTGTGTTTGGGAAAATGTAAACTCATCACAGTGGAAAATGTGTTGTTTGGAGTCTGGGGGTGAAAACCAAGCTGATGGTTTTGGAGAGCTTGCCGGAGCCAGATGGCCTAGTACTTCCCCAGTCTGGCGGCCCAACTGCTCCCTCCTGGATAATATACAGCCATTTGTTCGGGGATATTTACGCTAGAGCTGTTTCCATGTGAATGTTTGAACAGCATTAAAAACGAACATATTAGTCGGGATACATTTATCGAACTCATATGGCTGTACAGACAGCTGCTGGTTATCTGTGTGTGTCTTGCTGGGGATGAAGACTGTTTGGGCATGTAGATGCATGGAATTGTTGACATAGGTTTTGGATCAGGGAAGATTTAGTTTTAGCAAGGAATTAAAATATACATGCATCTAGAATCAAATTAATGAGAATAATGGTTGCGCCCAACTCAAAGTTTTGCTGTGAGAATTGAATGGATCTATAATCGCAACAGCCTTAGGACAGTGATTGACATACATTAAGCATTTAATAAATGAGCTGCTCTTATGAGTTTATTATTATTATTGCTCGACTAGTTAACAAATTTAATTGTATCTACTAATGTAGTGAATGCAGAGACTATCCAAGTAGAATATCGTTTGTTACTTCTAGGAAAAACATCATATGGAATTATTTGAAGTATTAGTCCTCCCCCCCTCCAAGGCATTTAAATAATATAAGGGCTTTTAGTTCTTTGAGACAGAAGGGATGCATCAGAAAGTCCCCTGTACTGGGGAGGAGCTTGTCTTTTAGTCAGGGCCATGATGTAACTGAACAGCATAGTGAATATGATCATGTCTAACTCCCTTCTGAAAATGGGCCTGCTTAACTGCTGAGCTGAAATTACATCTTTGCAATTTTTTCGCCAGTAGCCAAGCTGCTACTTGAGGCAAAATGAGTTTTTATTTTACTCTACTATTAATGTTAGATTGCTGTTTGACACAATTGTTTGTGAAATGTCAGATCTGTGGTGATTTCTTTGGCATTGCTTACTTTTTAACTAGAGTTCTTTCACCTACTGAAAACTGTACTATATTAGCTAGCCCATTTTGTTTTTAATGAAGTGCAGTGGAACTTGGTGGGTGAATGTAATTATTGTTGTGCAGTGTGTTGGTACTGTGGAAATCATTGCTGCTTTTTGATTAGCTAAATTCTTAGTAATTTGTTATCATTAATAGCTTGTATTTGGAAGGTACTCCTCTTTTGGTGGAAGAAGGCAGTTTTTATATTTATAGCCCTTTCTCTAAGGTGGCAGATAGAGTCTGCTTTTGTTTTGTACTCAGAAATAGTGTCATTTTCAAGGTTGTTGGTTTGATATGTGAGAAATTCAAGTTTCTATCATCTCTCTTCTTCTTCCTCCCTCCTTACTGCAAGCCAAGAAAAATTCTTAATGAGAAAAATGTGCATTCTCACTGCTCCCTTGACTCTAGTATGGGACATAAAGAGTTAAAACTATTAGAAAAGTAAACAGAGAAAACCAAGCTCAATTCTCCAAACTTCTGTAGGCATCCCATTGAAGTATGATCCTGGTGTGTGCTCACCGTGTCGTTTTCCTTTTGCTGTGTGGTCTTTATCCAAAGTAAGTCTCAGTGAACTTTGAAGCCTTAGCAATATTTTGGAAAAGCCAGGGATGAACTATACTTCAAAGATGACTTTCGAAACAGTGGCAACTGAAGTAAAGCATGGCACACTGATTGACTAATTTTCAAAGGCATCACACACTGATCTATAATTAAGCATTTGAAATGAATGGTGTTGTTTCTTCGGAGAAAGCAAAATTTCTACTATTGTTGTTTTGTACCGGTGTGAAAATTTTATGAATGCCTGTTACTTCATATATATGTGTGGTTCAAAAAATAATCTGAAAAGGAAGAGAGGATTAGCAGGAACATGGATCCCTCTCTGCTTGCTTGTTATTTTCTGCTAGAGACTGGTATTCAGTGAGGAGAGACTCCAGACACGTTAGAAAATCAGGTCTCCAAATATGACTGGTTTTGACAACTTATCTCTTAGTAGCACCAGGCTTTGAAAGTTGAGGTGAAGTTACTGCTGTTTATTGTTTTACATTTCTTCCTCTCTAAGCATCCCTACTGCCTTGAGGTATTTGTTTACCCTTGGTGGGATTAACGTAAACATTGTTTTCAACTTGATAGGGTATCTTCTGCTTCTATGGTTATAAACCTCAACTTGGATTCGCCCTCAATTGATTTATTTAAATAGCGCATTTTTATAATTTCTCTCCCTCCCATCTTAGTGGCTGCTCCCCCATCCTCACTTCTGATAAACGCATTGATTTATTTAAGTCAGTGTTGTCTTTGTCGCTTTCTCAGCAGACCACCTTTCTCCCAATGAGCAGACGCATGATTTACTATGGAGGATGACAATGGGCCTTCTTCTCAGTGCTCCATTGTCTGGATCCTAAACCAGCTGTCTATTAAAATGGTTTCACTTAAAATAGTCAATGCTGTTTATATGCCCCTGGGATCTCCCAGCTGATCCAACTTCAACCAGCTTGCCTCAAACCCCACGGAAGCATACATTTAAATTAGGAAGAGAAGCTGAAGCCCCCTGCGCCCTCCCCCAAATTGTTGTTGGAAGATGCCTATCCTTGACGGGGGTGGGGGGTGGGGGGGAGGTGGTTAACGTCTGGATTTGTCCAACTGTGAGCCAGTCTTGCTGTGCATGCTAAATGTATACAGTGAAGATGCTTTTTGTAGAGGAGCAAGCTGGAGAGGGAACTTGGAGGTAATTAAAACAAAAACAAAAAACAAAAAAGGAAGGTTGACGTCTGTCTTAATGTTACTGTGTGAGACACTGGAGCTTTCCAAATAAATCTGTCATATCTTCCCGCACCAGGTCTCAAATGAATGTTCATCTCTGGACCCATATTTTCTGTGTGTTGTGTGTATATATGCAGGCATGTGTGTTCTAATGTCTTTTCAGTGATAATAAGATTGGGTAGGATTAGAGGTAGTTCCTTCATTGCCCAGGAAAGCTTTTGCCCTTAATATGACAGTGCAGTTTACCCTAGAGACAGGAATCTTGTCCTTCCTACTACCCCAAGGTGAATGTCCGCCCTCAGTTACTGCAGTATTTCCCAGAAGCAGGTACCTCTTCTTCTGCCCTATGTATTGAGAACTCTTCTCATTCTATCCAGGGACAGGGAAAGTAGAAACATCAGATTCCAGATCTCCCCAGAGTTCTTAATTATTTCTGAGCAGATCCAAACTCTCGGTTTCATTTTTCTATGCTTGATTTGGAGAAAGATTCTCTGTTTTTGTCTCCACCACCAGAAGTGAAGTGGTAGCTTGGTATTTGGTAAAGAGATGCATTATGCAGGGTCTGGGCTTTTAGCAAGTGATGCTCAGTTACCAAGGAGAAAACACGGGGCTCTGGGAGTCCCTGCCATCCATTGCCTGGGGGAGTCCTCAGTGGGTTTGCCTTGCAGCTTATTATTAACAGGATACTATCACAGCCCCATTTATTTCAGCTAGTAGTTGTGGTAGTAATAATGTTTATCTCATCTAGAAAGTTTCAAAATGAGATCTTATGTAACTGATATGCCTGCCAACGCCCTTCCCTAAAAAAAAAATAATAATAACATAATTTCTTCTCCTTGCCTCTCTTCAGTATGGAAAACTGTACCAAACACGTACACTGACTTACCAAGTTACTTGTTTCAATTTAGCAAGGCAAACACTAAAGTTGAGGCAGAGGTTATGTAGAGTTTTAGGAGAACACAGAAACAATTTAGTGATAATAGCAGTTAGCAGAAATGCGTTATCAGAATTTTTTTCACACTGCGCTTGAGATCTGATCAGTAATTTACTGTGTTTTCTTTCTTCCTCTTTTGATTTTTTTTATTTTAAAATAGCGAGTGAAGGAAATAAAGGAGACTCATTCAAGTTTTAAAAAATTAAAATTATCATTTAGTTTGTGTGTCCCAGCACTCACACATGTTCATGTATGTGTGGGGGCTCATGAGTGCCGCCACAGTGCGTGTGAGGAGGTCAAAGGACAATTTGTCAGTTCTTTCCTCCCAGGGGGAATCCTCGCAGGGATTTAACTCTGGCCACCAGTCTTGTTGAGCCGTCTCACTGGCCTCAATTTTTGGTTTTCAAAATGTTTTTAACTAATGCGTTTTCTTGAATAAAGTGACTTCTTGGGAATTTGAAGAGGTCATTTACAAATATTGGAAACAGGGCCAGTGAGAAGGCTCAGAGGGTAAAGGGACTTGCTCAGCAAGCTTGGAGACATGAGTTCAATTCCTGATCTCCACATGTTGGGAAGAGAGAACCAACTGCTTCCATTTGTTCTTTGACTTTCACATGTTTACACACACACACAAACACACACATATACTCTCTCTCATACACACACACACTGTCTCTCTCACACACACATACACTCACATACACACATACACACATACACACACACACACACACACACACACACACACACACACAGAGTCACACTTAGTGGCACATGCCCCACAATATAACAAATAAATATAATGAGAATAAATGAAGAGTTATGTATGCATGATAAAACTAGTGACTAAAGATTTGAAGCATTGTAGGACATTAGCATAATGCAAGTTATTGCCCCAGAAAACAGTTATGAATGACAAATAAAGGATAGGATATAATAAAGTGTGTAATATAGTGTGGAAAGCTGGCCTGTGGTGGATGGCGGCCATCACCTTAACCAAATCGTCAGTTTATGCTGCTAATAAACTCATGGAGAATAGAACCTGTCTCAGAGGCAATTTACCATCACCCTGTACTGTTGTCCTCCTTGAAATCTAAGACTCTAATATGAGCTTGAGAAATTCAGACAAACCTGAATAAAAGGATATTCTACAATGTAACAGGCCTGTATTTTCAACAATGTCAGTGCCATGAACTACAATCACTGGAGGATATTTGGAATGAAAGGAGACATGACAGCTGAGCGCAGTGATTAGTACTGGATTTTCTTTTGCTGTAAAGGACATTATTAGGTAATTGGTAAATCTCAATAAGGTCTGGAGATTAGATTATTCTATTGTATCAATGCTAATTTTCTGATTTAGATAATTGTGCTGTGATTATGCATGAAAATGCCTTGTTTTCAGGAAATACATGCTGATATATTGAGGACATATCTGCAATTTGCTAAAAAGTGATTTAGGGGAAAAAGAAAAATAGGAAGGAAATTTAGTAAAATGCAAACATTTGAGGAATCTGGGTAATGAATATTCTATCCTGGACTTCTAAATATATTCTTTCAATCTTTTTAGAAATCTACAGTCAAAATAAAAACATTAAAAAAATACAAGGTTATGAGAAGCCAGCCATAAAAAATAGTTTTGACCAGCCAATGGTAGAGAAATGTGCCTTTTTCACCTAGCTGCTTCTCATTCATTTTAAGTTTGTTATAAAGTTTGCTTTGCTCTGTGTTTAGACATTATAGCCAGGTCATGGCCCATGGATCTCTCCACACTGGGTCTTAAGTTGTGGTGGCTCTGTCACCAAGTTCAAATGACAAGTTAGGCACGAAAGTACTTTAATGTACCATATAAGAATAAGAATAACCTCTGGTTAATTTAAGTAGTTTTGTCACTAAGAAACTGAGGGTTCTGTGAATGTGTGAAAGTAATTTTATTAACAATTTGAAGCTGTGTTATGCAGCGATACAGTGTTAAGTGAGTCAATGTACTCGGATGCAGAACCCTGCCCTGCCAATAGCGTTATGTTTTTCCTTGGCTGGGATGGTAACCTGTAGACCCATGTGCAAGCTTGAGGCCTTGGGGAACTTAGTGGGTGTCCTGAAGCAATATGTGTTTGTGTTACAAAAAAAAAAAAAAAAAAAAAAAAAAAGAAAAAGAGAGCAAAGCATTGGGACTGCTGGTTGAGGGCTCCAGATTTTGAGAGTGAGACGTAATTCTTTGTTTATGGAGCTGACTGTGATTTCATCCCCCACACAGCGTATGCTGGCAAATGCTCCTGTTTGGGTGGGTGTACACCCTGCAACAGCACATGTTTTCAGCCTCTTGGTGGGAAGAGGGGTTTTCCCTGGCTGAATCGCTTCAGAAATGACTTAGTTAGTGCATCGACTGGTTAGCTTTTCCCGAACTTGTTTTCTGCCACTTGCCAGTAGGACACTGCTAAATGAGGGGCCTGGGAGAAATGGAGAGGTAAATGTGTGCTATTGGCTGATCAAACTCACATGCTTTTCTGTCTTTGAAATACAAAATACTGCAGCCTCTTTAGCCTTCTGAAGCTTCCCTCTTTATTGATTGGACTTATTTTTATTCTGTATTGAAAGGAGAATTATGGTTGTCTTGACAACAGATATCCATCACACATGCTGGTCCAAAGATGTGCATAATGAGGTGGTTGATAAGGCAGGGAGGATCATGTCCCATTCCACTCAATTTGGGCTGATTCTGAGCAATGTGTCCTGAAATAATCAGCCCAGTGAGGCTTTTTGCTCCTAAAAGTTAATTGGCCCCCAGCAGGGGCAAGGCAGTGAAGAACTGGATTGTTATAGGTAACACTCTGCTACTTGCTTCTATTTTTAGCTAAAAACATGCCTTTACTTTCAGGCCATAGTGTACGAAGGCCAAGACAAGAACCCTGAAATGTGCCGAGTGTTGCTCACACATGAGATCATGTGCAGGTAAGAAATTTCTTATTCTCTCCTCTCTCCTCCACCCCTTTCTCTCTCTCTAATTAGCAGAGTAAAGATGAATTTGGATCTCAAATCTAAGTAAAACCAGTTCCATTGGGTGGGATAATATGTTTATTTTGCTTTTAGTAAATGTTCTAGAAGAAAGAATTCTTAGACATATTTGTTAGTGTTAGGGATCATGGTAGTTCTCAATTATTTATTATATTTCATCTTGGAAGACATCGGTTTGCATTTTGATACCTCACTGTTAAGTGGCCATGGAGCAGTGCCCTCCCTCATCCTTCACACTGGAGTCAAATACAGTACAACCTCCTGATTGGTGGCATTTGCACTCAAGCGCATGCTTAGTAAAATAAGAGTTCTCTTGAAATCAGTAGAGGATTCTGTTTGGGTCAACTTGAAAGTTACAGTTCCTCCTTTTGAGTTCTTCTACTTAATATAACACCACCATGCCTGAGCTCATTTCTCCTTAAACTGATCTCTCTCTCTCTCTCCCTCTCTCTCTCTCTATTTCTCTTTTCTTTTCTCCTTGCATTTGGTCTCCTAGCTATCCTGTTCGTATCTGAATATGAAGCTAATATTTCTTGGAGGCAGGGAGCTATGAGATTTGGTAAGGATAGTGCAGAGGAGGCCATAAGAGGTCTAATAGTTCATGCTCCTCACATAGGTGTCTTTTCACTTTCTGCTGTAATCGTGCTGAAGTGGCATCTGAGACTACAGTCACCTCCATGGTCTCAGCCAGGCCTGCACAGGAGCTGGGGGCAACCTTTTTAACTTGTGCTCTTATTCCTTGTAAAATAACCTGGCATTTTGCTCCCAACATCTCCCAAGTAATTGGATAAAGCAGGAAGATGCCACTCTGCATCAGAGGAAGGCTCCTAATTGCTTTGTTAGCAGAGCAGGCTCTCACTGGCACAATATGTGTTTGGCTGTTGAATGTCATTGACCAATCCACGCGGGTCTTCAGCTGCCATCTGGTCATGGGTGGCCCTCAACTGCTGCTCATGGACTCCTAGGGGGGTGGGTAGTGGGTGGTGGTGGTAAATCTCAAAACTCTACAGGTGGAAATAGAATTGAAAGGGCTTTGTGAACTTTCTGAGTGAAATCCCAAATATTAGCATTTGTGTCTATAAAAATTCCATTTTTTCTTTTTTTTATAGTTCTAAGATATATAAGAGTTTCACACGTTTTCACTTCAGTGATTTGTAAAACCTGTTAATTATTCTAAAAGCCAGGTTGTTTTTCTCCAGGTTTAAGACAGTAGCAGAACACTCCCAAATGGTGTGGGATTCCTTATACAGTAAGAAAGGTTAGTTTTACCCTGGGTGTATAAACTGGATATAATCTAGCAGAGTGGTACCTTTCAGAACTAAAGGAGCAAAATCCGTTTTGAAAAGCAGTAAAACACAACCTTGTCTGAATTGCGATTGCCCCAGCCATTTCTCTACTACCTTAGCCTTCTGCAATTAGCATGCATGCCATTAGACTGAACTCTCTATGAAGAGCTGCGTATGAACCGTAGCAAAACAGGAAGCAGGAAGATGGATTTCAACCAACAGGCCAGGCACTATCTATACATCATCGATTTGCATTTTGTATCTGCATATGTTTGGATTGTGCTGGAAAGAGTTCTATTCTTGAACTACTTAGAGATGTATTACGCCCTTCATCCACAGGCCTCCACTCTATTAATGCAGTTTATATTTTCCTTGTTTTTAAAATTCATTGGTCCAAAGTGCTTTATTATGCTGGTTGGTGTGCTTTACTGCTGACGTTCTCTCTATTTTTCAGAAACATAAAAATAGCAAAAATAAAATTCTCAAGCCAGTGAAGGCAAATGATGCTGTTTGTACCGTGTGGCTAAGAGGGAAAAGCCATATTCCAAATGTCATCTTGCTAATGTTACAGATTACCGCTTTCCTGGCTGCCTATAGATGTGGAAGGGGCACTGTTTGTTTACCAGGCTGCCATGACCCCGGTACACAAACCTGCCATCTCTTGTGTGGCTAACAGTCTTTTAAATTGCAAATCTGATGCTCTTTAGGGGGGTTTAGGAAAAAATTCTCACTTTCCATACCATCCTATTTCTCTTGATTTCTTGCCTGTTGTAAGTGGAAGTTGGGATGTGCTGAATTTGCACCAGGGGTGCAAATGCAGCCTCAATTATAAGCATAAAATTAGAATCTGTTCACCATTAATCAGCCTGGCTAATTGCTATGCACCACCATTAGCCATATGGTGTGAAAGACAGCTTGCTCTCCCCAAGATGAAATTTCTTCATTGCAGACATGAAATAGTGAAGGCCCTGGATTTTAAAATAGCTTGTTTTAGATATTTAATTTCTAAACAACTTTCTGCAGTGCTTTCTATCAAAGCTAACGGCACAATAAAACTTTACGTTGATGTCACAAAAGCTGTATGTTTATAGTACGCTAGCTATGATAAAGGAGACCGAGGATTTCAATCTACAAGAAAGGGCTTGGTGCATTCTGTACATTACAGGGAAAAGGAAAAGGTAATGAAGAGATAGTCCTGTCTCAGGTGTTGTGAAGAAGAAAAAGAAGAAGAAGAAGAAGAAGAAGAAGAAGAAGAAGAAGAAGAAGAAGAAACAGCCCATTGTGTTTTGTGGGGGAAGGTGACCCCCATTGTGTGAGATGGCTAAGGGAATTACCATCCTTAGTTTATAATTATTGGGGAGACAAACCCTCTTTGATTTGATGATGTGGAGACCTGCATAACATTATCAGCGAGCCTCTGCCTTTTGCTGAAATACAATCTATCACACCAACCACAGTGGTGAAGTTCTTAAGATAATATGGCTCTATGAATCCTTTTTTTTTTTTTAAGAGTAGGATTCTATAAGGGGTTTGCTTATATGAGCATCCTAACTTCTGTGCTTGAATGCCAATGAAAAATAGGAACCCAACATGGTAGGAAGACTTGGTATCCAGCTCTCTAGCAGGCTGAGGTCAACAGGTATACTTCATTTCCAGTACCCAGGGCGATGACAGGTTAGAGGCATTCTCCTAAGGAAGAGTTCTTGCTTATTTTATTTCTTGTAGAAGAACCATGAAACTCTCAAGGCTAGCCAGCCTGCTTACTTGATAGGCTTTTTCTTCCTTCCTCTTTTCCAGGCTTAGTCTGATTTCCTCTTTCAGACACCCACTTATATATGGCTTCTCCAGGAAAGCACCTCCCTTGCCCTTGTCCCAAGCCATATCCCCTTGTAAGGAGTCCAGTGTACCAGGTGCTTTTGACTTCATAGCACTCCCTGTCCTTGCAATGACACCTTACTGTCTTTATCCAGCCAAGTCCCTTAAAGGACAGGGAATGACACAGTTTTCCTTCTGTCTTCAGCTGCCCCTTTTGTGAATGGGGTTTTAATGCTGTCTCATGGGGTGGCAGTTAAGGTTAAATGCTATAGTCCCTATAAATCCATGCCACAGTGCTTGGCAGAGTCAGAAACGAAAGCCTGTTATGATTGAAGAATTATTAATAGAAGCAGTGATAGAGATATAATCTGTGCCTGGCCAAGTACTTGGTACTTTGTTGCCCAAAGTAGCCGATGGTAAGAAAACATTGAAATGAGGTTTAGTGTCTATCAAAACCTGAATGTACCTGGTTCATTACAGTTGTGGTGGTTATGTATCTTTATTTTTTAGTACCTACTATGTGAAAAGCATTGCAGAATATAGAGTAAGAAAATTTCATCCCATAGTAAGAAAGCTTCAAGTTGGAAGTTTTAAGCAGCCAATTAGATTTCACTGGGCAAAGGGTTTTAATCCTTTGTGGCAAAGGATTCCATTGATGGAGAGGAAAGGAAATATTTTTAAATGGGTTGTAGCAGTAGGAATGGAGAGAGATGAGATGGGAGAAGGATTTCAAAGGCTGCATACAGAAGTGTTTGTGGTCCAGGCAGGACTGCTTTGTAAAGGGTTACAGCTAGGAAGACAGGTGGCCTGAAGCTGGGAACAGGGACTGGGTCAAAGATAACCAGGTTTCAGATTATGAGAACTGAAGCTGTGCAGAAGATGGAAGAGTAGGAAGAGAGGAGTGAATGGTTCCATTCTTGAGAGAAACAATCACATAGAGTAAGAAGAAGGTCACACTATAGTGTTAAGGAAGAACCTGGAGCATATGGGGCTCAAAGAATGAAAGAAAGGGGTGCCAGAGTAGGGAAATCAGCCACAGGAGATATTTTAGAGTTGGTGAGACACGGATGGGCACAGAAGCCCCAGGTCACCAGTGACTCAGACAGTAGATGCACCTAGGTACTGGAGGTTCACAGACTTTATGGGTCCAATTAGCAAGAAGGAGAAGAAGGAGGAGGAGGAGGAGGAGGAGGAGGAGGAGGAGGAGGAGGAGGAGAAGAAGAAGAAGAAGAAGCAGAAGAAGAAGAAGAAGAAGAAGAAGAAGAAGAAGAAGAAGAAGAAGAAGAGCGGCCACTCTTACAGTAAGAATGGTGATCAGGGAATAAATGAACTGCAGAGAAATGATGGGAAACTACACAACATTTGCAAACACAGAGTCAATCAGGAGAAATCCAGATATGAACCCCATCAGCACACAGGGCCAAGAGTGCCCAGGCAAGGAGGAAGAGGTGGAGACTACAAGATTGAGTGCTTGCAGGTTGAATGTTCCAAAGATAGGTGACTTTTAGGTGTGAGAGGATAGTAGAGGACAGAGGAATCAGTGTAGCAGGTTCTTTTGGAATTTCTCCCCTTTGTAAGTATTAATCAGACTGTCCTGGTAACTTACATAGCTCATTCTCTAGCCACTTCGGCAGAGTGGGGTAGCAATCTTAATTTTTACTGGGATGCTCAGTTTAGCAAGGAGTGGTTGCACCTGTCTGCAATCCCTGCACCTGGGAGGCGAAGGCAGAGGACTGCTTTAACTTTGAGGCTAGTTTGTGCTGTATAGTGAGTTCTGACCCAAGCAGAACTATGTAACAAGACCTGGGTCTTACTTGTCCCCATCCACTACCCAAATGGCACATATCTCCAGTGGCAAGAGGGTCTGCTTACAGAAAGAAGTTATGTGCTTGAGATGAGGGTTTTCGGGCACCAAGATTTGGGAGCGTTCGGATATTACCTCCCTGATTTATGAACCTGTAAGTCAGCTCACTAGAAATCTGCCACCTGCGCTAGCTGCTAAGGAAGGGCCTCCTAAATCTGCCTTTTCTGCAAGTGTGCAGAACTAGTTGGGAGATACATGGTCCTGCTGGCGAAAAGGCTGCTGTTCAGAGGAGTCTCCAGTTCATGTAGCCCACACCAGGTGTGGAGAACCTCCTGCTGTGACTGGCCACATGGCTGTTCTGTCATTTGGGTTGCAGATTAATAAGGAACCCAAAAATTAGTGGCTCCTGCCTGCATTTTTGGGGATCTTGATATTTGGCAAATCAATTTAGGGAAGTCCAAGTTTCCTCAGTAGACGCCTGCTGTAGGGAGCATGTGCTGAGCCCACGCAGGCACAGATGGCTGGAGCCTGAGAGATACTGTGCGAGTGGACGGACAGGGGTGAAGGGGCCCTCAGGCATGCTCACTCTGTTTGCTTTGATCAATGTGGTTTCTTTTTCCCTGGAAGTGCTTTGTCAACTGTGTCATTTATGGGGTTGCTTTGGCCTCTGCCTAAACAGTGATGATTTTGTTCTTTCAGCTTGTCCCTCCCCATTATTGCCTGCCTTAGGTACAGCAGAGATTAGTGCCCATCTTTCTTTGATTTTAGTGGGAAGAAATGAGTCCGTTCAGACTGAGATGGAAGAACTACCACAATAGACTGTCTGTCACAGGGTTGAAGGGCAGTTCTGTGCTCTGCTTGGCTCTGGGAAGTTACTGGATAGTGCATATTATTTCAACCTTGAGACCCAAGTTTGATCCGTAGGAACTCACATGGTAGAGAGGAAGACCCAACTCTTGCAAGTTGTCCTCTGATCTCCACAGGCACACAGAGGCATGTAAATACACACACACACACACACACACAAATAAATAAGCAGACATGTAAATAAAAGTGTTATAAAGCTTCCTTCTGCTAGAGATTGACTTTTCTTTTTTTCAAAGTAGTAGCAAAGTGTCCTTGCAACACAAAGCAGAACACCGAAGAAGAATGAAAATGAAACACTTTTCCTCCATTCATCCACTGCCTGTTCTAGGCTTTTCTAGATTGACTTTCAATGTTCTCATTCGTGTATTCAAAAGTCAACTTTTGAAATCCAACATCTTTTAGTTGCCTCTGCTGGGGTTGTAGAGGGGAGCCAAATAGTTTAGGTGTCTGTTTTTGTGGGGTTTAAAGTCAAATATGAGAGACAGATAATAAAATTAGACAACGAATAGATGTGTAGTTGAAAGTGGATGCTGTGAACAATCTGGATAGAAGCTACAGAGTTCTGGGGTGGCCGAGCACCCAAGAACTTTGTTAAGCAGCCGAGACTTAAGTGAAGTGTAGAAGTATACCAGACTTGCGAACATTTCTCTTCCCTTTCTTCTCTTTCACTCATTCTTTCAGAAGTGGGTTCACACTGCTCATACTATTTTGTAACTTGATTTCTTTACTCATAACACAATGTAGACTTCTCCCATAGTAGTGTGTCAATCTTACCTTTCTTCTCTTTAGTGTACAGAATTCCATGAATATAGATATGTGTACCCATACATATATGCACTTCTAGGTACATGCACACATATATTGCACGTGCACACATGTCTGCACATCTTTGTCAGTTTTCACTGATATGGTAAAATATTGTTGGAAACTCAGGGAGGAAGGATTTCTTTTGACTCGTTTTTCAAAGGACTCAGTTGAAAGTCACTTTATGTTTCTGGGGCCATGATGAGTCAGAACATCATGGCAGAGGGGCCTGGTGGAGAAAAGCTGCATGGCCTAGGGCAAGGTACAGATCCTAAGGACATGTCCCCAGAGACATACTTCTCCAGTAAGCACCCCCCACCCTCCAAAGTCTCCAGAACCTCCCAAAAGTGAAGCCACCTAGAGACTTAGAGTTCATAGGAGCTCGATTGCATGTCCACATCTGAACTCTCCTTGTATCTTAGTGGGATGATCCTGTAGGCACTTTTGTGGTTGCTGGTGTGTTGTAGGGAATGTCAACTATATGATGTGGCAGTGTGATGTAAAATACAGGGACCTCTTTAAGCTAATTTTAATACTTTGTATAAACTTTTCTCTCTAAGTGTGTAGTAACTTCCATTTTTCCCCTTTTCTGTCTTATTGATTCTGCTTATTTAATTTCCATTCTGTTCTTTTCATATGCCAAATTCCCTGAGTCCCTTGGAGTCAAAACATAGATACCTGGTCTAATTCATCTTATTGCTATCAGGGCATCTTTGTGGAGATGAGGACTATGTGTAAGGTGAAATACAGTTCTGGAGCCAAGAGTGACATTTATTTGGAGGAGGCTGTGGGATAGAGCACACAATGCCTGCCCAGGGAGTCAGCTTTACAGTTTTTTTTTTTATCTGTTGTTGTCTCCCCAGTATGCCATGCTTATTCATAAAGTTGTCAGTTAACATCCATTAGTTCATTCATTTATTCATTGAGTCATTTAATGTCTGATTTAAAGCTCTGATATTCTATCTCAAGCTTTATGTATTAGGTAAGTGATACAGACAGTTTCTACCTGCATGACAAATATGAATTAGCAGAAGGGGAGCATGGGATAAGGAAAATTCCCAACAGAAAATGGCCCAATATGTAAGTTAACAGGTTGACCTGCATTGTAGTTATTGCCCAAGAGAGGAAGAGCTCAATTTAGAGTCAGAGTGAAGTGTCAGGTAAGCCATAGGATCTATACTGCTTTCTAAGGGGCAAGGAGAAGTGGCGGAGGAGGGAAGGACAGGAGGAGCTGGCCAGCAGAAGCTTGCCTGTCCTGGACCTGAGGTCTGAGGGAGTATGCCATGTTGGAGGGATCACAACTGGCCCGTGAGGCTGGAGCTTGGCAAGCTGGAAAGCAAAGGTGACAGGTCAGTGGCCTGGCATTATGCCATACCGTGGATTTATTCAAAGTGCAGTGGGAAGCTGTTCAAAGGTCTTAGACAACAAAATGGCACAGTCCCCTGGACATTTTTAAAAAGATCAGCAAGATGGGACAGATGTATTAGATGGAGTCAAAGTGAAGACAGCAAGACCAAGATGGAGGCTTTGCAGTACTCCCAGAAATAAATAAAAGCGAATGGGTTGAAGACAGAGACGGGTAGGGAAAGAAGCTATAGACTCAAGGGGTGGGCCTGTCTGCAGTTACCATCAAGCAAGCTGGAAGAGTTCTCTGAGAGCATTTCACCCAGGGCAGACTGTGGTGAGGGTGCAGCCTCCAAGGGTCTACTTTTTTTTTTTTAGAAGAAGGGAGGAGGAACAGGTTTTCCTCCTTGGGTAAAGGGATACAGCTGTGTCATTGGGGTGCTTTTGGGCATCATTCCCTCTGCATAGCTCAGGCTTCTTAGACTTGGAGTTGGAACAGGGTATAAACGCAAGGGTGATCTTGATACAGTCCAGCTTTGGGTTCTCAATGGGACCAACCATTCTTAATCACGATGGTAGCCTGAAAAGCTGAGGGAATACTGGTGGAGGTGCTCAGCCTTCAGGGATAGTGAAGTTGGGTTTTCAAATACCATTTTATACATTTTGTGCATGCGTGTGCACTTGCATATCATGGTGCATATATGGAGACCAGAAGACTACTTGAGGAAGTAGGTTTTCTCCTTCTGCCCTATGGGTCATGATTAAGTTCAGGTCTTTGGGCTTAGTGGTAAACACCTTTGTTTGCTGAGCCATCTTGCTGGCCCCTGGAGTTGAGTTTTAAGCTATTTATTTTGAACAAATGCGAACTCCTAAAATTCCTTTTCCCCTGTGTCTTTATTGGTTTCTCAGATAAGATACTTTGGGCCTACCACCTCATAGTGTGACTTACTAGTAGAGCTGAACTTTTAGGCCCAGAGAAAAGAGTTTCCAACAAATCATAAATTAGGTTATGGGCAAGACAGTGTTTTTCAGCTGGAGCTCATGGCTGTTCTTCCTGTGTCCTACTGTTTAGAGTCAGGGTTGTGCTAGTGGGTGGATCCATTGTCCCCCAGATCTCTCAGAAAACTAAAGTTGTGGCCAGGCAGGACTGACCACCAAAGCCAGAGGACTAAGAATGGACTTTTCACTTTCTTCTGTCTCACCTTCCCCTTATTTAGATAATTATTTGTTGCCTTTATTCTGAAGAAGACTTTCAAATGCAAACAGCCACTGTGCTGGGATTTTTGAGAAAGTTGTGGTTGAAGGAAGTGCCACCCACCCACAAAAGAAAAAAAAAAGAATCTATCTAATACAGAATGACTAGAGGGAGAAAATAACTCATCCTCATTATTGAAGCCTTCCACACAATTAATGTGTTCTTGAGGGAAGAATGTTTGATCCACCCACGACCCTGAATATTCTCATTGGATAGATGTAAGAATACAGTACTTCACATTGAACTCTGCCAATACCAGGGTAATGAAGGAGAGATACCATCTTAGGGCTGTGTTCCTGGCTCTGGGAGGGCCCCTCTCCTTCTCTTGTCCTCTGAGCAGGGAGAGGTTAAGCCTGGCCATTAACCCAGAAGTGATCCAAACAGAATTTTCTGTCCCTAGGATTTGTTCATTGCCAGGTATGGCTTTGTGGTAATTCTAGCATTTGCAACTTGGCAATTTGAACCTTCTGTCTGCTTAAATGATGATTTTACATTGTAATGGTTGGTACTAAATCCTCTCGCTTTTTCCTTCATAGCCGCTGTTGTGACAAGAAAAGCTGTGGCAACCGAAATGAGACTCCCTCAGATCCAGTGATAATTGACAGGTAGGGACCACTCTTCTTTCAGTGAATTCTTATTCCTCATTATAATGAAACACCTGCTTTGTGTCGCTCATGGGCGAGGGTTAGGGATCCATGCGGCTGAAGTTTTCCTGTTGGTCCTGACTTATACTGCGCCGAGTGATTGCGATTTCTGGGAAGCCATATGGAATGTTCTTTGGAGGCCTGTTTCTTGGATGGCTCTGTTTCCATGTCTGATTAATACTCATAAAATAATATATAAAGTGATATATACATGCACGTTCATTCCTCATTCTCGGTGCTCAGTCCCCATGCTCTACCAGGAAGCTTCAGAAATAAAATAATAATAGTTTGTGATTTATGAAATGTGGTTGGGTGCTTATAAATATTTAACTTTTATCTGAAAAATGTTTGAATCATTATCACTTTTAGCTACAGTAGTTCTGTTGGACGTAATCCATCTACATTTTAAGGTTTTATTTATGCATAAAAGCAGTTTAAAGAGATCTGTGAACCAAGATTTTTCTACTGTTATTTCTGGGATTGATTGCAGCTCACACAGCATTGTAAGTTGATTAATTTATCCTGCTTGTCTTAATTATTGTGTTCTTAAACAGATCCATATTACTAATCTGACATGACCAAGTAAATCACTGTAGAACAATACATCTGTTTCAGTTTGTCAGTGTAGTTTTGAGTTGGTGTGCACACATCATGCAGAGTGGCATCCCAAATATTCATTTTACATTTTAATTATTGAAATTCATTCTATGGAAACGTGTATGATAAACTATTTGTTACATAGCATTACTCATTGAGAGTTAAATGGCCTGGAAGCTTTATAGAGACTGTCAATTGTCAGCGTGGAAAAGAGCTCTAGCATCTTTTACTCACTGGGGGGAAAAAGAGTCTTCATTCAAATAAGGCAGATTCCTTCATTGAGGAAATCAGTAACCAAATGAGCATCCCCCTTTGGGCTTTGTTAATATTGTCTTAAAGGGCAGCAGCATAAAGATGCAGCAAGAACAATCTGTCAAATTCTTTATGTTTTGAAATTTGATTTCTCATTTTTCAGATAAAGAAACCAAGGTATCTAATTTGCACATCTTAGTTTCTAGCAAAATGTTGTTGGTTATGCCCTCTGTGAGTCTTCAGGTCCTTAGTTCAATATGGATCTCCAAGTAGGTTTGTAAACGTTTCACTTCAGTTCTAGTCAGAGATCTCTTGCTAATAGTCATGAAACAAGTATATATTTGATATGAGCAATAATATCTTGATTTCAGGTTAAAAGAGGTGAAGGCTCAATGAACAGTGGAGTTGTCCGGTGTCCACTGAGTGAGAATGGTGTGCTTATCTTCGAGAGTAGTTATGTCATTCATAAAATTGTGTTTTCTTTCACGTTGATATCATTTGTGTGTACTTTTCAGAACACTGCTTCCTTTTTGAAGAAAGTATTTCTTACTCTTGCATTAAAAAGAAAATATCTCATCAAAGAGCCAGCCTGAATACTCCCCAGACTTTGAAACCATAAGTGTTTTGTGGTGTCTCATAGTCCTTTTTGATTTAAGTGATGACGAGGGGACCTACCCTGGCACATTGTGTGTGCCCCCGCAATGAAAACATTTTTCCCCCTCTTTTGCTTGTGAATGGGTTAAGCTTTAAAGTTCTTCATTTGGTTTTAAGCCACGACTCTGATGCAGAAGGCTGATATGACTGTGGTTTGAATAACATCTGATTTTGACCTGTTCTTGTGGGTTGCAATGGCAGGAGAAACTTGACTCAGCAGCGCTGTAATTAGCCCGCCCCGTGTTTTTGAAACAGGATTGTGTTACCTGGATTGCATTAGTGTGGCTTCTATTGTTGCCGCCTTGCATCTGTCCCAGTAGGGTACTTAAAACCGTTTTCTTGGCTGGGGGAGTTCAAACAATTTAGGCAAAATAAGTCTGCACTTTATGCTGTTGGTGGCTTTAGAGATATTATTCATGACATCTATACTTTTCATCCCCCACTAATCCCCAGCCCTGTTTCAGTTAGACAAAGTAAAAGCCCTGTACAGCTAACTTTATTTCTTTAAGGTAGGGACACTTTAAAAACTGCTGAGACATCCTGGATGTGTTTAAGTCCCAATACACATTTATTTGCTGGCGTTTGTCACTGTCTGACATGAACTATCTTTTCAGGCAATGAAACCAATTGATAGGCAAAGCTCCCAGTTGCCTTTTTTTTATTTGCCTGTGCGTTTTCTAAGTTATTTGTCCCTTCATTTTGTCAAAGATTGAAAAAAACAAAAACAAAAACAAAAACCTTTACCACTGTTGCTGCCTTCATGTTAAAGTTCCCTTTCTAAAAGCCAGGCGTGAAAATCACAAGAACGTCGGCAAGGAAGGACAAAACAGAAAACATTTTTCAGCTCGACAAAATTGCTGCAAAGGAGGAAAAATATGATGGCAAAGTGGTGTCTGGATTTCAGTTTCCAATGTTATTCTGTGTTACTGATTGCATAATATCTGTTACCTGCTTAGGGTTCGACTTGCTTTCAGATTTATGGATATGAGTCTCTGATACTGCTGGACTGAGTAGCAAGAGTCAGTTTTTATAATATGTATACTGTATGCAATGTAAGGCCGAGATTATTGGCTGTGGTGGCCTTAGAAGTTACCATAGCTTTAACACACAGTCACCTCTTTTGAAAGCTAATAATGTTTAGCTCCCTTTGCTTGACCTTCGGAATTTGGAAGAACACTACTATTTTTATCAGTCAAAAGACTTTAGCAGTGATTATTCAGGAAAACTATTTATAGTGTAGATGGAAGAGATTTTTTTTTGGTCACACAGCACTGCTGCAGGGGCAGGCATTTCTGTGTTAAGATTTGGGTGTGTTATTTGTTGCCAGTGATTTGGAGACCTCAGTTTGGCAAGTGTGTGTGTGTGTGTGTGTGTGTGTGTGTGTGTGTGTGT
>CAJQZJ010032716.1:3180036-3201590 GCA_907164525.1 Lophiomys imhausi
AATGTCTGTCAGAGAAACAGGACCCAAAGGCTGAAGATTGATGCTGGAATGTATGGAGAGAAAATGGGAACTGTCCAGGCAGTTACTGGTATGTTCTTTCTTAGTTTTGGAAGCTGCAGGCTCTGCACTTCCTATATAAGCAAATATATTTATCCCTCTCAGGTCTCTGAGGTGGTTGAAGAATAGACAGCTAGAGTCTCATAGTTAAATTTTGAACTGTTTAGGAATCAAGAGGGTGTTATAGATCTAAGAAGATACTCTTAAAAGTGTGTTGCAAGATAGTATGAATGTTGAGTCACATATAGACCTTTAAACTCATGGAGTTGGTTAGATAGTAGAATGTTAAAGTCAGGGGCCAAATATGTATAAACTGGACATTGGGAAGGTATACTGGGCCATTTAACTCTCATAAATGTGGCATATTTATATCTATTGTTTTGTATAATACTTACTGTTATAAGAGAAGGAACCATCTGTTGGACTGAAAGGGGAAACTTCTGGGGGGAAGAGGGTGGAAGGGTGGGATAGGAAGGGGGAATAGGGAGGGGTTTGTTACTGAGATGTAACTTGAAGAAAAAAAATAAAGTATTTATAAAAAAAAAAAAAGAATGACACGAAACAGAAATTACAGGATAAAATGTTAAATTTGTTTCAGTTAAAAATGTTAATCTTCACACTATTACCATGCAACTCTCCTCACTGCCTAACTGTTTAATTGATCCGGTAAATCACAGAGTAGACAAGTAAGTGAAAACTCCTGCTGTTGATGCTCACACGAAAAGCACATTTTCAGGAATATACTCTGTCAAGCAGTTTGTCTACTATGTACATTTACATGAATTAAAGGAAATAATACATGTCTCCCCCATCTTGAGGAAGGCAGCATGCTTCAGCAGTTTTTTTTCTTTTTTTTTTGTGGGGGGGTCTTTTTATAGTGGCAACTTAACAATGTCCCAGCACTAACAAATGTGAAATCAGTATTACAGCAGCCTGTGTTTAAGCAGAGCAACATGGTACTTTTGTGACAGAAGGGTTAATACATTCTTCCAGGTTCTCTCTTTCTCTACCCCCACCCACAAGATCCTCCTACCCTCCATCCCAATCCTATCATGTGCCTGGTTGACGCTGAAAGGAGGGTTTGACGTTGCCCATGGGGCATCCCTTTTCTCAGCCTCCTCCGAGGTCTCCTGGGCAGATGGGAGCTCGCCTTCTGTCCTTAGGACTCAATATCCATCCAGGCACTAGGTCTAGCAGCCTAGCTTCTCTGACCTATGTGCTGGTGAGGAAGAGAGACATGTTATATCTCTCACATCTAACAGGACGCATCTCTGTGGCTGTAGGAGATGCCTACTGCAGGAAGTCCTTCCTTATTTCCATGATAAGGTGTCATTCATGAGAGCAATGTGCTGAACTAATCAGGTTAATTGAGAGGCCCGGGGTCTTCACTGAGTCCATCCCTCCCTCCGGTTAAGGCAGATAGCTCAGACAGAGGGCTTACACAATCCTTGCTTTTCCCTACAGCTTATAAGTTCTGTAGACAGACAGAGAATTAAGATTCTGCAGAATGCCATTTGGGCTCTGTGAACATTCTTTTTGTAGGACAGCAGAACCTTAAAGAAATAACAAGCCTTTTGAAGACAGGGAGATTGAGTGCCTTCATGTGTCTGATACTGCTTTTGTTCATTAACATTAGCCTCCTTGTTTCAGATCAGCCAAGAAAGACTGATCGAGGGTCCAGTCAGGCATCTCCATGGGTATTTTATTTAAGATTGGAACTTAAAACAAACAAACACCCTACAAAACATCTGACTGTTGTGTGTCATTAATTCATCAGTTACAAGCAGCTTCTTTAGTTCCTTCAGCATCTGAAGTGGACACTGGAAGCTGAGGCCTGCACTGACGGCTCCCTGGGCCTCCCCATGAAGTGGAAGAGCAGAGAAGAGAACTGAGCTGCTTCAGCAAGTTCCCTTTGGGGTAGATGTCCCCTCTTCTCTCCTCTCACAATAGTTAGCCCTAGTTTAATTTTAAATGCTGTCATTGACTATCCTGCCCCCTCCCCCCCACCTCTTTCCACTCTTTTACTATTATTATTTTTTTTTTCTTGGAAGTTCCAGGAATGACTTTAATTATCTCCACAATCAAATTCTCATTGCTGCCTCTGTGCAAGTGTGTAGTCATAGATCGCTGGGATTATTTTCTTTAGCACTTGGGGATAGAGAAGCTGGTTGTTTCAAAATGAGAACCAGCTGGCCCTACAGAGCTCTCATTTAGCGGGGAGCCACTCTGTATACAAAGCCTTTGCTCAGGTCAGTCGTTATGGGCAACCCCCAAATCAGCAGTGTTTGGTTTATCACTCTTTAGTATCTGTCCAGTGAGAAGTGAATAATAATAATAATAATAATAATAATAATAAACAACAACAACAACAAACAACCAGCACATCCAACATATTTAATTCTCTCAGCTAAGCACATGGGTTTGGAAAAGACATCACTGTAGCTTCTTCCTAAGGCAGTTAGAGTCATAAACCTAGTTTTTTAGTGTGTTTTTGTGAACAGCTAATGTGTGTGTAGCTTTAACCCTCACTAAATCTAAAAAGTCAAATGAATCTCATCTTTCAGCATAGTCTTTTATCTGATAAGCAGAGTACACAGATGAAAGTCAGAAAGTCACATTGTTGGTCCCAGTAATAGAACCAACTGGAGGGCGGCAATAACTGCTATTATTTAATCTCTTTTCTACCAGCCCATGAACTAAGGAGTAAGCTGATACACTACATATATTCTTCTGTCTTTCTAGTTTGGAGAAATTGCTTTGCTGTCATACTTTGTTCATCTCTAACACACTAGATTTGATTTGAAATGAGGAGAGTTTTCTCACCAGTTTTACCAAATAGTTATGAAGTATGTAGAGGAGGGAAGTGGGCCTACAGGACCCACTCAGTTATGAAAATAGTTGAGAACTCAGGTTGCATTTTTATAAGATGAGTAAGTTTGGGGGTGCAACATCTATTAAGTCAGAGTGAAGATTTAAAAAAAAAAACATGTTCACATACTTCAAATTCAGCTTACTAAATTTTAATCTCACAAATGTAAGAGATCACTTTGTATTACTAATAAAAATATGTACCTTAAAAAATCATGGCATAAAAGGCCGGGCGGTGGTGGCGCACGCCTTTAATCCCAGCACTTGGGAGGCAGAGGCAGGCGGATCTTTGTGAGTTCGAGGCCCGCCTGGTCTACAAAGCGAGTCCAGGACAGCCAGAGATATTCAGAGAAACCCTGTCTTGAAAAAACCAAAAAAAAAAAAAAAAAAATCATGGCATGCTTTTTTTTTTATACTGACATCAACGCAACAAAATAATATGAAGAAAGGGCAAAAGACTTAGAAATTTATTCCCATTGGGAGTTTGATCAATACACTGAGGATCTGGACTATGCACTTCTAATTATTTTTATTCTTAGGATTTCCATATTGAAACATGATTTGGGTAAAATGTTATGTAATGAGTTTTTCCTTTTGTTTAATCATTGACTTTATATCAAATTATAATTCAATTGTTTATTTCCCTTGTCTGTCTTTTGAAAAAAATCCTGTGGGTTTTTTAATGCATACATACATACACACACACATATATATATATAAACCAAAATAACTGTTATATTTCCAGTCAGTCAAATTTGAACTGAATTTTACTTCCTGTTTCAAAGGTCAAGGCAGGCTGACCTCAACAGCAGTGTGGAGGCTGCTGAATTATTCATGTCATTGACTTTGTGTCAGCTTCCACATTTGTGGAGAAGGATGTTTTATTCATTTATCTCATTTAGAGTTCTTCTCTGCACCTGTTTCTACCATTAAGTACCCTGTAATTTGCATTTGATGCTAATTTAGTTTCATATCAGCCTGGTCCCCCCTTGTTAATTTAATTTTCTAAGACCCTTTTCATTACAGTAGAACTGTTTTTCCTCTTTAAAGCAAACATCTATGCAAGTAATTGTATAAACTGCCTTTTAAATAATATCTTTTAGAAGATTCCATCATTTAATTCCTTAATTTCTATAATTAGCCATGGTTTGATTAATGTTTCAAAGGGTTAAATTAACATGCAGAATTACTCAAATACATACTTGAATAATTTCTTATTGACTGAAGGGTTAGAATTGTGGAATTCTGGATAATTCTCAGAACTATGTGCTTTAGGAGCAGCAATTTTCCATCTGTAGAACACTGTTTGGTTTATGAAGGGCAGGGCCTTTCCAATCACTGCCCTCCCAACATTAATTGTGAAATGTTAGCTTTTTTTGTTTCATCAGACTTCTGATAGATGGTGGCTCAAAGTGTTTCTGCAACATTAGTAATGACATCCCCCCAAACAACAAGGGCAGAATGAGGTCCAGTTCCTTGAACTGTTTTCTAAGCTCAGGCTAATGAATTTCTGTGTTCCGTTACAGATTTCTCTCTCATCTTAAATCCTCATTTCTGTCTGCTGCTTGGTGTTAGTTTGCTTGGGAGTCTGTCAGGTTCTCAGAAGGGTTTCAGCTAGCTTTCTGTCATTTATATCTACGTGGGCACCACTGGACTACAATTACCACCTAGGAATCATGGGAACTAGGAATGTGTTGTCTGAAGGAGCCCTGACTGAAATGGCTGTGCCCTTGATTAGAGAGAGGCCACATCCCAGGATGTCTGTCAGGGAGCTGGCCATCCTAAGAGCAAGCTACACACATAACTAGGTATGGAGCCTCAGACTTCTCCCTCATTCTCTTCCCTGAAATTGTTTGGAGGGTGCTTGACACGAGAATGTCAGTATTCCCTGAGTCCTCCCTGGCGTAGGGGTCGCTGAACAGAGTCAGGGTCTAAATAGTGTAGAAATTACCCACAAGGAAAATTCTAGCCACGGCCAAGTATTACTAAGAAATCAACCCAAGATCCGGGTGCCGCCTTTCTGCACTCGGGCTGGCTTGGTCTGGTCTGTTTTTCATATTCTCTGGGGATACCGATGGTGACGCTGCAGTGGGCTTCTAGAATGAACTTCCTCAGGCCTGTGGAAAGTAGAATATGAAGAGATCTTCCTTTTTTTTCTCTGTTATAAAGGCCTCCTGGGGACTGCCTTATACTCCACTGTTATTGTGGTAAAAAAGAAACTTCCAGATTTTCTACCAGGTAGCTTCATGATGTTATTTCTAAACAGGGCTGAGGGTAGACTGGAAGATTCTTGGAGGTTCTTTGAGCTTGGAGTTTTTCTCGTATAATCCTTACCATAGAGAAGTTTTCATGTTATATAGCTTGTTCAGCCTGGTTTGTTTGTTTGTTTTTTGCTTCTGCAGATGGGCTTAAAATAACATGGGAAATAGGAAAAAATAGAGGCTCTTTATTTATTTACAAAATATTTGCTTATGGAAAAACCCTACATTCCTGATACAGACTTTATTTTTAAAGTTGGAGAAAAACTGTTCACATTTCTAGAAAAAAAGCACACAGGAGCTCACCTTTTTTTTTAAATGGGCAGAGCTCTCGGAATTATATCACTTTAGGTTCTACAACATCAGCTTTTTGTGGTGCTATTGTTGGTTTGTGTACCTATAACTTGGATAGAGGATGTTTTAGGTCAGACAAGCAAACCCATCACCTAGTTAAGTCTGAAATGTTTCCCAAAGGAAAGAGGTTGAAAGCAGGTTTCCATCCAAGCTGAGTAGACTCTCAGAGATTTCAGTCCAGTTCCTTCATTTTAAAGATGGAAAAGCTGAGGTCAAGAGAAATAGAGCAATGGTGCTCAAAGCTCTGAGTAACCCTAGAGCCAAGTCCCTGGTTCAGCTTCCGGTGACTTTTCTGCAAATTCTTCTGGACTGTCTGGGTCTCACTCTGCTATCTTTCTCGCCATCTGTGAAATAAGTCTCAGGGAAGAGTCCAACTTCTGTTTTCTGGGTTTGGGTCTAAGGAAAGCACTGAGTTCCGTGTCTCTAACAAGGCATCAAACACTCGTTAAGTTGCTTGTAAGAAGTATGGCAGTCACTAGGAGGAGGAACCTCTACAATCTCCCATCTTAAAATTGTACTTGACCCTTTGAAAGCTCGCATACCTCACATGTTTGCAGCTATGCTGTTCATACTATGTCAAAACACTGCGGGAAACATGGCATTTTTGTTTTTAATAGTCATTTCCCTGTAGGAATTTTATAAAGAGTCATTCAGTGTCAGACAACTCCCCATCAGCAATTGTCTCTGGCTGTTGCCTTTCTCTGGAAGGTACTGACATATTTAAATATTGAACTTGGCAAATTGCAGTGTATAGTCCTCAGTTTAAAAGTTATCTTGTAGTTAAGTCTCAACAAACTAAATAAATGGCCATTTCCAAAAATAACACTAAAGGAAATGAGGTATTGTTGCAGAATATAGTTCTGAAAAAAATCACACAGAAAAGAAAGGGATGGGACACTGTACGTCCACTTACTCAAAACCACTTTGGTATATGACTTTGTCAAAACCTGCAAGTTTGTCATACTTTTGAATGACAAACAGAAGGACAGAAGTCATAGGGAAGGTGCAGGGAGAAATTTCTAGCTCTTGGTATCATTTTAATTTGAACCATGGCAGATGATTCTTTGTTTAGACAAAGGGTAGTTACCTTGGAAGCTGGAGATGAAGTGTCCGCCTCTCAGAGAAAGGAGGAAGCGATGGTCATTTCAGCCCATGGGTGGTGAGCCTGTGAGGGCTACCTGAAATCTCTAGCTTGATTTAGGAAACTCAATTTTACATCTTGCTTCCAAAATGGGATTAAATTGTGGTCAAAACTTGTACCTTTCTTCCTACCTCCACCCACTGTCTGGTCATTTTGGACCAATGACTGAATTCTAACAGGTGCGATCATACATTTATGTATCTTCTTTGTTTTTCCTTTCCCTAAATTACCATAAACTGTCCCACAAGCTCAAAATCTTTGTGCTTCCAAATATTCTAATGTCTGAAAGAAGACAGAAGAAATCTGTTAAAGTTACCAAAAATGGTTTCATGGTGGAATACTCTCTGGGTTGAGAGCTGTTGCTTCCATGTAGACAGGGAAATGACACTAGTTGAGCCAATGGACCCAAGATAGGAGAAACAATGTAACCGTGTATATGTTTATGTAACAAATGCTCTTACAGCAGCCACTCAATAAAGGGCATTGGAGCCAAGCACCTGGCTTGAGGACTTTCTCATAGACACTTTGTAGAACTTCCAGGGGGCTGACATATGAAGAAAATCATATTCTGTGCACACCTGTCTCTTTCAAATCACCACTGAATCTACTCATCTTACTTCTCCCAGTCATGTTGCCCTTGCTATGCCACTGTCCTAGCATATACACATATACATATACATATACTATATATACTTGTTGACTCAATTATTTCTGTGTATGTTAGTCTCCAATGATACTCATTTTTAATTGTTGCCAATTTCTACTTCCAATTATGAGCCAGATTCAAGTATCACCTTTTCTTAAAGTGCAAGCACACTTTGGTCCCATCACAGACCCAACAAGTTCAGTTGCTCAATCTATAGCTGAGTTTTTCATTTACGCTGAAGCTGAGAGGTGACTGGGTGTGGAACTCTGAGGCAGGACACATGAGAGCTAGGAATGTGAGCCTCAGCAAGGCTCTCTCCTTCCCTGGGCTTCAGCTTTCTCATTTATAAAATGAGACAACTGGGCACTTCAGATTGTTAAGAGTCCCCTTTTCGTAGTTATTTTTCTCCCACGTGCTCCTGTAAATATGGCTGATCTTGGGCTGGAGAGATGGCTCAGAGGTTAAGAGCACTGGCTGCTTTTCCAGAGGTCCTGAGTTCAATTCCCAGCAACCACATGATGGCTCACAACCATCTATAATGAGATCTGGTGCCCTCTTCTGGCCTGCAGGCATACATGCAGACATGTATACATAAAAAATAAATCTTTAAAAAAAATATGGCTGATCTTGTATCTGGTTTTGGGTGGTCCGTTGTTACACTTGTATGAGCATTGTGAGAAGCAGAAAGTAAGGTGCAACTTCACCATCAAGACTGAGCAGCTAGCAGTGTGCTCAACTAGTTTTCTCCTCATTCATTATTGTGTCCAAGGTACCAGGTAGGTAATAAGGATAAGGCAGGAGACACAGTCCCCATCTGTTGCTAAGATCCACCTTGAGGCGCAAGGTTTCTGAAGATCATTAGATGAGCTTCCTTACAAGGCTAATTGAGTTTGCATATCTAATTCTTTGGTAGTATAAGTTGGGTGGGGAAGATCCAGTAAAAACACAACTATAGGCTTATAAAACGTAAGGAGTTTGGACTAACATGTTTATCTGTCTGGGATAGTAACTCTGAGAGGCCATTGTAGAGGGTACCAATGGATGCAACTTCCCCCCGGTTTTCTTACTGAACTCCTCTGGTTTATGCTTATCTTCTGGGTGAAGTGACCTAAAAGATGGTATATGAACGATCTATGCCAAATTACACACAGTATTTTCTTATTAAGTGCCTATTTACTCTTAGCATACCTACTTCATATGTGGAACTAGGTGGGAAATTCCCTTTAAGGTCCCCAAAGTATGAGCATTTTAATGATGATGTGATGAAGGTACCTGCTGTGATAGTTTCCTGCTTGCATATATCAATATTCTGTGTCCAAGCCTTGAGCTTAAAAAATGAGAATAGCAGAAAAATTTAAACCCTGTTACTTTTTTGGCAATGTGCTGATATGAAATTATGTATATGTGAAATTATATATACGTGGAATTATGTATATACTTTGTCCCTGATGAGAATAAGGTCTCTCTCTCCTTCTTCCTTCTTTCTCTACCTCTCTACCCCCTCCCTCCTTCCCTTCTTCTTCCTCTATCTCTTTCTCCCTTCATCTTGGAATCTCCACAAATAAACATTGTAATGTTTTGATAGATTCCCCAAATAAACAACATTTTAAGCCCCATGGATAATGATCTCTGAGACTTCTCAGTGCAGAAGAAACCCTCCCAGGATTTCCTGTTTCTCACTCACTTTCCTTTGCTTCTTATTTTATGTCTGGTAAAGCTTGACTGCAAGCAGGATTAAGTACTCAGACAAAATGACTACAGAGCTAATATACAGAGCATCAATTCTATAGGAATTCCGAATAAGACTCCAAAGAAATAAGACTCATTGTTACAAGAAATCTATATGCCCCTAAAATTTTGTTGTAAATTTATATTAGCAATAATGACCTTGCTTCGGTAACAATTAGTAACCAGCAAGGGGCCACCAGCCCCATGGTGCTTTGGCCAACAATCTCTTCCAGAAGACATGAACTGGCCATTTATCTAAAGGAAGTACCCCAAGGTGGGGGTCCCCTCCTCTTGTCATGTGATTGTAATTTAACCTCTGATATTAAAAGGCTCCCAGGAGTAGAGAGACAATGGTTTGTGCTTTCAATATCTTAAGGAGTTTATTTATCCATGCAATTCATAATTGGGTATCACCAAATGGAACTGGCAAAGTTGATAATTACCTTATTTTCATTTGGGGACTTGGTACTTATTTTATGCCTGCAGTTCTCCTGGTTTGTATTGGCTTAGCATGCATGCACACAGGTCATTCTATTTGTAGCTCTGTATCTCTGTGGCAGACATGTAGAGACACACATATATATTGATACGCATGTGTATGTGAGAGAGGGAGTGAAGGAAGGGAGAGAGAGAAAAAAAGAGAAAGAGAGAGAGAGAGAGTGCATATGCAATTCTGTGGTCTATTAAGCTAAGGGCCTATAGACAGTGTCAACTTAGTCTTTTCCTGGGTTATGGGTGGCCTGTATTAGGTAGTGACTAGTATTCACAGTTACATGTCCTGTGTGCTATTATGGTAATTATTGCTGGTGGTGATAAGGATGGTAATAACCAGCATTTCTTAAACTACATGTGTACTACCCATTCTCTCATTTAGACCTTGCAACCTTACTTGGTAAGTGTTCCCTTTCTCTCTCTCTCTCTCTCTCTCTCTCTCTCTCTCTCTCTCTCTCTCTTTATAAGGAAGGCAACCCTGGCACCAGGAAGTTAAATGACATGCTCAGGTTCAGTGCTGCTTGTTAGATAGGGGTGTCAGAATACCAACCCTGCTGTGTCCAATCCCAAAGTTCAGGATCTTGATCATGACACTCTTCTGCCTCACTATAAAAACCAACATTTCCATTTTCTGAGTGTGGCCTTGAATACATTCATTTAGGCAAATTTCCACCCTTTGCTGGCGTAATTGCTATTCCTTTTGTTGGTCATTGCTCCCCTGGGCTTCCCTCAAACATGGTCAGAGGTGCCCCAGACTTTTTAAAGATTGAAGAAAGGCCACATGGCCCTGCATAATTTGACCGAGACAGCTGTGCACTGGGTTGTCTCATTTAAATTACAACCACAAAACGAGATGTGCCAGCCTTCATGGACACAAAGCTAAGGGTAGGAACATGAAACCTGGTTTCCTAAGCCTGCCCTGGGCTGCTGTCAAAAGTAAGCAGTTTCCTCAGCTGAGTCTGGAGGACTATGGAGGAGACAGCTAGCTCTCCCTTCTGCTCCCCACCTGTCCCCCAACAATTATCCCTCCCTCAGGCCTCGCCTAAAGACTTGTCCTCTTAAACTCCTAGGGAGAAGGATGTGTTTGGATAGTAATTCCAGACTGGTATAGCTGACAGAGATGGGGACTTGAAGAAATCCACTGGAGAATTAGGGAGAAAGATAAAGCAGTTTAAAAGAACATTTCACTGTGGCTGGGATTTAGGGAAGTCCATTACTTAACACTGGACAGGATACCCACAGGAGCCACAGACCCAGTCTCATGGAAACTCAAGCATCAGGACAAGCCTGCTTTTATACAGACTCTGTTACCAAGTTTCACGTGTGCATTTCTACACTGGGGGCTTTTCTCTCTTTCAGAATTGGGATTAAGAGTGTACTACACTCAGTTTCCTTTGTGTACATAGTCATTTTCCTCCTCCTCTTCAAAATCAGGAGAAGTGCTGAATAAATGCCTGTATTGGCATGCTGTCTCTTCTTTTGGGGGGAAATTTTCTTATATTATGTATTTTTCTGTTTAGTGATCTTTAAATATAATTTACTCTGTTATTTTGTTCCTTAAAGCCCAGTTAATAAAAAAAAAACCTTCATTCCTAGTAGATGGTTCCCAAATGGGTTTTTCCCCTGTTTTTTGTTTGTTTGTGTTAATAATTTTGTCTTTTTGAAACAAATGCAGCAAGTTTTCCAGAAAAGTCCATAGCAGTGATACATCTTTTTATGGGTAAGTGTAGCATCAGCCTGTGTGGGTAGGTGACATTCACATTTGCCCAAATTCATAATGTAGCATGACTTTTCTATTATAGCTTTAAGACTTTTTGTTGGGAGTGGGCAAAGTTCTATCTGGTAGGCTACAAAACAAAGAGACATGGAGGTTGGGTGGGGATTTATTATTGCAAAGAAGAGAATGGTGGGTGGTGTAATTGCTAGGGCAAAGGGATGCCTGTGACCAGAATGTGTTAGATACATGTGTGAAAGTCTCAAAGAGTAAATGAATGTAAAACGAAGTTCCTGTATTTTAAAAATATGTAAACTATATCTGTAAGAACATCCTATCATTTAATAAATTGGATGGAAATTTAAAAGCACAATTAATGGAAGATAGAGATGGAGTTTCTCCTTAGAGAGAGAGAGAAAAAAAAAAGGTGAGATAAAACGATCGTGGACAAACTGTGTGTGTTGGGCTGTGAATGTGACTGCTGCGGCTCAGATCTGCTGGGATGCAGGCCCCCCAGCAGGAACACCCCGTTTCTCACCCCCCTGCTCCATGACTCTCAGTAGTGGCTTTGTGGGACCTCATGAATTACTTCTTACAGTTGGGGCTCTTTGGTGCCGAGTGCGCTGTGGGTAGTGGAGCCCAGAGCCGGGCAGGCGGTGTTTGTGCTGTTGTTAGCGACACGTAGCGAGTTCCTCCTGAACGGAAAGGCCCCGGCTCCAGTTTGTCGCCAGTGAAAGCCGAGTCGCACAGCACATGTGGAGCTGAGCCGAGCCGCCCGGGGGGTGGGAGACCAGTCTGCAAAGGGGAGGGGCCCAGCACCATCGGGCATTTGTTTGGAGGTGGGGATGGGCTGAATAAAGGGGTTGGGGCGCTTGCAAAGAAAACAGCTGGAGGAGAGCATGCCATGAATGACCTCCTAAATGTCACTCCCTACCAATTACATCTCACTACTGTTTGGAATATTTGAGAGAATTAAAAAAAAGTACCCTTTGTAGTGTGACTTTTAAATGGCTTTCTTTCCCAGGATATCCTGAGCTTGTCTCTGGGTGTTTTTTTCCCGTGGGTGAGTTGGTTAGGAGATATCTCCTATCCCTTTAAGAGGTAAAAAAACGCACAAATGTAAATGCAGAGACTTTAACACTTCCCCCCCCTTCCTAACATTCATATAATTGCTGTTAAGCCACATTGAAAACCCTGGGGCCCGGTGTTCACCAGGGTAAAGTTACATTTCACAAGCAGAAAATTGACTCACCACTTAGGAAAATTGGCTACCAATTATGTGTCAAAGGCTCTAAAGTCAGAGCTCAGATTTTTCTTTTTGCTAGAATGTGGTATTAAAAAGCACACAGACAACCCAGCTCCTTGGCCCTTATGCCCTCTTGGGACCTGTCTCTTGCTTGCTGACTTTCTTTCCAAGGTTTCTGGGCCCCAGCAAGGAAGGAGGGCTCCTGACCCCTAACCCAGGGCCAAACCCAATGGCCGGAAGATCTCACTAGTTAGAAGGGAGTTTATACACACAAGCCTGTTAAAATTATGCCCCTGGCTCCTTGTGAGGAGTCTCTCTTAGCCTGGCACTGTTGTCCAGAAGCTTGACAGCCGTAATTGAGGCTCATTATGCCAAAGGGAGACAGAGAGGAGAAGGCTTCTGAGGGCCACACAGCAGAAGTCAGGGGACATCTGCTCTCTCTGGTGACAGGGTCGCATTACATGCACACCATATGCAGAGCTACTTCTAGAGACTCATTGGTCCCTTTTGTTAAGGGACGAACCACTTGAGAAGGAGGAACCAGTTGCCCACCTGGGGAGGAGGGACCCATCCAGATCCCAGGCAAGAGAATAGGGAGGTGACAGAGAGAGGGGCATGGAGGGATAGATAGAGAACAGGGGGGAGACCCAGAGGAGGGGAAGATAGACAGATGCAAAATTACAGAGACAGAGTAGAGTCAGAGCCAGAGAGAGAGAGAGAGAGAGAGAGAGAGGGAGAGGGAGAGGGGGGGGGGGGGGGAGAGAGGGAGAGAGAGAGAGAGAGAGAGAGAGAGAGAGAGAGAGAGAGAGAGACAGACACAGAGAGACAGAGAGGATAGAAGGATGGAAAGAAGCTTCCAGATCCTGAAGGGTGAGAGAGTGTTTTTATGTTATCTCTCCACCACTCCCTTTCCTCCTGCTTCCGCTTTCTTGACAAAGTATGAGCCTTCTTCCCAAGCCTGTTTTCTGTTCCTGTCATAGTGGCTTCACCCCTGGCTTTATTTTTAATGCCTAGATATTAAACCTTATTTATGGCTTCATGTTCTGCCTCTAGAGGGAGAGAAAGAGAAAGCATCAGGACTTGCCAAACTGGGGAAATCTGCTGGGTTGTATGGGAGAAAGTTAGTTTTTCAGGGCAACCAAGATGTCCAATCATATGGGTGATTACCCCAGATAAGCCTCTCTCCTAACAACAGGATGCAATATGCAGCGCTTTGAGTGAGGAAAGCCAGCCTCATTTTGCCTTCTGGGAAATCTACTGCTAGCTATTTCTGTTCAATTCTTAACTTTGGACAATTTCCAGAGTCCTCAAGAACTAACTACCTTAAATCTTTTTCTTTTCTTTTTTGTTTTTCTTCCTTTTTTCTTTTTCTTTCTTTCTTTTTTCTTTTCTCGACAGAGAAGGTTGTTTTGTCTAAGGGATAGCACGTCAGGCCTGAGTTTCTAATATCTGATTTCAACTTCGTTCTGGCATTTTGACTGGAGCCGAGGAAAGAAAGCAATCATGATCCGTACAATGTTTCACTCACTTTTGAGTCTTCATTGGGTTAAACACTTGGTATTTGAGTTTTTCCTTATTTGTCAGGTCACAGGGTACAGACATACATTTTTTTCTGAACACAACACAAACATCTTAGATTTCCCCCTCCTCTGAGCTCTACTTTCCTATGTATCTGAAAGATGTTTTTTTTTTTCTTCTAGTTTTGAGGATCTTGCAGGCTCCCTCAAGTGCTGCTTAATTAGAGTTCTTCTATCCACTAAGTATTTTCTTAAATGTATAATTGATTGTGCAAGGAAGGAAGAGCGGCAGGAGTGGAAATCATACATCACTTCATTATTAATGGCAACGTCTAAATAAAACAGACTTTATCATGCTAATGGATGACAGAGTATGTTTAATGTTAAGTCAGGAGATTTCGTTTTCTTTTCTGTTCTGAGACTGGTTTAGGAAGTTTTAAGTAGCACTGAACATGTTGATAAACGTGGTCTAGTATAATGGCCTATGACTGGGAACCAGAGACAAATTAAAGTGGAAAGAATGCAAGGGGTGTTCTGGAAAAGTGAATAATTTGGAAAGCCATGTACCCCAGCCCCTTTTTACTATCTGTGAGGAGGTGGGGTTTTTTACCTGGATTTTCTGTATGAGTGCTTACGTGCTTCTCGCTGTTGTACTCACGGAATGTTCTTGCAGAACAGAACTGCAATGCCCCTCACTCTGAAGAGGAACTTTCATTAAGAGTTCTCTAGAAAAGTGCTTTTGAGTCTATATTGATTTGAAGTTCCTCCAAAGTAGCCCGTTTGCAAGGCCTGACATGCAGGTGGTCTATGTAGGCATAGGAGCAGGAGCTAAGAGAAGGAGGAAAGAGGAGAGATAAGAGGGAAAAGAGGTTATTGATTGGTATCATTGAGGTAGCAGGTGTTGAATCCCATCAGGATTCCTCAAGAGCAGAGTGACATAATCCTGCCTCCCAGGATTATGATATTTTTTGTATATGTGCATACATGCACACATGTGTGCATACATATGCATGCATGTGGAGGCCAGAGTTTGATGTCAGATACCTTTCTCTACTGCTCTGGACCTTAGTTTTTGAGACAAGGTCTTTCACTAAACCTGGAGGTCACCAATTTGGCTAGACTGGTTGGCCAGCCAGCTTCAGGGATTCTACCATCTCTGCCTTGCTGCCATACCTGACTCTTTTTTTTTTTTTAAACACGAGTGCTGAATTCAGGTCCTCATGTTTATACAGTCAGAATTTTACTGACTGAGCCATCTAGACAGCCCTCAGAATTATGTTCTTGAAGGACAGGAAGCTAGATATTTATTTCGTGGTTCCTGCCCTGTGCTACTTGAGGGTTATCTCTGGGTACACTGACCCAGACCTGGCAAGTCCTTTAGAGTTGGCACAGCATAGAAGGAAGCCTTCTTGTGCTGAGATGTGACTAAAATCGGAGGTGTGTCCTGGTGAGGAGGTTCTGGAGACACCTCTTTCAGAAACTGAGTGTGAAGGTCTAGAGCAACTGAAGCCCAGTAAACCATCCTTTGTTCTAAGTTGAATGTTCATCATGTGCTTGGATGAGGTATTGCTTGGTTCTTTGTCAGTCCCATCAGTGAATGTACACTGTCCTATAGAGCAAATTCTTGAGGTGACAACTGAATGCTGAGAGACTGTTCTATATTTTTCTAAGTGTGTTCATGTGGTTAGATGAATTACTGTGACTTTGCTTTGGGGAAAAAGAGTACCAACATATAGACGACGTGGGACCTAACTACTGGCAGGATCAGGAGATACAAAAACTTAGGAGACATGGATCTTATCTTCAAGTCATCAGCCTGGAATGCGGACAGTTGTGGTGTGGGTGGTGCCGCTAGCTGTGGGACGTTTGCCCCTCATTAAGAAGCAAGGAAAGAAATCAGGTTTTGACTGGGGATTTGGGAGAAATATGCAGGTAAGATTCTGTAGTTTTGGGAAGGGCATCCCACAGAGGGAGGGAATGGCGGTACATGGATATGTGGCAACTGGTGGGAAAGGCTTTAGGCCAGTGTGTAAGGGCCCGGAAGGTTGTGGCAAGAGGTTCAGGGTTTCTTTTTGTAGGGAGTAATTATTTTTTCATGAATCTGGGATCATGAAAGATCCAGGCTGATGAACTCAGTGACTAAACGTGAGCTCTCATTTTTACGTCCCGGACACGGTCCTCTTTGTCACATTCCTGTGTGACAGCTTTCTCTCTTCCTCTGGTTGTAGAAACCTGAGGAAGATCCCTGCTACTCCCCCTCACCCCTTGTCTGTAGCCACACCAGATGCCTTTCAACCCTCTTCCCTTTGTGCCAGCCTCACTTCTACCAACTGGCTTCTGCTATCACTTCCGATCAGGCGCTCCACATCCATTCTGCCTTGCTGGAGTCACAGAGAGCCACTCAGATTCTCATGGAACCTCATTGTTCTCTAGACTGAAGTCTGCTGCCAGTTGCTCATTCCTTGTTACTGTGACTGAATACTTACCAAAGACCACCTGAGGAAGAAGTGATTTTACTTTTACTCAGGGTTTTGTGGATTTTAGCTTGGTTCTTATTTTCTGGGCCTGTGATGAGTCAGTATGATAGGGCCTCATGACAGTCAAGAAGGAGATGGAGAAAGTCAGAGGAAGGGGACCAGGGAGAGGGAGGAAGAGGTTCCCCAATAATCTGCTTTCCTAATGCCCACATTTTCCAGCGGGGCCAGCAAAAGTTTCCTGCCTTTAACAAAACACACCACTTTGGTGACACTCCCCAGCTGGGGACCAAAGTGGATAGACACTTCATATCCAAACCACAACATAAGGATTCTTATTATTCTTAGGATAGGAGCCAAGTTGCGTATTCTCACGCAGTTCCCATTGCTTCTGTCAGGGACGCCCATCCTGTCTCTTGTAAGTACACTTCATCCATTAAATTCTAGCTTCCTCCCTCAGATTTCCAGCCAGTCCTTCCTTGCTATCCCTGTCTGGGTAAGTTTTCATCAGAGGATGTTAGAAGCTCCTGTAGCAAGGGGCTGTTGATGTTACTTCCCTGGGCAGCACAATGACAGATGTTCAAAAACTATCTATGAACTAAGAGATTAGTGAAAGAGGATGTGGCTTGCAGTTCCAAGGGCTCCCATGCCCCGTCCTATGGAGTGCTGCATTAGAGCCAGCTTGTGCAGATCCATGAGAACCAATTGAGTCTCTTCTCAGCTTTGGCCAAGGGATATGACACTGGAAGGTTGAACTGACCCGTGATGGGAAAGACTGTGAAAATAGGGAAGCATTACAAAGAAGAGCTCTCTCCTCACACTGTATCAGAAGAACCCAGGTGTGTTGGGAGTGATTCCTATCAGATCTTATGTTTTTCAGACTTTCCTGTCAGTGAAGTCTTTGCTGTTGAGCTTTTAGAGTCAGAGATCACATGTTTTTAAGCTCTGAATTATCATCCAAAACCAGAACATGTAATTCAGTAAGCGTTTATTCTAGAAGAAACAAAGGTGTCAATAGTTGGATGTTCAGTGATACTATGTGGTCTGTCCTTTTTAATATTCTTTATTTATTATTTTTCGTGTGTGTGTGTGTGTGTGTGTGTGTGTGTGTGTGTGTGTGTGTGTGGTGTGTACAGATATCAGCCTTGAGTATGGTCCTCAGGAGTTAAAAACCATCTTGTTTTTTGAGATTCAGTCTTTCTCTGGGACCTGGAGATTTCTCATTAGGATAGGTTGGCTGGTAAGCGAACTCCAGGTATCTGTCTGTTTCTGTCTGTTAACATTGGGATTACAACACATAACACCATGCCCAGCTTCTGAAAAGAGGGTCTAAGTCAGGTCTTTATGATTGCATGGCAAGCAGTTTATCAGCTGAGCTCATCTCCCCAGCTCACAATTTTACACATTTTATTGTTAGAGAGTACATTTGTTATCATGGATAAATTGATATACTTAATTGAATAACACAATTCCATAATAAAGATGGTGACTTAAAAGAATTGAAGCTGTTTGGGGGGATTTATTCCTGCTCATATTCCTGTGTGGCAGAGGCATTTCTTGCCCTCATGAGTGTATACATACAAACCTGTGCAAACAGGGATCTAAACAATAAGCTAGATGTGTTAGATGGTAGGATGGAATGTCATTGGTACCCAAGTCAGAAACTGGTTGAGTCTACCTAGAACCAAAAGGAAAGTAATATTTGAATTTGACTAGGAAGGATATAAGGAGAGCTGTAGGGAGCAGAACTCAAAGGCAAGGAGACTAAGTTCAGAAGTTACATGAGAGCAATGACCCAGAGATAATGGTATCTTGGTCAGTAGTAAAGATGGAGACAGAGATAAGTGGCCAGGGTACAGCTGGGTTGGCTGTAGACAGGGAAGGGAGATGAGAGTCAAGGTGAACATCCTGGATCATTTTCTAAGCTCTCTCTTTTTTCGTGGTGGGCAAATGGAAGAAATGAAATGATATAAGCATCCTCCTTAATGTTTATGTTAACTTGACTAATCTTGATTGGACTTTGTGGCAACTTGATCTCAAGATGCTGGAGTTCCAATAGAAACTGGGTTGTGGGCCGCACCATTTGATTTTGCCAAACAGCTCTGGACTTGTATCCCATTTCATTGTTCCTGGGTTTTATTACTGTCATTGTCTGCACCCTAATTCCATTTCTATTTCACTCACTCATTAAGCACCTTAAAATTATGCATGTAGGAAATTCTCAGGGATAACATATGCAAATCAGAAGCACCCCTCACCCTAGCCTGAAATAGACATCTCTGTTTGTTACATTGGGGAGTTTCAGATCCCTTCTTTTATGTAATGAAATTGTAGCCTCACACTGCACATGCAGCTAAGAATCTTTTTTCCCCTTTCTGTTAAATATAAAAAGAAAGAACAATAAAAATATTTTCAGTTTGAGTCAGAAATAGTATGTGAAGGAGAGAGATGAAGGGATGGGAATAACTGTATATAGATTTTTCTTTTTTTGGTCTTGGCAAAACCGGGTAGTTCCCATCAACTCAATTTGGCTAAGAGAAGCTTCTAGATAAGAATTCTTGAGACTTAACTCTTCTCTGCATTAAAAAAAAACAATAAGAAATTATAAATGTTATAGTCTCGAATACCAAAAATCTAATCTTTGATGTTGGCTTTTCAGAAGTTAAATAATCAACCATAGTTTCTTTCCCCTCCCTTTTTATTTTATGTTTAAGAGGACTACTTTATAAAGCATATCTTGTTCTATAATAAAAAGGAGGAAAACATAAATGAAACACACTCAAAATATTTATACAATCATTCAAAGGATTATATGTATTTGGTAAGGTTCAAAGGTTATTTAATATTTTTCCTTTCTTTTGAGTCTTTGTTTTTAGTTCTGGTACATTTGTTTTTCACTGTGGCTTTGTTTATGGAAGCTAATTCTTTTACCATCCTTAAGAAATCACCTTAGAAATATGCAAATACAAATGAAAGAGAGAGAGGAGACATGTAGGCGTGAGATAAAGGAATAATTTGAGGGCTAGCAAGATGGCTTGGTCAGTAGAGAAGCCTGCCACCAAGCTTGACAGTCTGCCTTTGATCTGATCTGCAGATCCACATGTCGGAATGAGAGAACCAATTTTGGCAAGTTGTCGTTCAACTGCCACAGATTTGCTGTAACATACATGCGTGTATATGCACATCCATGTGCTAAATAAGTAAATGTAAAACAAGTAAAAATATGTTTGGGGCTAGGAAAGATGGATCAGTGGGTACTGGCAAGCATGAAGACTACAGTTCGGATCCTTAGCATCTGCCTA
Organism: Lophiomys imhausi; assembly: GCA_907164525.1. NCBI lineage: Eukaryota > Metazoa > Chordata > Mammalia > Rodentia > Muridae > Lophiomys > Lophiomys imhausi. The sequence goes on from CAJQZJ010032716.1 coordinate 3,199,834, forward strand.
AATTCTGGGTGGGCAGGGTGGCTCATGTCTAATCTCAGCACTTGGCTGGGAGAGACAGGGGATCCCAGGAGGTAAGCTGCCTAGATAGACTGGCCATATCAGTGAGTTCCAGGTTCAAGGGGAGACATTAATTCACTGTATAATGTGGAGAGCCTTCGTAGAAGACACCTGATGTCAGATCTGCCTCCAAATACTCATCTGTTAGTGAGTAGCCAACACACACATGTAAACACGAATACACGTACACACGCCACCCAGATGCAGAACACTTTTGTAATAGCTCTGTTCTTATATTGCAGTATTAGTGAACACTGGACGCTACCAAATAACTGACAAAAAATGAACAACAAAGCTACTTATTTGACCCCTAGGAAAAAATCTCAGATCCATATTCTAGAGCAATGTAATTTTTGCTTATTTAGAAAAATGGGAGGATAATCTGTGACAATGAACACATTCCCAAGCATTTTCTTCCCATTCACTTACACTGGAAATGAAGAGAAATGATTAGTTTATGTGTTAAAAATGCAAGGAATTTTTATCAGGAGTCTGGATGACTTGACTTCTATTAACTTCCCTCCTATATTTCCCTTTGAAACAGATCAAACTGTTTTTAGTTTGGTTTCTTTAATTGTATCAACATTTACTATCCAGATAGTAGGTTCTGGGAGATTAAAACAACAATAGTAACAACTGGGACACCTCCATTAACTTAGGGCTTGTTGGAAGTTCCGTCATCTCCCAAAACCCTTCCCAATATTGTAATTTCTTTGTGGATTACTAAGTAGAAGATGGGCCCATGCATCCTCCACACTGAGATTGTCATGAGTTCTCATTTAGGGTGAACTCAATTTCTCTTAAACATTAATGGGCATGCAATGTAGTTAAACATGCTGGTTAATAGATAATTTCTTCACATGGTACACGTCAAACATCATTTCAGACACAATAGCAGTCTTATGATCAATATAGTTTTATTAAACAATTATGTGTTGTATCAATCCCCTGGGGAATTGTATAACATGATCCCTTCTCTCAAGGAACTTCTCACCTAATGTCATTTTTCGGTGATTCAGAGGATACCTTGGTGACTTGCTGTGAATTAGGGTCATAATTATGACTATCATTTATCATTGTACTGTGACTGCACAAGTGCCGGTTAATAGAAGATTCAGGATGATAGAATGCCGGATAAATCACACCCCTCTTCCTGGAGTAGTAGCTTGGTGAGCCAAAGCAGAAGCTAGCAATGGATGCTGATATTGCTTCCATCTGCAAGACCTAGTGACGTATGAAGTGCCCTGAGATGTTTATGGCTTTGTTTCAGCCATTAAGATCTTTGGCAAAGTCCTGAACTTATTTCTGTCTTTTTCTTTTACTTTTTTGTTAGCTATTTCCAGCTGCTTGTCTTTATCTTGGTTTGAGATGGTTAAATAAAAGATACAATGGGAATCTGAATTGTGGTTGTTATCAGATCTGGCTAATATAGGAAGGCGGTGATAGCAATTTGGGATTGCAAGGCCTTGTATTTTCTGTAGTGTTAGACCAGGGGTACCTTTGAAACAGTCGTTCATTCATTCATTCACTGAATATTTACTGTGTATTGAGCAGAAATTGTGATGTACTTTACCCAGGCTTAGACTTTAGTGGGGGAGACAATCATCAACAGAATCAAGTAAATAATGGTGAAATTACAGTCGTATCCATTGCTGTCAGGAAAGCATAGGCTGATGATATGAGTGTATATCCCAGGGGGG
>CAJQZJ010032716.1:3201690-3226540 GCA_907164525.1 Lophiomys imhausi
CCCCCCCATCCTCTCCTCTTCTCTTTTTTTTTTTTTAGATTAAGGTATTTCATTTTCCCCCCAACAGCTCTCCCTTTCAGTCCAAAAAATGGTTCTTTTTCTTATAACTATAAATACAATACAAAACAACAGAAATAAATAGGCCACAATTATAAGAGTTATATGGCTTAGCATACATTCCCAATGTCCAGTCCATATGTATTTGGCACCTGACTTTAACATTCTACTATCTAACCATCTCCATGAGTTTAAAGTTCTATATCTAACTCAGCTTTCATACTAACTTGCCTCATACTTTTAAAAATATCTTCTTAGATCCAGAATACCCTCTTGATTCCTAAACAACTCAAAATTTAACTATGAGACTCTAGCTATCTATTCTTCAACCACCTCAGAGACCTGATAACTCAGCAACTCAGTAAGATGACCATAGTCCATGGGACCAGGTGGACAAGAGTTCTGCACTTCCAGTGCTGATTAGTATTCATGTGACTTTGTGCATGTGTCTTCTGATTGCTGAAACTTGATTTTTCTTCTTAAATCTATTCGCAAATAGGGGAAATCAATGTTCTTCAAAGAAATATTCTGGATCTCCCCTCTCTGTCTCTGTCTCTGTCTCTCTGCCTGTGTCTCACGCTCTCTGTGTGTGTGTATGTGTGCGTGAGCATGTACTTGGAGGGTAGAGGTTGATATTGCATATCTGCCTCCATTGCTCTTCTTCCTATTTTTTGAGACAGGGTCTCTCATTGAACTTGGAGTCCTTTGATTAGGACAGGCTGGCTAGCAAGTCCTAGGGATCCACCAGCCTCTGCCTTCTCAACACTGGAATTAGAAGTGCACGCCACGCTACTGAGACTAGTTTTCCTTTGCTTGAATTCTGAGTATCCAAACCCTTGAACCCTCATTCCGCTGTGGCAAACATTTTACTGACTGAGGAGTTGCCCAAGACTTCCTGTTGGATTATTTTGTGCTTTTGGAACATTACATCTATCAAATACCTGTTCAGTGAGACAGTAGGTGTACATTGGTCACAATTATCACTTCATTTGTGATGTACCTTATCCTTTCAGAGAAATCGTAAGAGACCTTTGAAGACAGTACAACCTGTAGCAGGTGCATCATGCCTCCCTATTGTGATGTCCCATTTAACCTTTCATTTTCTTACTTTGAATATTTGACAAACACAAACTGATCGATGAATCACAACCAGGAAGTCGTTAGCGAGAAGTTATTATCTGTGTATGTACCTTAAGGATTTTGACTTTGAATATTAGTAAATATGGTATCTATGACAAAATTCTGTCTAGAAGATAGATTTTTAAACAATCCATAAGCTAAAACTGTGGTATTTTAAGCATATATATATATATAATTTTTGTTGCCAGGGAACTGAGAAAACAAACACACATACACACATGCAAAGAAAGTAGTCCCACACCCTCCTTGGGAAAATAGTGATATATCTAAACTTGCTTGGAGGAAGTTGACTGTTTCCCAGCCAGAATGATATTTGGGATAATATTTGAAGTGACTGATCATAGTTTGAGGTAAATAAACAGTAGAATAGGGTCAACCTTTAGACTCATGGAAGAGGACCAGCTGTGTGTTCCAGTGCCATGGGCAAGCTAGCTTCAGGTTTACCTTTTCTTCTGATAGGCTATGTACTTGAGGTGTGTTTCTTGTGCACCTCTGGGCTTCAGTGTGCATCCTGATCTCTCAATTGAGTAGATGGGATGATCTCCAGGGTCGCAGAATCTGCAGCTTGGGCTCTGCGATCCATGGTCTCCTCAGGTTTAGGCTAGGCCCAGACTCCCAGGGCAGGAGAGCAGCTGCCTGGAGGTGTTCACCCTCCACACAATGTACTATCTCTGATGTGCTGGCACTGACATCAAACTTCTTTGCATGGGAAAAAGTTCTCTTCCAATTGCAGGGCAGTTTTGTGGTGGCTGAGGGTTATAATGGGGGACATTCTGCAGTCAAAGGGCTCTCATTCATAAATTCCACTGTGACACACTCTTTTTTTCTCTCTTCGATAGATCAGTATTCTGTGGTTCCCTCCACCACAGCCATGCAAGCAAAAGTTAAATATTGTCCTGGCCTTTAAGTCTCCACAGCAGTGGGACAGAATGGTGTTAACCACAAGCAGCATTTGGTGTGGTGAATAAAAATGAATGGCCTCTCTGGACATCTTTTAAGAAGCTGTCTTTAAAATGAGGCACAAGAGATGAGAGCCTGTTTGTTTCCAGGGTATGGATTCCTCTGGAAATAGATACTTTTTTCTTCCTGGTAAAAGCCCTCTGTTCATCACATGGAGCTAGGTGTATAAGCGTGGTGTCAACTTTTTTATGCAGGTCTGAATATCTATTGTAAATTATGGAAATTTTAAGGTGCTTTAAAAAATATATTCTCTCAATCCTTTTTGTAACTTGCATTATCCTTAGCTTCCCTTCATGGAAGTGACTAAAACTCAGAGAGAAAATATTGTTCAAAGAAATGAGATATAAAAAAAACAACCACACAGAATCCATATGTGACATGGATGATCTTCATATTTGTTTATTTTTTTTAAAAACAGTGCTACATCCCCTTAAAGCAAGTATATCAATGTCTTTTAAGAAAACAATAATCTCTAAGATTTATGCTTCATAAAAATCCTACGCGTCTGAGAATCTGCACTTCACATTGTGTGTATTGCACAGTATTAAAATCACCTTTTTCCACACAGCGTTGGCTATCTTTTCATGCAAGGATGAGAGACACTGCGGCCAGAGTCAGCATAGCCATAATTTCATAAGTGCTATTAGCTTGTTAAAGCAGCAAGGATTGGTCAAACTCAGTCCCCATGACCGTGGCTATGTGTGAGGTTAGGTACCACATTGCCTTGGTGAACTGTGACTTAGAACTCTGCCAAGGTTTTGCCTCTGTATTCTCCTTTGAGTAAGATGACAGTTCCCCTGGAGATATGGAACACAGAATCTGTTTCTAAGCAGCCACCATAAAATCTGTTTATTGGTGTTTCTTGTCTACATACAACCATCTGTCTAAAAGCATAAATCCACATGTTAAAAGGGTCTCTTCTCCCCTATAGAAGTAGATGTCCCTCCATCTGTGTCAGCAAAAGCTGTGTGCTCCCCAGCAGCAGAATAGCTTCCTGTGCCATGGAAGGTACAGGAATCTGATTGACAGTCTGTGTTGCTTTTAATGGACATACCTGCAGCAGCCACACAGCCCCAAACTAAAAGACATTAAAATAAGACATTTTACAGTGCAGTATGTTGCCTGCTTGTTAGTTAAAAACACGACTGGGCAAGACGTTTTAGTTAAATTTGGCGGTGTTAAAAATGCATGTGGAGTATCTTCGCTGTCCTTTCTCCTTCATTCTTCTCTGTATTTCTTGAGGATGCTTTACCTGTTTGCAGGGACTTTCTGCTTGGCAAACCCTAGGGTGCTGAGGCTGGACATTCTCTGCGGCTGGAAGTGAAACTCAAATGAAAGATTAAAGCAATTCTTCAGGGTTTTTGAGATAGGATGCTGACAAATCAGCCCACGAAGAAAGAAAAAGAAAGGCTACCAGCTTCCTGGGACTAGTCATGTGGACAGCCCAGCCATTTTGGAGGTGGCCTGAGTGAATGGAGGGTAGATGGTGCTTATAAGCTCTGCGTGCCAGGACTCAAAACCTGTGCAGAATTGTTTATTAAATAATCAAGTGTTTCCTCTTTCTGCCCCTCGCTTGGCTAGAGAGAGTCAGTTTGCAGCATCTTTAGAGTCCAGTTCTAGAGCTTTATAGCCCGGGTCCCTGTGTTGGCAGGCAAGACTCAGGTTCATGCTGGCTGTTATCTTGTGGTAGCTGCCCTTCCCCCAGAAGCCAGAGCTCTGTGGTTTAGAATATGAATGATCATGAAGGTTCCTAGACCCGTGGCCTTTGGGAGAGGCTTTAATTGAGATGGCAATTTAAAGAAATCTGTCACACTTTAGCAAATGGTTAATACTGAAGCTTTACAGAAAACAGTTTGGGGTATAAAATTAACAACATACCCAGTGTTACTTTTGTTCTGCTTTACCCACTTCTCTTTTTTTTCCTTTATTTTTTATTTCTTCAAGTTACATCTCAATCGCAGTCCCCTCCCTATTCCCCCTCCAGTCCCACCCTCCCACCCTCAGCCCCCCATCCTCTTCCCTTTTTTTTTTTAAGTTTAAGGTATATCTTATTTCCCCCTACAGTTTCCCCTTTCAGTCCAACAAATGGCTCTTTCTCTTATAATAATAAATACAATACAGTACAACAGAGGTAATTAGGCCACAGTTATGAGGGTTATATGGCTTAACGTACATTCCCAATGACCAGTCCATATGTATTTGGTACCTGACTTTAACATTGTACTATCTAACCATCTCCATGAGTTTAAAGTTCTATATCTAACTCAACATTCTCGAAAAACAAAAAAAAAAAAACTTGCAACACAATTTTAAAAGCATCTTCCTAGATCTATAACACTCTCTTGACTCCTAAACAACTCAAAATTAAATTATGAGACTCTAGCTATCTGTTCTTCAACCACCTCAGAGACCTGAGAGGGATAAATATATCTGATTTTATAGGAAGTACAGGGTCTGCAGCTCCCCAAACTAAGAAATGACATACCTGTGGCTGCCTGGACAGTTCCCATTTTCTCTCCATACATTACAGCATCGTTCTTCAGTCGTTTGGTCCTGTTTCTCTGACAGACATTGATTGTAGAGCAGGGGTTATGAAGGACTTACCTACCCTGTCTTGGCAGAGCTAGGCTGTCGACTTATCTGCTTCCAGCTTTTGTCCTTTTTGGACAGCATTCTGTCTACAGTTGGAGCAAGGTACCCACCTCTCTTTTAAAGGAATCATAGTAAGTGTTTTAGGCACAAATGCTTACATCAGGAATCTGTGGTCTCCATTATTAGAAGTGCTGGGTTGGCTCATTCAAGATTTTCTGCTTTCTCGCTTCCTCTGCGTCCAATTCTTGCTTTTGAGTGACCACAATCAGATCCAAAAGAATATTTTAAAGCTATTCTAAGAGCGTATGAGATGACGTAGTAGTAGTAGTTGGTTTTTAGTTTTATTGTGAAATGACTTTTAATATTTAAATAGTTTTTTCTAAAATGAGGGAAGTTCAAATAAGAAAATTACTTAGTCACTAGGTTAGTTTAGCAACTTGTTTTCTGATTTTTTTTCTTAATATCTGAAACGGCATAAAAGTGAGGCCTAACAAAACATTTAAAATAACTGTACCTGGAACCTGCAAAACTCCTACCTCACAGCATTTGTAGGGAAATGTAATGCGCACAGTACACAGTAGTTTACATATAGTAGTTTTATTTTAACTAGTACAATCTAGCAACCTGACATGCTGCAAAAAATAAATAACTTTCTGAAAATGCTTTTTCTGAGCATGAAAGTAATATTGAAAAACGACCAAGGTAATCACTTTTGTATAGATTCTGAAAGTAGAAGAAGGGGCAAGAATAATTTATGGTTTAATGCATAGACTTATACAAAGGTGCCAGTGATTTCCTTTGCTCTGTGCTATTCTGCAGAACGACTCAACAGGGCTGGCTTGTGAGTGAGTGCTTGCAGACATACCGGCCAGATCATTTCTACCAGGAACTTTTCTGTTTTGGTTGTGGGGTTAGCTGATTGAGTAAATAGGTTTCTGTTTTAGTCCTTTGGGGTTAGGCAGGGGGAGACTCTTTTGGCTGTTAAATTCCAGTTTTTGAAGGAAACAAACATCCTGTGTGGAACTTCTCTCACATCCAGGTAAACACACCACCGTGACTCATATGGTGTTTATTTCATAGGAAGTAGCTTGTCCATTTTCACAAATGGGGGCTTGAAGAAGAGAGATATTGCCCATGGTCCTACACTAGGGACATCTGAACCAGTGTCTCTTTCTACCCAATGATATTACTCTCCCAGTAAGATTCGCTTGGTGTCTGATACTTTCACAGGCAGGTGGGGCTCCTGGGCACTGGATCAAGCGAAATTTGAAAGTGTAGCTGATTGTCCTTATGTTATCATATCAGGTAGCACCTGCCACTGAAAAATCCATAAGTATTATCATCTTATTGGCACCATCAAGACAAGGCAACGCTGCTACCGCCTTTCTCCCTGTAGCTCCTATCAGCTGTCCTCACACCAGGTCTTCTCAATAGCCACAACATCTAAATAAACATTGTTGGCTTCCTGGAAAACAGTGGTTCATAGGTGAATTTGTCACCTCCCTTCACTTCATATCCTTCAAATAATCCTGCCTTAAATACCTCTTACATTGAAGTGCCAGTACCACAGTTGCATTAGATGTTTAAATTGTGGTACCTGTGTGTTATTGATACCTCTTATCAGGTCCCATAGCCAGGACCTAGTCCATTGACTAAGAGCTTATGTCTATGAGAAGGTATTTTCATTGGCTGTAGACATGTAAATTATCAGAGCTGTTGCCTACATGTCAAGCAGAGAAGGTGTAGGGGATGATGAATTCTCTCATTATTTTTTTCTACTGCTTCCCAGGCCTCCTTTGATTTTTTTTTGTAGGGAATAGCATATATATATATCATACATATTTCATACATATCAAATATATATCATATGTATATATATTAGAGAGAGAGATTGACTCTTATTCCTACATCCTCTATGGTGGTGAAGAGTGGGCGAGCAGAGAAAGCACCACTGAGATAAACAACACACAACTCGCCAATGTCTGCAACAATAAAGAACAGAAAAGGACGAGAAACAAAGTCAGGATACTCTTCCCTCACAGTGTCCCCAGAACCTTGGCTGCCAGCATTTCCTGTCACATGGCACTGCCCATAAGCCTGGGTGAGGACATTTGTGCAGAAATAGTTCTGGCTAGTGAGTTTAGACCTCAGTCCTGCTCCTCTAGACCCACCTGTGGATGGCTGATGTGGCAGATGGGAAGATGACAAGAGGTCCTCCTTGCTGAAGAAGCTGGAGAGGTTTAGATGAGCTCCTAACACAGAAACCCAGTATCTGCAGGTGCGGGTTTACACCTGGTGAGATAACTGAGCCACTGACCATAATCCTGGAATGGTGGGTTTCTGATATTTAACTTCTTCATTCTCTTAGTTTTCTTTCCTATACCAAAAAAATCCATCTATCATCACCTTGTCCCCACAAAACCAATAACTCCCCTACGACCCTGCCCTATATGACAGGGACAAGGAATAAACAGAATGGGACAGTGCCATGCCCTGCTCCACTGGAGTGAGGAAAGAGGGCTGCCACTTAGTGTCTGTGGGATGCTAGAGCCAAGGAGTGAACGTTCAGTGCTAAGCTGCAAGGTCCTCTAAGTCCATTGCACAAGAACCTGGAAAAGGTGATGACTGGAAGGTAAACTCCAATTCTCCATATTCGTTAGTCTCTCTGATAATAAACTAGGGCTGGAAAATTACTGCTTCTCTACCCATGTAACACCCTTTGGAGCCGGATTAAGTAGTGTTGGCAGCCACCTTTGCTCATCACACACAGACAGCTGATGTCCTCCTCATGCACAGAGGAAAGCCGAAGCTCAGAGATGCTGCAGTGACTTGTCCAAAGTCTGACGCTAGTGTGGGTAGAAGGACTGGAACTGGAGTCCAGATAGCTGAATTCTATCACCCACATAACAAACCATTGTCCCGTACTTCCTCCTTCAGATATAGTCCAACATCCTTCAGTCTGTGGGTTCTGGCTATGTTTTTCTGGATACTTCTGTTCTTTAGTCTTCAGGGCTGTCAGTCACACTTTTTTTTTTTTTCTTTTGACAGTTTCTCCTTATAGTTACTCTGGTACCTTCTAACTGCTGTTCTGTTTGGCAGAAGTCAAAGTTAAGACAGTTTTGGGTGATTCCAACTAGCTCGTGATTGTTGCTGGCAGAGTCTTTATGTTTACTGTATCTTGAAGAAATAATCCTTATAACCCAGCTAGTCATCCATCACTCTGGTTCTCCATCTCGGATAGCTTCAAAGAGGCAAGAGCGTAATTAGGACATAAGGACAGAAACTACCAATAGCTTCTGATTTAGTTTTGATTTTTCAGCGGGAAATGTTTTCAACTATTGCTGTTCCCTTACATGCCGGGCAGCTCCGTGGCACGCCAGCTATCACTGAGTGGTGCTTGTCTTTAGGGGAGGGTGAGGCTAACACACTCTCCTGAGTGAACTACTCTAGGTGGACTACGCTAGGCGGGAACCTGGGGCAGGAGGATTGTATGCTGTGCTCTTAATTTTTATTACCTGGAACTCCTCCTTGAGCCTGAGGGAGGAGTGGAATCCTACACTGAGGCCAAAAGTGAAAGGAAAACCAGAACAAAGAAATCTTCAGGGAAGGGGTGGGGCTTGCCTAGTAGGGGAATGGAGAGATGGTGAAGCAGTTTGTAGCTTGCCAGCCTAATGTGTGTAAAGCGTTGGTACAGGCAAGATGGAGTTAATTCAATAAAATAAATATAAAATACTCTCTCTTCTGTCAGGCCTGCTAGAAAGAGGTCAAGGGTCACCGAGCTGCTTCACTGGAGCACTAATCGATTTGCTGTCAAGGTGGCCTGCTGGGGTTTCAAGCAGGAGAGGAACTGAGAGGCGCTCCAGCCCAATTTCCATAATTGCTCACTGCCTTTAGTGTACAACCTTTTATGAAACACAAAAAATATATCATGGAATTGTATTGATTAGCCATTGGGCTGAATAATTCACTTAGTATTTATTACCTGACCCCAGGAGGTTAAATAAATCCACTATCTAACTTGGGTTTGTGAGAAATATTACTTATTCATTGAGATGTGGGCTGATTATTGCACAACAGGACTGTATCTTTGTTTCTTGATTTCACAATCAAGATTAATCCTTTTTGTATTTTGCGGGGGGGGGAACAAGTTTTGTTGTTGTTGTTGTTTTAAAGAAAGAGAAAATATATAGTTTAAGTGCTTCCCAAATAAACTCAATTAAAAAAAATCATCAAATCTCATTTTGAAGCAATGTTTTTCAGTGATGAATTTTAGTCATCTGGGTCAAATTTCAAAAATGTTCTCCTAAGACTTATGGGTGCTGATGAAACAAAGACGAAAGCCCAGTTTTCATTCCAAACACTACATTTTATAGTAACAAACTCAGTGGTGATGACACTGAATCCATATTTATCACACCATTTTCTTGGGAAGGCTTATCTTTCCCATAAGAAACACTCATAAATTAACTGCCCCAAGAAACAAGCGAGTATCAGGAGTTGAGGGATAGAAAGGAGACTTTTGATCTCAATAAATTCACCATGAACATTGCAAAAAAAAAAAAACAGACTGATAATTTCAAGTAACTTGGAAATACGATGGAATTGAATCTGCAGAGTACTTGAAGCATTTGTAAACTTTGGGGGTGATCATTAATTATTTACTGGCCATTGGCATTTGCACATTTCTGCTGCTCTGACTGGATGCTAAATTCGTTTTGATGTGTGGTACACCCAGTCACAAGTACATGACATTCAAATCTAATTATGTTTTCAGTTGCCATGAGCTTTCACCGTCAAGATATAACCCTCCCTCTGAAAAAACACGTTTTTAAGGTTTCTCCAAAGCTTTCCTCTAGTTTCCTGCCTGCATCCTCCAGAATCTCAGAGTATTGTTTTTGAAGTTTAATGGAATTTGTTGTAGGGTCAAGAAAGGAAGCCTTTTCTCCCTTCCTCTCTCCAATAATGGAAATGTTAAAAAAAAAAGTCTTTGAGTGCAGTGCTAACTCTATGATGTCTGTTCATCATTTAGCATTTCTGTAGCCAGGATCTTGCCTTCCTATGGAGGATAGGAAATGCTAGGGATCTGGCAATGAGCTCACAGTAGCTGCTCCTGTGGTACACATTGGTGGGATGGCTGCAAAGCCGGTAATGCCTGCAGAGCTTCCTAAGGCGTGTTCAGGTACACCCACTTCCCATTTTCCATGTGGCTGCTTGTGTGAATTTGGGCATTCCATTTGAGGTTTGCAGCATGTCACATGACACTGATTTGTTGATCACCACTTTGGAAAATTTCGGGTCTGGGTTTTGATGCTTGGCCTCTATATTTAGTTTGGGAGTGGGGGGTGGATGTGGGAGGGTGCAGAGGTAAAAGAGGGAGACAGAGACTGAATTCTTTTTCTTTTGTGTGTGGTGTTTAGATCTTTCCTTCTCTTTTCTTCTGCCTGTGTGGGGCTGGATTAAATGGAGAACATAGCACAATGACTTGAGAGCTCTTGATAGCCTCTTGAGATAATTTGGTTGTAAGCACTGAGCAAAACACATTGTCTGGATATATTCATTTCAAGTGCTAATCACGAATGTTACATTTTTACAGAAGCCGGTGCCATAAAACCGTGCTTGGCAATTCCAAAATAAATATTAGTGAGATGCCTTACAGGGAGGGGGTAGCCAGGGGATGAGAGGGAGGAAGGGAGGGGGGGAGGGGAAAGGGGAGGGACCAGAGAGATTCTGGACTAGGCTCCCATGAAATTCATCTATAATTTAACCTGGGCTCTGACATAAAGTCCAGGAGTTGCTTCTACTTAATAATACTGCATAGATAAGAGACCAGAAATACGGCCCTGGTTCAAGCCAGTATTGGGTTAACAGTCCAGAAAAAACAGTTAAGTGCTGAACAAGACATCAATGGTATGTCTTGATTTCTAAATATGATTGTTTTGAGTAGATGTGGGAAATTCCTTCCTGTGAAGTGAATGTCAGAGAAGGAGGCTGGACTTAGGGACTGGAGGCATTTGGTCTTGAGTCCTGGCTACCAAGTAGATCTGGGAAAACTAATGAGCTTAGATTTGTGGGAAGAGGATGGGAGGGTGGACTGGAGGGGAGAGTAGGGAGGGGATTGCGACTGAGATGTAGCCTGAAGAAATAAAAAATAAATTAAAAAAATTTGTGCATTGTGAAGAATAGTACCTACCATTCTAGGGTTTCCATAGTGGAAGATTATGGAAGATAATTCTGACCTATAGTAGCTATGTCAGTAATTGTTTTGTAATCAACTTGCCACAAACATTTTTTTGTTTGTTTGGTTTTTTGTTTTGTTTGTTTGTTTGTTTTTTGACTGGACACTTTGGCAGGCCTCTTGATGAATCAGAAAACAATCTACAAACATCAGAGCATCTTAGAATGTGTTTGCCAGGTAACCTAAGGGTAAAAGGTAGTGTGACATTTGAAAATGGCCCCTCCCCCAATTTACCATCAACAGATCTTGCAAGAGGGGAGGACAGTGGCAGATTTACAAAACTCACCCAGAAAAAGATGGCCGTTTTGTTTTTCTTTTAACTAAAAGTGGCCAAGGTTTCCCAACTGTTCTATTTTTACAAAAATTTAAAAGTTTCATTGCTGGGTCAGATTTAGGGTCTGTGTGGGAAACGGCGATTTCTGCCAGAGGCCCAGCGCCTGCCCTGCTGTGTTGCGGTTTCCGTGTATTTTTACATTCCACGCATTGCTGAACTGAGCCCTAAATCACTGGGGCTTCGTGCGAGTTTGCGACCTTTAGGCTTGGACTTCAGAGTGAACGCATTATTTTAAAAACGAGATGTTTTTCTTGCCATGGCGCTGCAGCTACTGAGTCTCCTCCCTCCCCTTCTCAGGGTTCCACCCTTCACTTCCCCCATTGAAGTCAAAGGTAAACTTTATATAGCACAGGAAACATTTGGGACTGCTAATAAACAAATGTTAGAAATGACAGGGCTTTAATTGTTGGGTGCACATGCGTGTTTAGCACATTAAAGCTAGTTGAGATTGGGTGCAAGGAAGGAGTTTCTTACTCCTCCTCACAATCCGTCCAGAATTCCTAAGGTCAGATGTATGGCCGAATGGATTCTGGATGGGTTCCTGAAGAAGTCTGTCTAGAATTGTAGCCCGTTTATAACGGTGTCACCCTCCTATCCATTCTTACAGCTCTCAGCCCTTCTTCTGTTCCCCTATTTTTTAATCACTCCCCCCCGCCCCCTTGTCCTGGCCTCCACTCTTCACATCTAACAACTCCATACCCATGACGTACGCTGTAGACATGCTAGTCTCCAGAAAGTTCAGCTCTGAACATGGCTTGCCACTCTCCACAAGCATTCCCTAGACCTCCTTCATTCTCAAGTGAGTTGTCCTGTGGGCTCAGAGCTCTTGCTAGCCAACCCTCCTGCCCTTCAGGCGATGTGTGCTTCTTCAGACAGACTCCTTCCCAGGCACACTCAGTACTTGTCCCTAGATTCTGCCTCCCTGCCCCTCCATTGGTGTTTTTCTTATCTTACTCGTTGTCATTTGGAACCCTCTGGGCCTCCACACAAATGCATGATTCTGCCTGCGGACTTCCTTGAGCCCATCTGGAATGTGGCTTTCCAGCCTTTCTCTCTCTCTCTCTCTCTCTCTCTCTCTCTCTCTCTCTCTCTCTTTCGGACTTAATTTATGACCAAATTTTAATTAAAAATATATCTATGCGTTAAAAAATGTTAGTATTTCTCCAAGGCCAGCTTATTGGCTCGATGTTGAGATATAAAAGATACATGGAAATGTATGGGTCTCTGACCATCATGGGTTATTTTTAAACCTCAATTAGAAAAAAGGTTTTTAGCTATGTTACAGAAAAAGAATGGAAATAGAAAAACAATCTAACTGTGTCTATCATGTTGCATTTTAAATTTATGTTCATTTTTAAACATTTCAACAAGGTTATAAGGGGCTGGAAGGATGGTTCAGAGGTTAAGAGTGCATATTGCTTATACAAACACGCACACACACATGCCCAATTAAAATATTTAAAATGGTTATGATAGTATAATGATAATCTTTGTTTTAAATTTGTATATATGCGTGTATGTATATATACTATATGTGCATATATATATTTATTTTTCTGTGACTATGTAGCCCATATTATTTTGATAGTACATTATTTTGTTGTTGTTTAAAATGCTTTTTTTCATTTTTAGTATTATTTGTAGATAGTAAACATTTTATTGTTCATATATAGTGAAATATGAAACATTCATGTTTACAGTTATTTTTGTAATTTCAATCGTTTCTTTATAAGAATCTGTTTCTCAAAAATATCAAGCAGTATGACTCTCGTTCACAAGGGGACTTGAAATCGAATATATAAAACAGAACTGTGTTGCTTGTCCTGAGGGTAAGGGACTGCAATACCGGAATGAGAATGGACTCCATAGTTTCATATGTTTGAATACTTGGTTGGTGGGTTGTTTGAAGAGGATTAGTAGGTGTGTCCTTGTTAGAAGAGGTATATCACTGGAAGTGGGCTTTGAGATGTCAAAAGCCCATACCATACCATTTCATAGCTCTCTCTTTCTCTTCCTCGTATGGTGTTTGTGGGTTAAGTTAGGATGATGTAAGCTCCTAGCTACTGCTTCAGGGCCCTGCCTGCCTGCCTGCCACCATGCTCCCAAGTATGATGCTCATGGACTCTAACCCTCTAAACTGTAAGCCCCAAATAAACTCTTGCTTCTATAAGTTGCCTTGGTCATGTGTCTTCACAAGTATAGAAAAGTAACTAAGACAGGGACCCAAGCCCTGCCCATTTTAATTATTCTGTTTGCTATTCAGAGGTCTTAAGGCATCTCTGCAGAATCCCAGGGCGTTGCAAAACAAACAAACGAACAAACAAACAAAAGCAAAGAAAAAAAAATAAACTCCCGAAAAACTTTGAGAGTATTGTGACAAATATCCAGAGAAGAATTACTTCTTCAGACATTGTGAATGTGTTCATGACTCTCAGTGCCTAAGATCAAATTGCTTCCCAACAGCTGGAGCTGTATTGGTTGGCTGTGAGAACATCAGCTTCTTCCTGGCCTTGCCAGCACCAGTAGTTATCATTGAATTTGGACTAGACTTAAGCCCATACTTTTCGTACCATGGGAGCCGTTGAGCATTTTTCCACATGTGCATTTGCTATTAAAATGTATTTTGGGGGAACTTTTGTACTTCATTTTCACTGACCATCTCTTTATTGGGAACTTAGAAGGTTTTTTTTGTTTTGTTTTGTTTGTTTGTTTGGTTGGGTTTTTTGTTTATTTGTTTTTTTTTTTGAGACAGGGTTTCTCTGTATAACAGCTCTGGCTGTCCTGGACTCACTTTGTAGACCAGGCTGGCCTTGAACTCACAGAGATCTGCCTGTCTCTGCCTCTGCCTCCCGAGTGCGAGAACTGAGAAGTTTTACTACTAGTTTGGTGGGATTGTTGTTTGTTGTTGTTATTTGAGACAAAATCATGTTGCGTAGCTCAGACTGGCCTCAAGTTTCAGACCATGCCTCAGTCTCTCTGGTGCTAGCCTGAAGTATTATGCTCAGCTCTAGACATGCTTAAATATTTAGAGAATAGCTGCCAAAGATAATGTGTCTTATGTATTATTCTAGGATTCTGATTTTTCATTTATTTATTATTTATTTATTTATCTTTTTGGCAAAACAATCTTTGCTTAAGATTTTGTTTCACAGAACTCTGAGTTCCATGGAACAAAAGAGTTCTGTGTTCCCACTTTATGTGTCAGATATTCTGAGAGTACTTTACTTGGATGGATAAAGTAATTCTTGTGGCTGCTTGCTATCTTCCACGATCAGTCCTTATTAGTTCCAATGTCAATGTTCCTGTCAGTCCATCTGTCAGTCCATTCTTCTCTCCAACCCACCACCCCTGCCCTCTAACATTCCACTAGTCTCTGTCTCACCTTCTTCTCGTAATCTGTACCTGTTCTTGCCTCAGGTTCTTGGCTGACTCATTCTGGTTCACCATGACCTCCCTGCCCTCAATGTCACCTTCTTGGAGAAGCCTTTAAAATATTCTTTCTCCTCCTCTCTCTATTCTCTCCCCCCTCCTGTGGTGTGTGTGTGTGTGTGTGTGTGTGTGTGTGTGTGTGTGTGTGTGTGTATGTGTGTACATGTGCCTTGGCATGTATGTGGAGGTCAGCGGACAACTTTGTGGAGTGGATTTTCTCCTTCCATTTTTATGTGGGTTCTGGGGTTTGAACTTAGGTCACCAGATTGCAAGTGAAGCACCTTTAATTGCTGAGCCATCTTTCCAGCCTAGAGAATCTTTTCTTTTTTTTGGTTTTTCGAGACAGGGTTTCTCTGTGTAACAGTTTTGGCTGTCCTGGACTCACTTTGTAGACCAGGCTGGCCTCGAACTCACAGTGATCCGCCTACCTCTGCCTCCCAAGTGCTGGGATTAAAGGCATGCGCCACCACGCCCGGCTGAGAATCTTTTCTTGTTAACTCCCCCACCCACCTTTATCTTCCATCCTTCCACCCATCCAAACCAGCTCTGCATGCATCTTTTAACATATGCTTGTCTGGTCCACACCATGTGCCAGGCACCACACTTGATGCAGGGACACAGCAGTGACTGAAACAGATGAGGCCTCTGCCCTCATGTGAAATAACTAATTCTTGCTTATTCTATCCCTGGCTAACGGCATCCTCACTCCTGTCTGCAGAGTGCCAATTCCACCTTGTGCTCCACCCTTACACCTCAGCCTCACACTCAGTATGAAAATAGATGCGGAATGAACTGACATGGCTCCCTTCCCACTGGACAGTGTCACTGCACTTGTTTGAAGTCTTGGTAGCCTGCATTCAGAACCTTAGACTTTCTTAGTCAAACAGTCTCAGTCTCTGGTAGTTGGGTTTCTCTTTTTGTCTTGTCACTAGGTTCCAGGAGAGAATGAAGTTAAGGGTAATTTCCACTCCCTCATCTACAGCTCTTCCTCTTCCTGTTGGGCCACTCAGCAGGTTTGAGCCAGAGGACTTCTGGTCCTTCACAGCACTAGCCCAGCTCTCATTAGTGTTTATGAGGATGACGCTCCCTCAACTAGAGCCTGTTGGGAGTTTCAAACATTATCTCCACACTTCAAATAGAAACATAGTAGAAAGTAGGAAGCAGTTGCACAAAAAAAAAAAAAAACAAAAAAAAAACTTCAACCTGTTTTTAATAATAGAAACCCTCATTTGCCAAATCCATGTCCTTTTTTCCCCTTGTAAGCTGTATTTGGAACAGGGATAGGCTAAAAGTTCATTCTCCCAAAAGGGAGTAAATGAAAGATCCATATGAACTAGAGAGGGACTGGGAACCTTGGCCATGACAACCTTGCATAGATTGTGAAAAACTTAGGAGTTGCAGAGGCCTACATGGGAGTCAGTTGGGGTCTACAGTGCTGTGAAACTGTTTTGTGAAACCTGGAAGCTTAGGAACAGAAGGTCAGGAACCAAAATCAGAACCGACTCCTTTCAGTCCACTAAGTATTTATTGAGTGCCCACCAGATGCTAGGCACATACGAAATAGGAAAACAACCATGACAAAGAGCCGGCGTTTTGAGACAGAGAAATCTAAGGATGATCTGCGTGTGAGTCACCTTGGTCAAAGAAAGGGTCCCAAGCCTCAGCAAGAATCAGTTTCTGGGGACAGGTGATGGAGAATTTGTATATACAGCACCATCTCTTTGGATTCTTTTTCATCCCAAGGTATGGAAAACACAGACATGGAAGTGTGGCAAAGAATGGCAGGAAGTCACGAGTGAGTGCTGAATATTGAATGAGGTGCTGGGAAAGTATATGTCAGGGCAAGCCTAGCCTGGTCTGAAAACTGAGCTGCATTCTGGAAAGCTTCCTGGATGAGAGGTATTGCAGTGGTGACTTAGATGGAGGTGTGAATTTTATCTAGGTAACAATGGGGTCCAGGCCTAGTCTAGGATAAAGCAGAGATTAACGAGAGGAGAAATTTAACTCCTCTTTGAAAGTGTTTAAGTCTTCAGCATAAACCAGCATGTTGTCCATGAGTCTACCAACAATGAGCAATTAGAGTCACAAGTAGACATTTCTTACTAATGAAAAAAATAGTCAGGCTACATAGATGGTGACCCTGGCCCTGCCGAAATGCTGTACAAACCCTTTTCCTGTTTTCTAGTGGAAGGGCAGATGACTGGGAGGCAGCTGTGTGTATACACACTAGTGGTCCACATAGATGCCTAAGTCCATAAAGCCAATGGGACAGGGTTAATGCTGGTCAGGCAGTACCCAAACCACATAAGATAGACCCTCTACCTTGTCCTTTGATTCACTTTTCAATTTGTTGGATTATACTCAGTGGGACTTTGTGTGGGGCACAGAAATATATCCGTTATATCTTCTCATAGCTTCGACACACAGGGAGAGGAGCAAAAAGGGAGAAATCGAAATGGTTAGAAAATAAAGCAATAGACAACCCTTTGCTGGTCCATGGTGCCATTTGATTTTCAGTTTCTCCAAAACCATTGACGAGTTTAGCAGAGTAGATGCTAGTATCTCAGACTGCATTTTGCTTAGGGAAAGAAAAGTTGGACCAGAGACCATGCGGAGCCTGGTGTTCTGACTTATGATGTAGTGGGGTGGAGAATTGTGCACTCAGCTGCCAGCCTGAGTATTGGTGAGCAAAATATGTTGATATTTTGAGATGAGAAGAGCAATGGTGGCCAGCCTAGCACTCGGTGGGTTCCCATCCTTGTTGGTGGGTGATTGTTATTTTTACCCAGACAGTTATTAACTGTTGTTTGCTTGGTTTGTTAGCATTGGTTAGCTTTCCTCCGTGTAGCCTCTTCCTTCTCTTGGGATGTCAAGTGTTGTTGACTGACTCAGCTCTTCAAAAGCATGCATTTCTTGATTTGGGGATGTTTGCATCCAATATGATATATTTCTTCCCTAAGTCTAATTTTTAAGCAAGCTAGTCTTCATTAACACAGAAGACTGTTCAACCAAAGGATTTACTAAATCTGCCTGTGGAGTCTGACTTTGTGACCTTTTAGGGTGGCAAATGTCAGAGACTGAGCCCCTGCACAGTGTGAAATAATAAACAACAGGCTGTAAGATCCAGCTTGACAGTTATCATCTGAAATCACTTCCCTGAATTTATTAGAGTTAATCAATCCAGGCTGAAAAGCAGAGTTAGAAAACCTCTCCTACCATGCTCTATTTCATTCACACTTCCAACAGGCAATAGAAGTTGGGGGGGGGGGCATTTGTTTCCCTGTTGTATTTTGTGGAGACAATCAAAGGTGTTCCCAAATGGATGCTCCCGGAATGTAACTTGAAAGGTGATAAAACGCCCAAGAAGAAAATCACGAAGTTGCTTCGCTTGAATTGCTCTAGGCTTCTCCCTTCCCTCTTTCTTTCTAATAGTAAAACTTACTCCTCTTATTCTTAGGTGTATGCTGGTATTGACCAAAGTTAACAGGAATCACATCTCATTTCAAACATCTAGGCAGACCTGTAAAGATACATTAAGGAGATGACCCATTGAAAGCGAACTACCTATGGAAAAATCTTACAGGGTTCAGGCTGGGGCAGCTGCTGGTGACCTCAGAGATTGGAAATAAAAAGGCTGCCATTAGTTCCACGTCGGTTCTCAGAGTGAATGTTGCAGACTGATGGAGGATGTTAAGCTGTCAAATACCAGCAAGGGTTAATAAGGTTAAAGAAGAAATAAAAGCTGGCCAGCAATAAAACAGTGAGGATAAATCAGCTCCAATAAATAAAGCATGTCATGTCATGTATACAATGTGTGGGAAAAACAAAAATCATAATTCACATATTCAGGCACAAGTTTAAAGAATTATTTGGTGGAACATCTCCACATTATATCCTTGTACTTCTTAGATGCGTGCTTAGTCATCTCATCCATCTTTTTCTTTTTATTTCTCTGGAAGTCATTCAGTTGTCTTTCTTGTTGGAGAATCCTTTAACATCAGTGAGTAAATCTAAAATATAAGGCGAGAAGAGCTAGAGCAGCCTAGCACCTGATGTCAGAGAAATGCTGCTATAAACCACCACACGGTGGAGGCGATTCACTCTCTGTCCCCTTTGACCTCTGGCCTGGAAAGGGAGGTCGGGTTGATGCCTTCTGTGTAGCCTGACTTTGCCTAACTGACCAAGGAAATGCGGAACTTTGGTGGCCAAAGGATCCTGCAGATTATCCTGCCCATGTATGTGCTTCTTTCTAACAAGCTCATGATCTTGGTGGCTAGCAGCAGAAATAGCTTCAGGCCACTAGACACTGGACACAGTGCAGCCTTTGGAATGGGACTCTCACAGATAAGATGACTCTTTGTACCTGTCCTAATATCATAAGCATGGTGTTCCAACTCAACTTTAGTGTTTCTGGCTGACCATTCCCGATGACCTATATACACTTCACTTCTGTTGATTCATCTCTGTTGCCAAGTCCAGTAGCTACGGCGAATTCTCTGCTTAGTGTCCACTCTCACAAATGATTCTACAAAGTGTGCATACCCAGTCAGATATTTTTTTTTAAAGGAGCCTATCCCTATTTACACAGTCAAGTTAATATTACCTTGAGATGAAATGTAGCTTGTTTGGTAGAATGCTAGCCTGGCATTCATGAAGCCTTGGGTTGGATCACCAGTGTAGTATAAACTGGATGTGGTAGAGCATAACTGAACTGTGCTCATGAGGACCAGAGGCTCAAAATCATCCTTGTTACATAAAGAGTTTGAGGCCAGCCTGGGATATATGAAACCCTGTCTCATAATGACAAAACAAACAAATTAGCCGGGCGGTGGTGGCGCACGCCTTTAATCCCAGCACTTGGGAGGCAGAGGCAGGCGGATCTTTGCGAGTTCGAGGCCAGCCTGGTCTACAAAGTGAGTCCAGGACAGCCAGAGCTGTTAAACAGAGAAACCCTGTCTCGAAAAACAAAAACAAAACAAAACAAAACAAACAAATTATCAAAGAGTCGTTATTACTCTATCGAACAGCATGGGCTTGTATCATGACTTTAGACCCAGTTTTGTCCCTTGGTCTGTGGTATACTTTTGACTAGTCTTCATGTTTGGGGGCTGTTTTTGAAAATAGCCAAACATTAGAAGCCAAGCAGAATGGCCAAGTTAGAGGACTTTTTCGGTGGTATTTGAGTATTGAGTTCTGTTTTATTTTATTTTATTTTTTGATTTTTGTAACACTTTTAAGTATGTTTAAAGCAAGAATCATTGGGGCGTCTGGCGAAGGGGCTGTGGAAGCCATGTCGGGCCACGAAGGTGGCAAAAAGAAGCCCCTGAAACAGCCCAAGAAGCAGGCCAAGGAGATGGACGAGGAAGATAAGGCTTTCAAGCAGAAACAGAAAGAGGAGCAGAAGAAACTCGAGGAGCTAAAAGCCAAGGCCGCGGGGAAGGGCCCCCTGGCCACAGGTGGGATTAAGAAATCTGGCAAAAAGTAGCTGCTCCTCATCTCTGAGGTGATGGTGACCCTCTTCCATTCCTATTTAAACATCTGGATTCCCTGCCATAACATCTTTGCCACCTATAGCTGGAATGAAGTATCCTGGAGCCTGTTGTACATTGTAATAAGCTTTTGTAAAAAATAATAATAAAATAAATAATACAGTGGCTCAAAAAAAAGCAAGAATCATAACATTAGAAAAATTGCATAATCTCTCAAAAGGTTAGGTCCTGGTAGGCATGCTGGTTAAACATCATTCTTATTTTATAGTCATAACCTGTCAACATTAAGGTAGATATCAGGTTTGTGAAGGTGAGGTTTATATTCTCAAGGAATTTTCCAGCAGGTAATGGGAGGACTATGGATTTCCTCTGGGTGGCTTTGCTTGGGTCTGTGAAGATCTGGACCTCCACAAATGGCTTTGTAGCTTGTGTAAGTGCTCTGGGATCACAGCACCAAGGGTAGCTCGTTTAAGGTATGAAGACCTTGTCCTGAACACTGTTGCATTTCATCCACTCTTTACCCACAGTTTGTCTTTCCTAAATGGAGTGATGATAGGAGTAATGTAAAGAAAGAAGTTTGATTCCAAAGAGACAAAAACCATCAAGCTGTGAACTATTAAAAGACATGAAAGTAGAAAGAGGCTACATGGGGTGAGGGGAAGGGTCAGCAGGATTGAGAATGGGGCACGATGGGAAGTGGACAGGAGAGGGTAGGGGGAGTGAAGATGATCAAAGCACACCATATACTTGCATGGAAATGTCTAAATGAAACCCATTATGTATAGCTAGTGACCAATGTATGTGAATAGAAAAGAGAGGGAGGGAGAAGAAGGGATGGAGCAACAGAGAGAGAGAGAGAGGGAGAGAGAGAGAGAGAGACAGAAAGAGAGAGAGACAGAGAGAGACAGAGGAGAGACAGAGAGACACAGAGGAGAGACAGAGAGACAGAGAGAGAGGGAGTGCATGGCTTCAGGTGATCCTATGCCTGTTTTCTCTTTCCACCAGCTCCATCTACAGTTTAGTATGCCCCTTACTCCCTCTCAAATTTATGGCTTGTTTTTAAAAAATTACTCTTTTTGGGTGTTTATGCATACATAGAGGATATAACCTGATCGGTCTGTTTAGTGTTACTTGTATGTATATATTTTAAGGGCTGACCACTTGGTATTGGGTAACCAATTAGGGAGCCCATCCCTGGGGGAGACCAGTTCTTCAGATCGCAACATTCCTTAGTTGCCTGTAATTCTTTGTCTAGAAGTGTGGCCCTATGAGATTTCCCCCTTCCATGTCAGCACATCTATTGCTTCAACTTAAGATAGTTTTTTTTGGCGGGGAGGGGAGCTGGAGAGATGGCTCAGCAGTTGACAGCACTGGCTGCTCTTCCAGAGGACCCAGGTTCAATTCCCAGCAGCCACATAGAGGCTCACAACTAACCATAACTCCAGTTTCAGGGAATCCAATACCCTCACACAGACATATATATATATATATATATATATATATATATATACAAAACAGAACACCACAGATGGACATTAAAAATAAATGAATACATACATAAATAATGTGCAAATATATCTTGTTTTAAAAGGTTTTTTTGGGGGGGGGGCTGAAAAAATGGCACAGTGATTAAGACTGTATACTATTCTCACAGTGGACCTGAGTTGGGATTCTAGCACCAGGGGATAAATGATTAAAATGCTCTTTCCTGGTCACTATAGATATTCTGTTCACATTCACCCCACTCCACATCATATACATGTTCTTAAAAATAAAATCATAACTAAAACACAGTCCTACTTAGACTACACAGACAGATTGCCTTTTACAGGATTGACTGGGGTCTCTCTGTCTCTCTCCTCTCTATCGTAATTTTTACAGATAGCAGCACATTAGTGACTGACACTCTTTCAGGCTGAGTCTGCCTTTTATATACTTGAACAGAGTAGGCGATATGGAAATTGGCTGTTAGAAGTTTGCTTTTGTAAGTAAAAAGAAAAATAATATAAAAATTAAATCAAATTGTAGTATAAGATCCACAGCTGGCCAAGGTGTAGAGAATAAGAGACAGTGAAATGCTCAGCCCTACAGGGCACATCTGTATCATATACTCCCCATCTGAAGGGTCGGCAGAGGAAGGAGCAAAGGAGCTGGATGCTGTGCTTGATTATAAGGAAACGGTTTTTCTGGACACAGCAGGACAGTTCCACAAATGAACTTACAGTAATAATGACTGCATGCGCAAGGCCCGTGCACACTCTCGCCAGACTGAATCCCAGCATGGAGAGGGGCAGTGGCCATAAAGCCTTTAGTTGAGGAGCTGTTGGCAACTCATAGCTGCTGGGAGAAGGAAAGTGAGTTTTCTTTAAGACTAGCCTCTGGGTCGACCATGCCCTAGGGGAAGGCTGCACATGTGACAATATATGGGCAGTGCAAATTGGACTCAGTGGGTTTTTTAAAAGGTCACAAAATTGGGTGGGTCGACAAGAGGGAGAGTGATGGATCTGGGAAGAGCTGGAGGAAGGGAAGTGAAGATGCATAAAATAGATCACATAAAAATTTCAAGACACTAAAAAATGATTATAGTTTATAGATTTGTAATTTTACCAATGTAATATGATGGAGGAAGGTTTTTTTTTTTTTTTAGTTCCAAGACCTAATTCCATGGGAATACGGGACCAAGAACACAGCAGGCTTCAAGGTTGCTACTTGTAGATACGAAGGCAAGGGAATGATGAATGAGAGAGTGTCGGATGCAACTGGGTTTGGATTGCAGCATACTCTTAGAAGTGGGCACGCTTTGCACAGTCTGACTCTCACTTCCTTATCTGTAAAATGGGTATAATTCCCATTTCAGAAGGTTTCTTGTGCTAGCTCTATATGTGGCCATGATAATGCATGCTAAAAAGAGACTACTCAATGAGCTCTTGATCACCCCCCTCCCCCGTTCTTGATCTAAAGTCATTTGTGTAAATGATTTGCATAGAGAGTATTTGTTTTAGCAAGAAAATTTTGGTGCCCGATGTAGAAAATAAATTGATATTTGCTTAAGAATTTTCTATTCTGCAAGTAAATCAGCTTTGATTATTGTGAGTGCTTCCAAGCTTCCCCAATTCCCAAAACAGAGAAATAAAACCAAGAACTTTGCTGCATCCAAAAGAGAAATGAGGAGATGAAGGCGTATGTCAGGGTCACGTGGGAATATTGTTTAATTTTACACTTTCTTTTTACATTTTGTCTGGTGACTAAACAATATTTAAAAAAATCATATGCAAAAGTAGAGATGCTTTTGAATATAGAAGTTATCATATTTTCTCTTTCCCTCCTCTCCTCTTCTGCATCCTGTCTTTGAAAGCTGCCCGAGGTGAAGAGTCCCTTTGAGGAGCACGTGACCGGCACCCTGTGGCTGCAGCAGCCTGCAGCCTCCTCCGGTGACCAGTGTTCAGCAAACAGAGAAGGCTCAGCTTTCAGGCCCCTTCCCTCTTTGTTACAGACAAACTAGAAGACAGAAAGCCTTTCCGCCCATCCCTTAATTCCTCAGCCCATCCCTAATTAGTGTTTTTTACTGTTAATCCCTACGATATATCTCTGAGAGTCTCACATGAGTCGGCTCCCAACAAGTTTTATTGCATTCAAAGTAGTGGCAAGCTGGCAGCGAGCGATGGTGGGAATCCAAGCGGTCACCAAGTGGGGGTTGGCTGTTACTTGTAATTGATTGTTCACTGAAGCCTGCCCGGGCACTTTAGCCCGAGGCTTGACTTGCCTCCATATGCCTAGTGTCAGGACTTGGAAGCCAGCTGGTCAGTCAAGGCGCACCCTGTGGGAAGCGGCAGACACAGGCGGCAGGGTAGCCATCAGCCTCCCGAGCATATTTCCTCTGTGTTTTGATAATAGTTCTGTAAGCTTTAATTATGCTGTGTGACAACACATTCATGAACTATCAAAATAAATCCTTTGAGGAGATGGCTGCTAACAGATTTTGAGGCAACAGTGCTTGTTGTAAAAGAAGGAAGGAACCAGGCAGTCAGTCTTTGTAGGATCCATCCTCAGTGTTGAAACCAGATGAGACGTTCTCTTGCCTTTTTTGTCCTGGTAACAAATGCTCCTTTTAAAGCTCTGCCCTTAAGAAGTTAACTGAAGACACTTATTGCAACACTCGAGTGTATCCAACATAAGCATTTTACAATTAGCAGTCGTAATGTGAGTGTAAAAGCTGTGCCCCAATATCAGTATATAATCTGAAGGAACACCACAGGGTCCATTAGGGCCATTTACAGTTGAGACTGAGACTAATGGCGTTAAATTATTATAGCTATTGTTAAGGGGGGCTTTATAAGTGAATCCCTTCCAGCTGGGTTGGCTGTACATGCTCTTTGTCAACAGTACAGTTCCTCAAAGATATCCTTATTGTTCTGGATCATTTATATACCAGATGCCGGTGCTGTGTACACTACTGGAAGTCTAAGTAACACTGGACATAAAGACAGGGAATTAGTATTTGATTCAACTAGGCTTAGGGTTAAGTGGCATTGAGCACTAAGCTCTCAGTGTCCTGGCTCAGTGCCTCGTGTGTGTGTGTGTGTGTGTGTGTGTGTGTGTGTGTGTGTGTGTGTG
>CAJQZJ010032716.1:3226550-3243853 GCA_907164525.1 Lophiomys imhausi
TGTGTGTGTGTGTGTGTGTGTGTGTGTGTGTGTGTGTGTGTGTGTGTATGTGTGTTGTCTGCCTGTGGGCACATAGGTGGGGTTGTGTGTGTGTGACTACACTTGTACTTGCTTGGGTGAAAGTGTACTGATAGCCCCATCTGTCAGAGGTTCTTGGGTTTTTCTGTTTGGAACTCTGTAGAATGTGGGAAACTACAGCTGGGCTGTTTGAAAGAATTCTGAAACGCAGCATTTTAAGAAACGAGCAATTTCTTATCCTCAATGTACATTATTGGTCTTTGATTTCATTCCTTTCCTCCTGTGAGAGTGGTTGTCCTTTGTGTTGGTAGGCGATTACCAGAATCTCTACCAAGAGTAGTAGCATTGTTCAGTGCTGGGATATTTTTGTTCCCCCAATGCCGAGTTGAACAACAGACTGTCTTAGAGCACATTGTAGCACGGGGGTCATCAGTTCCAATTTACGAAAGAAATTGCAAGGAGAAATTGGGGAATAAATCAGAAGTTGCTCTTGAGTTTGAGTGATGAATTTGGGGTGGATTAATGACCCCAACATTGTCAAGATGCTCACTAGAGAAGACTGAAGTGCACATTGAAACCAGTCTTCTCAGGAGAAGGCCACAGGTCACCATAGATTGCTGTATTGAATATGCTTATATTTATATTATATATATTATTATACTCTGATTCTTCAAAGTATAGATGAGAACATTATAGATAATTCATTAACTGTAATTAGTTACTGCCACAGTAATTGCTGTATTTGTTGAACAGCTACTTATTTTTGTGACTTTTGCTGTACTGGGCACTTTGTAGTTGTATGAGCCATAGTTCTTCCTTTGGGGTGTTTGAGATGAGGTTGTTGTAGGATATACTAATCCAAAAGAGCTCTCTGTAATTAGGATGAAAGTTTAAAGCTAGGATAAAGAGTGTGTGAAGGAATTTGTAGCAGTGTGTAGACTAATGGTCTCTGGGTTACCCATGAAGATACAAGAAATGGTTACCAGGAGAGGAAAATAGGGGTCCATCTTTTCAGTTGGGGTGAAGCTTTAGGGGGATTGAGCAGGGTAGGGATGAGGGGCACTGTAGAGGCCTATTTGTGAAGGCAAAACTTGTTCCTGTCAAGGACTATGTTGGACGTGAGCTATACATGAAGAAAACCATGTCCAGGCCTCAGGAAACTGAAGGCCTAGTGTAACCATTCTCAAACCTGTGCTGTTTTCCACTGAGCTGAAGTTTGTTTGCAACTAATTCAGGAAACTTTTAGTCTTTTGAAGCTCATCAATTGATCTCTAGAATCAAACTTAAGACCTCTTGCTTAAAATTTGTGGACTTTTAAATTTAGGTGGATGGATTTGTTGGGGATCACAGAAGAGGATTAGAAATTCAAGATCACCCTTGGCTGCATAGGGAATTCAAATTCAATCTGGGTTACAAGAAACTGTCTTAACAACAACAACAACATGCCCTAAATATAAAACAAAACAAAAAGTATTGACATAGAAGATAACAGGGACCTCTGAAACTACGCTTAGAGAATGTTAAAGATAGGATATGGCTGAATGTTATAGACTGGCAATATCCTATCTCCCTCAGTTTTAGGTAGGGAGACTGAGAGCCAGGGGCAGAGGTATCCATGCTCCCAGGTTTCTCTGATCTCTTCAAGACACTGAGTTGAATAAACAGAGACTCCTGCTGGCATCGGGCTCTCTCTGGATCTTCCAGGGTGGTCAAAAATGATGCAGGACGAAAACTTGAACTTAGGTTAATGTCTCCTAAGCAGAGATGCAGGCAGAACAATCAGGGTAATGAGAAAAAAAGGAGAATTTAGGAGGAAGCTAAGAACAAAGGATGCAGCCTCTGTTGTGAACAAGACTCTCTCCCAAATATAGTTTTAATGCACATTGCTGTTTAATGGCAGTTCTTACCAAGAAACCTTGTTGTGAACTTTATGATAAAGCAGAGAGTTTTTGCAATCTTTGAAACCTTTCACTTTGGAAATATCCACAAAACAAATGGGAAAAACAAACATTAATGAGGCAGATATAAAACACTTTGGAGAAAAAATAATTTAACATTTTTATGGTTGCTATAGAAACACCTCAGCCCTCACTCTTGCTAATTAGTCGGGTTTTACACATTTTATATTTGGAAATGCAAATCAGTTTTCATAAATTATTACTTATTTTTTTCCCATTTATATTTACAGTACTGTTACATGGAGACACACGGGAAGTCTAGACGATTACTTAGTTATATAACGTGACATACTTAGTTATGCGAGCCTGACATTTATGTCCACAAGACACTTCTTAGTTTAAATATTCTCCTGTTAAATGTTGTGGGAAATTATGCAGAGATTTATAATTTTTACAGAAGAAAATGAGAAAATGTAAATCATGTGGTGGCTTTCTAAAGTGCTTTCTCATGGAGTCTTGGGAGGGAGGAGGGCCCCTTACCCCCAGTGGATTCTAAATAATAAACATTTTTAAGACTTTCCTCCAGCCGTGGGAATTATGGCTGCCTTGGTGTCTTCTGAACTTTTGGTATGAAACACTGACCATCTGTAAACAGTTACTGGACTCTTGGTGACTGGAGAAGACTGAAGTGTTTGGAGGAGTGGGGATACGGGATAGCTCTATGCTGTGGGGCGGCTGGGAGTCTGTGGAGAGAAGAGTGACTCTCAGACTCGGTGGATGGAGATCACAGATTATCTTCAGTTTTCGGTCAGGAGACAGGAGGAGGGAAACTGGAGGCTTTGGCTTCAGGACCATTTGGCAGTGGTGGGTCAAGTTTTATCTCAGCTATCTCTTAGCTGTAGGACTTGAGGCCAACTATTAGACCACCCCAAGATCATTGCTGCAAAATGGGGACAAAAAGAAAGATCCACACATTGCAGAGTCTTCGTGTAAATGAAATTATGGGATTGCTGAGAAGAGTTTGCTTAGGCACTTATAGTGCGTAAGTACTTAGCGCGATCGAGTAAAAACTTATCACAGTAGGACTGGCAAGATGGCCCGGCAGTTAAAAGAATTTGGATTCTTTCCAGGAAGACCCAGCCTCAATTCCCAGTACCCACATGGACTCTGTAACTTCAGTCCCAGAGGATCCGACACCCTCTTCTGGCCCATGAGTGTACCAAGCAGGCACATGGTACACAGACGTACATGCTGACAAAACACCACCACACATAAATAAATAAAAAAAAATACCTTATCACAGTCAGTTTTCATTGTGTATATATTTATTTCCCTGATTCCAATTATACATAGTGAAAAAACTACAAAAGGGAAAACAATTCTAAAAGAAAAGGAACATTTTAATAATATATTGTATAGCACTCAGTATATATCTGTACCCTTATAATCCCAAGATTATATCTAATTATAATCAGACTTCTGTATATAAATATTAATGTGCAAGGTCAAGAGTAACTGTATCCTGGCACTCTACGTGAAGTTTAAGGGATTTGCAAGGATTAATTTGGCCTTATGTAAGTTTTATCTTGAACACTACCATTAGATGCAATTTTTATCTTGGGCACTAACATTAGGTACTGACTCCCACATCACCTTTGAAACCAGTGTACTATTTTGTAGATGTTATTAGCCTGACACAAGGGAACTGGTGAGTCTACCACTGAGAATTCAGACTAAATGTCCGTAGCTGTCCTCAGATGAAAAAGCAGTAGGGAAAAGTGGCAGAGATTGCTTCTATGTGAGGGAAAGAGGGGGCTAGAAACAGAGAGCAGGCATGCCTCTGCTAGCAAGTCAAGGTAGGGTCTGAGTCTCAATTATGTGGGAGTCTCAGAGAGGACATTGACCGGATGCCTAGTCACATATGGGAAGTAAACAGGCAGAAACACTCATGTGTCTCTGGTCTCGTTGGAGACTGTCTTTTAGTGGTGTCTTGAAATAACCAGGTGTTCAAACGTTCCTTGGCCTTCTCTATCTTGTGTCTTCAGTTATTTGAGAAACAGAACGACCAGCATGGCTTCCTTCCCTAGGCTGATTTCCTGTCTTTTCCTGAATCAATAAGCAAGGGTTTGTTTCTTCTCTGTGCTGTGACCCCATTGAAATTCAGAGTTCATGGTAGCATAAATGGTAAGTGGTAGGAAAACAAACAGAGCACAAATGCATAAATACATTTCTTTTTACAAAATTTACCACATTAAACAAGCCAATAGTTTTGATGTTACTTAGCCCCATAAGGTTGCGACTTTGCCATTTATTATACCTACTGGGTGATGGCCAGGCAGGAAATGTGAGGTATTGAGAAACAGGGAGTGTGACTTGAATGGCCTACTGGAAGAGAATGCTCCTTGGGGGAAGGGTGGCTTCAGAGGCATCATGTCTACATGTTCATACTGCCAGTCTGAACCCAGCTACCAGGCATGACACATTTTTCCACAGAAGCCAAAGGTCAGTATTTTGAATGAGGGCAACTCACTAAAAAAAATTTAAAACACTGCACAAGACCAAAGAGAACTAGTCTATGCGTTGTTGAGTAGATCAGCTTTCTCTAACAGCTATGCTGTCCAGCGTGGTCACTACTGGCCAGATGTGGTCACTGAGCCCTTTGAGAGAAGCAAGTTAGAACTAAGATATCTACTGATTATAAAATAACACTGCATTTTAACGATTACAAAATATACCAGCAATCTGTGTTGATTGTATATTAAAATGGTTATATTTTGGATATGACCAGCTGAACAAAACACTATTAAAATATATAACTTTAAAAAAATGTGGCTACCAAGAATGTTTAAAATTTCATATGTGACGAGCATTCTGTTTTTAGTGGACATACACCTCTAGAGAGTCTAGGGCCTTCTGTGTCTTTGTGATAATTCATGGGTAGAAGTCTAATATCTTTCATTTTTTAAGATTTTTGAGGCAGGGTTTCACAGTGTAGCCCAGGTCTCCAACTCACAATTGTCCTGCTTCTAGCTCCTGGGTACTGGGATTATAGGGCTGTGCCACTAAGCCTGGCCCCTCTTTCATTCTTAGACTAACTTAAGAGGTCAAGGAAGGTCTTCCACTTCGGTGACTCCTCTGGGCAAGTCAGTTTTGATCCAAGGATAAAGCTATAAATGGATCTCACACCTTGAGCATAAGTTTTGGTTGGCTGGATGATATGCATACAGCTCTCCTCGCCTGGTTCCAGTAGTAATGACCCTGACATCTGGCATCTCAGTCATGGGCACAGAGCCTTTGGAGCCTGGGTTCTTCAGAAGCCATGGTGAACTCCTGGGAACCACATTACTTTTGCTTGCCATAATTTTACTTAAAAGCGTGTTTATGTTGGGAAAAAAAGGAGAAAACACTTTGAATGTGCCCTGGTGATGGTAAGTTTCACTCAAGTTCTATTTAGCCCTGTTGTAAACTAAATTGATCATGTTTGAACTGATTTCAGTGATTTAGAACTTAAGCAGACTTCATCTCCAACCCTTAAAGCATTTTCCAAAAGAGAGCAGTTTCCAGAGGCAAGAGAGTATAAACCAAGCGTAGCTGGGAATATCATCTTGGAAAGATGGAACCCCTACAAGTCAAGCTATGTTGTAGCCTTTCAGAGAGCACTAGAGTCCATTCTAGGAAACCACAGATTCATTTTCTAGGTGCTAGGTTCTGTCAAACTTTTTTCATAGACATTACTTTCAGTTTATTAACACTCTATGAAGCACATCCAAGAAGCTTTGTTGAGCTTGTAGGCACTGATCAAGAGCATCAAGGAGGGACATGCTAGGGTCTCCTCCTGATTTCTAATTTTCTAATGGCAGGGCATCTTTCATTCCAGATATGAACATATGACTCTCCCTTCTGTTCCTTTCTTTAGAAATTGTATGTTCTCAAATTTCAATGGATCATAAATATAAATCTATATGTGTGATATTTTATAAAAGTTATAATTTTCTTTCTTTCTTTCTTTTCTCATGAAAACTTTGGGTCTTGACTTTGTAGCTAAGGATGTACTTCTTTGTGTGTGGAAATTCTTAGTGCATGCATCCAGGTAGTTGGAATATTACACAAAGATGAGTGATCCATAACCAATGAATCCAACGACTAAACAATACTCTTTGATCTGTTTGACACAAGGTCCCATTCTGTAGTTTAGGCTAGTTTGGGACTCACTAAGTAGCTGGTGTTGAACTTATGCTGATCCTCCTGCCTCAGATTCCCAAGTGCTGGGATTATAGATGTGAGTTACAGTGTCAAGCTTCTGTTCTTATGTAGAGTTTTGTGAGTGAGGAGAAAACCCACTAATATTTCCATTGCCTCTGCTTTCCTGAAGTTAGAGCATAGAAGCGTGTTAGGTCCAGAGCGCATGTTTTACAAAAGCAAAAATGACAGTAAAAAACAATGTGAAAGGGAAGATAGCCTATCCCAGGTTACCTACACATCCCAGGTTACCTACACACAGAACTTGTGCTCTCTTTAGAAGGTGCTTCACGCTCAGCTCCAAGATGAGCCCCTGGAATGCCTAAGAGTGCCAGATATAGATGTCAGCTTTGAGCACAGCCTGGATATTGGTGCTTCCTGGTTGTCATGGAGATCAGTCAGTAAAGCCCGTGAATACTGTGGTAGTCAGCTATGAGTTCTGTTGTATGAGGAATACAGTAGGTGAAAGGTGACATTTCCTGAGGGGTTATTGATGGCAGTCATGACAATGGCATCCTGTTATTCGATTTATGTCCTACCCATAGGTGGGTTTTGATCATCCTCTTTTTTATTATAATGCTTATTTATTACATTAAGTTACCTCTCCATCATAGTGTCCTCTTTCCACCCCTCCCGGTTCCACCCTCCCACCTACCCTCTTGATCATCCTCTTTTACAGATTAAAAAAAAATAGAAAAGGATTATATTTTACTTTTCTTTAGGTGAGTACAGCCTATATGATTCTATCTGACTGCAAGTATGAGAACCTCTGTTCTGACTCAGAACCACAGAACAGGGGCCTGTAAAAGAAAAAAAAAAAGTATTGCTTATACATAAATGAAGTTTGCAGGTCAATCGCCCACAACTGAGGTGGAGTTGTCCCAGGCTCCCTGTGCCACATTCTTCTGACATCTCTGTATGGTAGCCTCATTCCTGCCACCAAGGATGGAGCAATAGCCATCACTGAAACATCCATAGTGGCAGAATGAAGGAAGAAAGGCACAGGGAAAATTCCTTCTTCCCAAAGATGTTGGATACTGCAAACAGCACTATACTCTTGTGTCACTGGCCAGAGCTTGATCACATAGTTACCTAGTTATAAGGGAGGGGGGGGGTTCTGGAATATACAGTTTTTATTTTGAGTGTACAGAGAAGTATTGGTGATGATATCACTTCAGGATAAAGAAGGAAACAGGTATCTGTGGTCAGCAATAGACTTTGGTCACTATGGTTGTCTTGGGAAGCCAGTTAGATTTCTCTATTTGTCCTAACTGTAAGGATGATGTGAAGAATAACTGTGGATATTTGGAAGGAGAGCATTTGACATCATTCAAAGAACTGTCGCTATTTTTAATCATAACACGACTAATCTTTCCTTATGCCTGTTAGTTTTGTGTACATGGTGGCAGTCACTAGAGAAAACATCCCCTTGCTGCATTTTCTCATTCATGTACCATTTCTCTGCTAAGAAATTCTCATGAATCTTGAGGCTACTGTGTAACTTTGGTTTTCAATCTGTTTCTGTGAGTGTTGAGATTCACTAACCATGAATCTCCCAAAAGGCTGGGAGAAGAAATCATAAGAGATACTGTTTTATACCATGTGCTTAGAAAGCTGGAGGTTGATGTTACCACAGCTGAAGAGAATTCTAGAACTTATTCTTTAAAAGGAGGGGGCTAAATTCTACACCTGGATCTAGCTGTACATCCATCCGGATTACAGTGGCCTGAGAGACTCATCTTTTCAGCCACATGTACCACCTTCCCTCTGTTTTTAACATTGAGTATTATCATTCAAAGTCAATGCCTTTGATTGGGAGGTGTGTGAGATGGAGCGACATGTGTATCATAGAAAATGTTTTCTGCCTTTAGTGTGGGCTGGGTTTTGTCATTACTGCAGGAGATGA
The DNA here is from genome assembly GCA_907164525.1 of Lophiomys imhausi. Lineage (NCBI taxonomy): Eukaryota > Metazoa > Chordata > Mammalia > Rodentia > Muridae > Lophiomys > Lophiomys imhausi. The sequence continues at coordinate 3,234,612 of CAJQZJ010032716.1, forward strand.
GACAGTAAGCTGAAATCCTACATCAATCTGGATCTGGTCTCGTGTGCACTCAAAGCTCTTTCTCAGTCCTTCTGCTTTATAGGCCTCATTCGGCACCTCAGGCATGACATTCAGGACCTCCAACCTTACTTGCATCCTGGGATCTTCTAGAGTTAGATTGCTGAACCTGGAGGGTCTTCTTTCCCCATTACTTACTACCTATGCGTGATCTCTCAAACCCATCTCTACAGAAACCCCTGTGAGTCCCTCCCTCCTTGTAAGTCACTCATGCTGGGCTGGGCTTCTTCAGGGAGCACCAGTCAACACCCAGAGTATTAATGCTTGCTCCTTATGTGACTGTCTGGTGTCTATCTTCTTCCTTTAGCCTGGAAGCTCAGTGAGGGCAGAGGTTATGCCCAGTTTTGCTCACACCCCATTCCCAATATTTGACTTGGTGTTTAATGAATATTTATATGTTAAATCACTTTGAAAATTGATTTATTATCTATGTAATAATCTCTGGTTGCTTACAAAGTCTGTTTCAAAATGACCATTAAAAAAGATCTATTTTTATTATTTTTAATTACGTGTATGTGTGTGTGTGTGGGTGCCTATGGAGGCCAGAGGCATCAGATCCATCTGGAACTAGAGTTACAGGTGGTTGACTGGAACTCAGGTCTTCTGCAAGAGCAATATGCACACTCTGCTGAGCCGTCTTCCCAGCTCTGACTTGTTTTTAAGCGTAGCTGTTGCTGAGGATACCAAAGTTCTAGCTACCTCTGTCAGTAGGAAGTCCCAGAGAGGACTGCTCAACCTATAGGAGTTTGGGTCTTCACAGATCTGGGAGGTAGCAGACAAGGTGTCTGCCCAGCTGCCTTCCTCGGAGGACCTCTCGGCTCACACCATCTTCTTCTTGTGCCTTCACACTGTCTCTTCCTGCCATGTTTGGCACTTGCTGAACTGTTCATATAAGGACATCAGCCATTCTGGATTAGGGCCGTCCTAATGATCTTAGTTGATTTTAATTACTTCTTTAAACACCCTTTCATAAATATAATCACACTCGGAGGCACTAGGAGTTAGAATTGTTCTATGTGAATTGAAGGAGTGCAGATACAGAGAGCTGGTGTTCCTCAGATTGCACATTGTAAGCATTTTTAAAGCAACAAATAAAACCACAGGCTCATCCTCTTCTGGACCAAGCAATGCAGTGCTGGTGGCTTCTAAATGACATAGTAAAAAAAGGTGACATTTTTGGCTTTGGTAGACTTATGTAGTCCAAATCAAAGAGTAAGATTTATTATATATATAATAAATATATTTATTATATATATAATAAATCTATATATTATTCATATATTTCAATGGAATAAGTATATTTGATTATACACACACACATATATGTATATAATGGAAAAAATATATGTATTCTGAGGGCATCTTATCTAATGAGACAGGCTTCTTTAGAGCCAAATTTCTTTTTTCTTTCTTCTTTTTTAGTTTTGGTGACATTTGGAGTTAATATAAGGAAATGCTCTTTGTATTGCCTGGCATTGAAAATGTCAGTAAACAAACCCAGCCTTTCAAGAAGGGAGGTGGTTGTGGGGAGTTGGTAACAAAAGACATTGTTTCTGGTTGCAGGAGGTAACAGGAGTGTTCAGAACAAAGGTTTACTCAAAATAGGCTTTGTAGCAAACTTTTGGGTCCACCTCCTTCCCAATTGTGTTGAAATATCCCTGCTCGAGACCTCCCATTATTTTAATTAGCCCACCACACTTACCAACACAAACACACTCTCAATTTCAGAACTGACAGAGCTAGGAGTGTCCTTATAGGATCACAAAACAAGTTGGGCTGTTGAGGGCTTCCGGGGGCTAGCTAACAAAAACAGACCAGCAGAGGATATGACTCCAGGAGGCGTGGGACCCGCACAGCAGTGGGGACCCGCACAGCAGTTTGCATGAAAGCCTGCCTTTCCGTTATTTTTTTTTTAAAAGAGGTTTAGCCCTCACATCTGGCAGACCTGTGACAATCAGCGTTAGACCATTTTAGAAATCAGATACCCTGGTTTCCAGGAAGTTGATTTGCCTTCCACTTCCTTAAGAAAACACACATTAATATTTAAGCTGGGTTTTCATAAAAGAAGCGTTGTGTGTCTGAGATGTGAAATAAAGCCAGGAGGCTGGGAAAGCTCCTTCAGTCCCTCAGATAAAGTGACCTCCCCCCACCCTGCCCCCATGTGATTCAAATCACCCTGCAGACTGGAAAAGGAGAGGAGTGGGCTCACCCTCCTCCAGGAGTCTTGTGGAATTTCTTATCTACTGCTGTGTGGCTATAGTACAGTGTGTAAAGAGTTGGACTTTAAGTTAAGAATTCTTTCTCAGGGGACAGATGTTGGAGATTCACAAAGGTTACCTTCTTAAGTGAGCCCCCAAACAGTATCTTTTTCCAGTCTGTTTTTTTCTGTTTCTTTTTCCAATTAGAGAGTCAAGTGACATCTGTCATCTTATGGCCATGCTCAGGGTGGATCTTGCTATCAAGGTCCAGCCTTTTTCATTTTCCTTTGAATCCCTGGTTCCACTCCCTGTGGAGATGACATCGAGATACTGTCAGATCAAACAGGCCACACCATCCTGATAATGCCATCTCAGACATCCAAGGTGATTTTGGTGTGCCTCTAAAAGACTTATGGAGATGAATACAGTTCTTAAAGGGAAAGTTTTTTCCCTCAAAGATTGGTGTATATGGTTTACTTTAAAAATAAACATTTTAAATCACTTTCATCTCAGCTGTCCAAAAGATGCAAACTAGTCATGCCTCTGGGGGAGTATTTTCCAGGGTTTTAAACTGAGTATAAACCATTTCCTCTTTGCATGCAAGAAGATAAATAATGTTTCAGAACAATAGAGCACATGAAGGGGCAACAGTGTCCGTTAAAGCAAGTGGGATACTTCATTTGAGGGTGTGGGAAGACCTGAAGTTGGGTTTGAGTTTGTGACTGAGTTTTTATAACAGCTCAGGCCACTTTGTGTATTCAGGTTTGAATCCTGTCTACAACACTCTTTTGTTCCTGTTTCTCCTCACCTCACCCATTTCAATATTATCTGCAAGAATATCACAAGGCTTCCTTAACTCATTTGAGTCCTTGAAGATTTGTCCATGCTGTGCCCTGGAAGAGCTTCAATTTTTTTTTTGTTATTTTTGTTTCAAAAATGAAGCTTTAATATGGGCAAGCTGGTATACATGTTTGATCCTGTCACTTAGGAGGCAGAGACAGGGAGATCTCTGTGAGTTCAAGTTCAAGGCCAACATGGGCTACATAGCATGTTCTATGCCAGCTAGGGATAATCGTGAAATCCTAATGGAATAGAATGAAGCACTTTATTCTTTTAGACTATGATCTTGCCTGCTGCCCAGGCATCATTTAAAATCAACCCCAGAATACTTACTGTTTGTTTATCAAGCTCTGTATTAGATATCTTGATACAATAGTTAATATTTTTGAGGGTTGCCTGAGTTATAGATTAACATAAATTCAAGGGGAATAATTTCCAATGTACTTACAAAATACCACCAAAATTATTTGGAGGCAACATGATCTTGAAGTTTTCCACATGTTCCCTTTGCATGGAATAGCATATGTTAGTTGAGTTAATATCATGTACTATTTAGTCCTTCAGCTATTTCTTTACATGTTTTGCTGGTTTTGTATGTGATGCTTGAATAGTTATCTATGGCAGGAAGCTGCCCTTAGGAAGTCAGGCATCTTTATGTAGTCACAGTTTGAGGTTTTATGTGAAGGACTAAGGAGATAAACGGTTATTTTCAATGATATTTTTAAAGACTAAGATTAGCATAGTGACAGAAATCTCATACTTCATTTTTAACTGGCTTTCAGGCTGCTACATAAACAGGGCTGCTTTGTCCAGGTCTGCAGTCACTGAATAGGAGAGGTTTTGCAGGACAAAGTGCTTTGCAAAAGAAGGATTGATTCCATGTGGGTCTTTTACCACTATAAGACAAGTGACTGAGAACACACAGTTTTCAGTGGACAGACAGAACCACAGAGTGGATGCGAGGTAATTTGCATGCAAACGTTTGGGTTTTGACCTGAGAGATCTTCCATTAGCAAGCTGTGTGAACTTAAAAAAGACCTTTCACTTTTCAAGGAAGTCCCCTTATGTGCACATTAAAAAAGGTTTGACTTGACATGGAGGTTGAGCATAAGGCTCTGGTGGTGCTCCCTAGGTTTAGGCCCCTGTTAGCCCTGAAATGCTTGAGATTCCCTGGAGCAGTCAATGGAAACCAGTATGAAAGTCATATATCCTACAATAGCATCTAAAACTCCTTCAGTCCCATTAGTTAATTAGTTAGAGATCCAATTAGTTAGAACCAGTGGGTTAATACAATGGCTCAGCAAGTAAAGGTGTTTGCCCTGCAAGCCTTGTGATCTGAGTTTTATCCATACAAAGGGGGGAGGAGGGAACTCACTCTACAAGATCATCTTCTGACTCTACATGCCTCTCCCCAGTAATAAGTAAGAATTTTAAGAAGAATTTAAACTCATGAGATTTAAAGTAATTTTGGTAAAATGTTATATGTAGAAACATTGAGAATATGGTCAAGTTGAAAGAGGAGAGTAAAGTAATTCTTTAGCATTAAATAATCAGAGATATTAATTTGGAATATATTTTCTTTCTTTTCTTTTTTTTCTTGTGTTTTACTGTCTCTGTTTAAGTATAACACATACATAAGTTATCCATCTATCTATCTAAATGGTTTAGTAATTGAGTGCCATGAAACTCTAAAACTGATTTTAATTTCAAACAAATTCAGTATGATGATCCATATATACTGCTTTACATGCTATAACTTTTAATTACTAGACCTCATGAGATATCCTCATAGAGAATAAGAGCTACATCAACACACATTTGTATAAAATCTGAACAGTTTTTGACATCTATCTTGTTCTATATATGCATGTGGGCATATGTGTGCCATTGTGCTAATAAAGAGGTCAGAGGACAACTTGCAAGAATCAGTTTTCTCCTTCTGCCATGTAGGTCCTGGGCACTGAACTCAGGTCACAAGGCTTGGTGGCAAGTACCTTTATCTGATGAGCTATTTCTTATGCCCTGTGGAAAATATTTTACAGTGATTTATTATCCCACTTAGTCATTCCCATTATTGTATATTTAGATTTTTTTCTGATTTTTTTAATGACTGTAAACATCACTATGATAAATATCTCTGAATATAAATCTTCAGTATGGCTCTGATTACAGTGTTAGCATAACTCCTAGGTGCAGAATGCTGGAGTCAAAAGCTTGACTTCTTAAGTGTCTAGTGCCACCATTTTCTTTTTTTGAGGGACTAGTTGTTTATAGAAATACTCTCTGGTATATGGAAATCTGATGAGTTGTTCAGACCATTAAGTGCAACAGCGTATAGGGATGTGAAGCTGTTCTTACATATTAAAGAATCACATATGTCTTCCATGTCATGATGAAATGGAACTTTGCCCTTGTTCTGTGTTCTTTGCTTTTGTCCAACTTGGTGGATGTGACTAACAAAATGAGTGCTGATATTTGAGACCTAGCTGTGCCTGATTGTTAAGGTGTTATTATTTATTTGTTTCTGCTTCTCCGCAATTCATGATACCACCATTTAAACAAATAAGACTTATGCGTTTCCAACTCCTCTCTTTTATGGACTCCCAGTTTTTTTTAATTGACACTGTGAATTTTGGGGTGAGCATAAATGCACATTTACGATATGAATGCTACTCTTAGCCTCTGACCTGTATTTCTGCCAGCAGATCTCTCAGGTGAGCAGAGTCGCCCTGGTTTCTTTGTCATTCATGGAAGGATATAGTTGAAAAACTCAGAGGCAAGCACATTCCACACTTTCCCCCAACCAGAGCGAACCAAACTTTCATGTGCAGAGTGTGTTTTCAGTGGATTAGACCCAAAGCTGTGTTGTTCTAGAGTCTTAAAATTGCTTATGAAGTGCACAATAAGCTTTGTAGCAAAATTTAAATGTTGATCTTAGCATATAAACACCCATCCAAAACCATTTCAGAAAAGCCATATTTAGGAGTTGGCTTAAGTCTGTCTGATAATAATTTCTCAAGCATGTTTTTGTTTTGTTGCTTTTATTTAGTTACATATTTGCTTTGACTGCGATCCCATAAACAAGTTTTATATTCCTGCCTCTCTCTCTCTCTCTCTCTCTCTCTCTCTCTCCTTTCCTTTCCTTCCTTCTCCAGCTCTTTTATTCTTCTGAGATGTTAGATGACATTCTTTATTTTGCTGACAATGACTTATTTGTACCTAATTGCCTGAATTCTGGGATTGTTAGGAAACTGTATTGACAATGATAATTTTCAGTTGTCTCACAAAGAGGGCACATGAATTAACACAGATCCCAATCAAAACATGGCACATGAGAAACAAAGCCCCCCCACGAGCGACACATTTCTGACACTGTCTTTGTTAAGTGTCGCATTAATAGTAAGGTGACATTCTTTTGAGAAGTAAAGCATATGTAAATAGCAGGAGTTCTTAGAAACAGAATTCTACAAGTCAGACTCCTTTCTATGGCTTCGAAAGGAAGAGAACAAGTTAGACAGCAACCTTCCAATCCAGAGCATAGGAATCAGCATTATAGGAATCAGCACTGCTTTTTAGCAACAGAGCTTTCCAATGTGTTGACCGTCACTGGGGGTAATCTGACACATTGATCCTGTGTTGATTGAATATTTTCATCAATGAGAACCCAAGATTTTTGCATGCAAAACAATTTCTATTGTTTTGGAGTTGGCAGAAGAGTGGACTGGACAGTCCTTCCTGAAGTATTCTGTCTGGTCGTCTTAGAAGATTGCTCATTTTACTGGGACCCCATGCAAAAAGTTCTGTTTCTCTTCATGTTTTCCTCTTTCTCTCTCTGTTCATCTTCCTTTTCCTTCCCAGTTGTTTTGTGCTTGGCTGTGTGAGTTGATGAATTGTGAAGTAAGTCTCTGGGCAACATCAAAGGTAAATTACCTGACCAAGATTCCAGGTGGCGTTGTCATTTGGTGATTATGGCTCTTGACTTATATTTCTCTGTAGAAGTGAGAGAAATGTGCTGAATTCGCTAACTGCCAAATTGATTGGTTCTGGTCTTACACCCCATACAGCCTCTTTACCGTTCAGACTTTTAAAAGTTAATCTGTTATAAAATTAGATTGTAAAAACAGACAGAGTCACCACCACCCTGGGGTAATGGTGGCTGAGTCTCAGGACCAGCTCCACTGATTCCCTGTAGAAATCATCATAGCCATCTCTGGTCTCCAGCTCCACAAAAAAATATGAGTTCTTTGGTGGTCCCAGTTGTCTTTTGGAAGTGTGACCCTTCCAATTTGGTTGTCCTCTGATGGAGAGGCCCCTCCCTGAGGTCCCTGTCTTAAGTGGCAGAGATGTAAACTACCACTGTCTAAACTGTTTCTAATTTAATTCTCTTCTAAACTGTCATGCAGAGATTGAGTAATGCATCCAGGGACCGAGGAAGAAGGGGTCATGGGGTTTAGGTTCCAGTAAGATGTAAATAGTTACTGTACTTGAAATGTTAAGCAACATCTCTGTTTGTGACAAGGGTACCATCTATGAGAAGTCAATTAGATGAGATGATTCATTTTTCTAGTGTTGGGGATATATAATTTAGGAACATTTGACCTATAGGTGATTCAAGACTAGATTTCAGGGGTGGGGCATGGAAACTTTAAAATGATGGCAACATTTAAAAAAAATATGTATACGTTTTCCCTGGGAGGATCTTTTTTTTATCAAATTTGTTAAAAGTCTGTGCTTATAAAAAATAACTACTCTAATATATTTCCACAATACTCTTCTACTCTTTTATTTTTATTTTTTTACTTTTTAAAGGTTGATATTTTATTTCCTTTTGTGTAGAAGAGACAAAAGCCTGTTTGAATCTATCCTGTGATCTTTAATAATTTTCACCTCCCTCCTGGACATCTTATAATATATACACAGGAAAGAATTATAAAACACTCTCCTAATAGCTCTGAGAAATGCACCGTAAGAGCACTTTAAAATCAGGTTACAAATATAATTTCCAATTTGCTGGAGAGAAAATAGGGAGGAAGCGTCCTGAAGAATCCATCATATGTGCATTATCACTGTTCACTAAATTCTTCATTGGTACACATCTCAGCACAGCTTGTGGAGGCAAAGAGTTTACACACTGTCCTTACGGATGATGCTTCGGGGCTGCACAATCAAGTTTCTTGTGTTTGAGCAGGTGACAAGACAGGCAGACAAGTTTCATTTTCTGGCATCATAAAATTCTAAAGGTGAATGGTGTCATCAGTTAAGGATACTTTGAGGTCTGATTGAACTTATGGGCTGTTTTCTCCTCTGTGGGTTCTTTTGGATGAATTTCAAGTCTTTGACAGATTCCAGAAAATATATCCATCCTGCTTTGCTGGGAAGCTATGGGAACCCACACGTGACTGCCCATGGTCACTGTGATGCGAAGAGCCTAGAGCTGGTTGGAGGACACTTTTCTCTTTTTAAAATTCTGCATTTCCCACATCCAAATTTCATTACTCCGTGACAAGCTGGAAGTGTTGCCCTGACTATTTAAGCAGTAGGAGTGCATGGTTGCTGGATGGCTACTTCCTGGAAGAGTTTTGCATTATGTAGAACCTGGCTGCAGATTGCAAATAGCTGTGTGGCTTCCGTGTTGCACTTTTTAAGGACTCTCAGCTGCCCCTCATCCTGGCAAAGCCAGAGTGTCATCACTGGATCCTATGGGCTTGGAGCACACAGTGGGCCTGAAGGATGCTAAGTCCGAATGTGCTACCTGGTGGCGATAAGGGAAAAATGGGATTTAGAATGTGTGGAGTGAAATGTGACCGGCACTCCATGTCTGGGATAGCCTTAGATTATTTATCTTTCAGGTTGTTACTTTGTAACAAGATTATAGTGTGACACAAGGTCCTAAGTTTTTGTTCCGCATTCTTCTAGTCATAGCCACTGAAGAATTTCAAGACATGATTTTACTGTGGCAGACTTTCCTATGCTCCTCGGTAGAAGGAACATGAGTTTATTAGTTCTGCTGACTTACCGAAGTTAGGATGAGAGGAAATGACATGTGAAATGAGTGCTCATTTTGAGAAGCATTTTTACTGGGAAGAAGAGATTGATGGTGTGTGTGCCTCTGTGTGTGTGTGTGTGTGTGTGTGTGTGTGTGTGTGT
>CAJQZJ010032716.1:3255847-3278200 GCA_907164525.1 Lophiomys imhausi
TGGACTGGACATTGGGAATGTATGCTAAGCCATATAACTCTTATAATCATGGCCTATTTATTTCTGTTGTTTTGCATTGTATTTATAGTTATAAGAAAAAGAACCATTTTTTGGACTGAAAGGAGGAGCTGTTGGGGGGAAAAATACCTTAAACTAAAAAAAAAAAAAGAAGGGAAGAGGATGGGGGGGGTTGAGGGGGAGGAGGGTGGAAGGGTGGGACTGGAGGGGGGAGGAGGGAGGGGATTGTGATTGAGATGTAACTTGAAGAAATAAAAAATAAATTATTAAAAAAAAAAGAAAATCAACTCACACATCTATCTGTTCATGTTGTTCGAGTTTCTCACTGGTTTTTCGTTGGCGGAAAAATGACAGGAGAAGCTCACGGATTTGATGTAGAGTATAAAGACACGACAGTGTTCTCTTTGCTCTGAGGTGGACTTCAGAGTCTTCCAGGTGTCAGTTCTCTCCCTGCTTCCTACCAGCCAGAATGATTGCCTAAGTATGGGGAGTAGCCCAAAGATGAGACAAGGATACCCACTTCCTGTGCAGTTTAAGACACTGAGGCCCTTTCTCCCAGTGATAAAGGTGATGGGAAGGTAGGCATTTTCATTTGTATTTCTGTGTGTGTGTGTGTGTGTGTGTGTGTGTGTGTGTGTGTGTGTGTGTTTCCTGCTTGTTTCAATTAGAAACTGAACCCTCCTCCCACGCGGTCTTCTCCTTACTCTGCCTACAGTTTGAGACTATTGCAGCTCGACCTGTGTCTAGCTGATCTCTTGGTTCTGATCAGGGTCTAAGCTGAAAGGTTATTCATTCCCTTTTAGCTGTTTGGTGATCGTGGTTCTCAACTTAGGCCAGCCTAAGTCACACAGTGCCCATGGTAGGCGACTTTACGCATTGTGAGGTGCTCTGTCCTTATTTTAAACACAAAGGCTCCCCCGAGCTCTTAGGACCAGTGCAATTGGACCATTTTACAGGTGAGGAAAGAAGATTGGTTTAGAGGCTTGCCATTCGGATCTTTGGTGTTTACCTCCATGTATTTATTTCTCTGCCCCCCACCCCCTCCGTAGCATTTTCCATTATCACTATCATGGCTGTGAGTAGAATTTTTATCTTCATTTTCAACTGGAAAACACTGAGACTCTGAAGACCTTTCTCCATCCCCTCCATAATCCATTGATTTGGTAGACATGCTGGATACCAAGCAGAGAGTTCTTATAGCTCACACTCAACGTCCAATAAATCTAATGAAAGAGCAGCAGGGCTCTTACTATACCCCCAGTGAAGGTAAATCTTATAAAATCACATTTCAGCAGCAAAATACATATGCAGGATAACTTCGGTGTGAAATGTGCAACGCTGTATTTACAGAGCGTCTTCTGATGCTCTTCCCAGATGTCTCTAAAAGGAAACTTTTAGCTACATGCAAAGAAACTGAAAACTAGGAATATGATTAATTGGTAAGAAACGTATTTTTTTCAAACAACAACAACAAAAAAACCAGACCAAAAACAATTACAGCAACTTGTTAAGATATATATTTTCTCGGCATCAGCATAAAAAAAGGAAGAATGTTCAGATCCAGAAATGGTATGTAAGTAAATAAACTTTAATTGGTTTGACAATGCCCTTTTTCCTGGCAGTGCCAAGAATCCTAGCATTGTAATTATATAGTTCTGGGCAGACATGTGGTTTCCATTAAGGAAGACTTGTGATTGACCGAGTTCATGAAGCATGTCAGAAAAAACACATCCATGTCTCTACAGGAAAGGAAGAGGAATGGGTCTAAAAGTAACTACACAAAATACGCGCTCATAAATAGTTTCAAAAGGGCATGCATTTCTTAAATTCTGTTGAAAATAAAATCACTGGAGAAAGTGATTATGAGCACTTTGGTTCCTATCTCCATATGAGCATAGCACAGGGCCTTCAATATATAGAACAGAGTAAGAGTAACCCTCTTGATCTAACAAGGAATTATATAAGAATTCCAGAAGGAAGATATTGAGGAAATCTTAGATGAATAACTGTGGCTTCATGGGTTTAAATACAGTAACCTGCCTAGCCATACACTTTTCTCTTTAACCTTGCTTTAACAAGTTGGTTTATATCCATTCTCTCAGCACAGTGTGGTGAACCAAGTTATGGTAATATTCTCATTCTTGCTACCCCACCTCATGTTTTTAATAAAAAAGGAAGCAGTTTTGGGGAGTTAGTGTGTTGCTGAAGGTCCTGCAAGTAGTGAATGCTTTCACTTTTAAAACGCTGCAAAAGTGTTAGTGAAAGTTAGCTTGGGCAGCTGAGGAGAGACATTGCAGCTCTTAGAACTGTGCAAATGCCAGCACACATAAACTTTATAAAACAGTTCTGAGCTCGATGCGTAGAGGGATAAAGCAGCTGCTTTGGGGAAGGGTGGGTCTCCAAGAATATTTCACACACGACCCTAATGATTTCCCTTAATCACCCAAAGTGACTACAATATTGAATAATTTGTTTTTTCTGCTTTAGCCTAAATACTTTTAAGATGACAAACATTTTCAAGTCTGCCAAATACTGTCATCTTTTGGCAGTGTTGCCATCTCGGGCTTGATGTAGTTTCTTGACACCAAAACATTTTGTGTGTGTGTGTGTGTGCGTTTCTATTATTGGAAAAAATTTTGTCAAGAAGTAGTGGCAAAACACATAATAGTTTTTTTTAAATAGTGTCTCTGCAAAGACACTTCTTGCATAAAATATGAGATTTATTTAATTTAAAAAAGAAACCAGAAACTTTGCTTCTCTAGTAAAATGTCTGAAGCTGTTTCTGTAAGTGATTCATATATTTTTAAAGCAGCCATCTGGTATGCTACAGTATGTATTCACAATATTATAGTCTGAAATTAATGAAACAATAGCCTATGGTGTTGTCAATAATAACAATAATGACCAATGGTGGCCATGATTTATCAAGTATTTATCATGTGCCAGGCACTGAGCTCTGTGGAGTATGTTTCTTTAGTATTCAATTCATGCTGTAAAGTTGGGGTTATTAATATATATTGTTTTACAGATAGAGAAATGAATATCTGGTAGTGATTTGCACAGGTGCACATGGATTGTAAATTGCAGAACTAGGGTTCACAGCCTTCTCCCCTCCATATGATATGTTACTGTTCCTCTAAAGCCCGAATGTTGGTTTGTCTAGCAGGTTCTATGAGGTTAAGATTAACTTGTGGAGTTTGTGTGTGCATGTGTGTGTGTGTGTGTGTGTGTGTGTGTGTGTGTGTGTGCATGTGTGTGTGCGTGTGTGTGTGCATGTGTGTGTGTGAGTGTGTGTGTGTGTGTGTGTGTGTGTGTGTGTGTGTGCTTGTTTAGCCCGTGTGTAGAGTTAATTTCTCTCAGGCATGAAAACCAGTGAAGAGATTTGATGTATCACCTTGTAGAAGTGGTGCGGCTCTATTAGCTGTTGGAGTTCTTTTACATTCGAAAACATATTCCTCTCTGTGTCCATTGTAATGTCTAGTCATTTTCACGGTCCCTATGGGTAGCGACCAATGAGGAGGACAAGACACAGGGAAGTTAGGGTCTTGCTTTAAGTTCCAGTTTGATTTAGAGCTAGATATAAGAGTTGTTGAGTTGAGACCCAGCACTGTATGGAACCACACTGTATCTCAGAGCCCAGCATGTACATTTTCAGGACTTCAGTGGTAATATTAGAATGAAAGCCATTCTCCGCATTCCTACCTTTTCATTATATACCCATAGTTCAGGGCTATCAGAGTTTTTCTCTAACTTGATACCTTGCCTAAAACAGATTCTTCTTCACTCTGCAGCCAGAGAAGTCTTCTTTCAAGTATCTATTCTACTATGCCTCTCATTAACCAAGGAACTTTAGCTAGCCAAGATCAATGCCTTCAAAGCCTCTTAGTATGGCCGAGGGTACCTGGGCTATTCATAGCCTGCTTCCTTCTGGTGTCTGACAATGCTTTTCCAACTGTATTGTGCACCATCTTAGCTGCACTCAACACTCTGACTGCACCCTGTATTGGGAGATTCCTGTTTCTTTATTAACCTATTCTTTATTAAACCATGAAGTTTCAAGTTCTTTATCATCTGCTCTGATGGCCCTTTTGAAGTCCTGTTGTTTTCTTGTTTGGATCTCTCATACCATCCACCACTTCCTCTCACTCTTCTAGCAAGTTTTGCACACTTTAACTCCTCCTGCTAAGACTGTAAGCTCCAAAGGGGCTGGGTAATCTAGAACTTGGCATACACATAGTGCATCCCGTAATATTTTGTCTAGAATGAAAGAAGGAGTGAGCTACAGCATGCCTTGGGTGTGGGTATAATAAATCACTATGTCTTGGGTGAATGGACACATGAGTGAATGCCTGTGATTGGCCCTTGACCTCCGACTGACTCTTCCATCATCTTGAGAAGGGAAGAAGTGCTAGGGATGGAGGCAGTGACTGCTGGCTTTTTCTTCTGGGTACTTGCAGCCCCTGTGTTCTCACAACCACAAGCTGCATTAGGAGCTTCACATCTCAAAGGAAGAAAGACTTTAATGAGAAACATCACAGCCCTGCCCAGGTTTCTGTCTGCCTCTGTCACTGGGACGCCTGAAGTTGACTTTCATCACTGGAGGATTGCAGTGATCACTCTGACTCAGCACTCATCTGAGATTTTCCAAGGTCCCTGTGGCTGGCCATTTGTACCCATCATTTGACATGAAGAGGTTTGTGTCTGCTCTCTGGTCTGACAAGGAATTGCCCGTCATAGGCACAGGAGCAGCCGTATCCAGCAGTTAACATTCGTTCAGCTCCATTATACATCACCTTAAGAACCAAGAAGACAAGCTCTGACATGGAGATGGAGAAGGAGCCTTGTAGAAAGTTTTCCTTTTCTTTGTTGGCCCGTCTGTTGCTTTCTGGGACAAGAGTAGTGCCAGCAGCAGCTTTTTGGATGCAGTGATATCATCGTTTGTAGCTCAGTAGAGTGTTGGAGGTACATGGGAAGATCCATTGGGTACCAGAAAGCCAGGTATCTACACTTATTTTTGAGTTGTGCCTGAGCTGCTGTGAAATTTGCCAGGCATTTTATCCATGTTCCTCTAGGGCAGTGGTTCTCGACCTTCCTAATGTTGTGAGCCTCTAATACAGTTTCTCATGTTGTGGTGACCCCCAACCATAAAATTATTCTCACTGGTCCTTCATAACTATAATTTTGCTACTTTTTATGAATCATAATGTAAATGCATATGTTTTTTCCAATGGTCTTAGCGAAAAGGCCTTTTGACACCCAAAGGGGTTGCGACCCACAGATTGAGAACCACTGCTCTAGGGTAAAGATGCTGGCCTGAGTATATGATAGACAGGACCAGTGGCTGCCAGAAGAAACCCAGATAGCCAGAGTTTTGTGGAAGATGGATGCGGAGATGAGGCTCCTGGTGAGACAAAGGGAAAATGTTCTTTTGAAGATCCAAAAAAATTTTTTGTTTTCATTTGTTGTATTTTGCTCAAGTCTCCGCCAGAAGGAGAGAAGTGAGTCACAGTATTTAAAGTGGGTATCTCTCTCACGGCTTAGAAAAGGGTAGTATGAACAGCCATCCCATTCAGCTACATTTGCATTATTGTTAATATGCTCCAAGAGGCTGGCACAAAAGAACAATGCTCTGTATATAAAGCCTCTTACATTGCTTCAGTTGGTAGCTATCCACTGAACACTTCACTAGAATGGGCTGCTTTTACTTTAGACAACTTCATAGCTCCTTCTGTCCTTGTGAACCTAGATATCCATCCATCCATCCATCCATCCATCCATCCACCCACCCACCCATCCTGTTACAATGAGGGAAATGATATGGTAGATGCTGGAAATGTAGTATTTAATAATTCAGTTATGCATGTTATAGAATATGCTCCAGAGACAAGAGAGTTGCCCTCCAGAGAACAGAGATTGTCCCCACTGGCCTGCTCCAGTGAGCCCATGGGATTCTACTTCCAGTCCTAGCAAGTCTGGCATGCACATGATGGGGTCTTTGATTATCTGCCACAAGGAAGTTCTTATTTCATTAGGTCAGCCCACAGTTTTGCTAATAATTGAATTTCCAATAATTTTCACCCACAAGTATTTATTCACAGAATTTGTAGCATGTTAATTCCAGCTCATTTATGTTTCTTCAGAACTGTTTGTAGATCTTTTTCCTGGGCAGTTAGTTGTATTATGATCCCTGTTAAATTTTCAAGCTCCCCTAGATATGTGGAATGTTTCTCCATCCAGTCGTTTTCTCCGTTCACATCCTCCTTGCTATATCTAGTAAGAAGAAGAAACCATGGGACTATCGTGACCATGTCTACCAGGGTAATTTTGGGATGCTTTCCGATCCTCTTTGGACTTTCATTCTCTCATTTCTCTCATCAGATTATTGGCAAGGATCCCAAATATTGCCTACCTCATCAGATAATTGGGAAGATCAAATGATTAAAGGATACAAAAAGGCTTTTAAATCTTAAGAATGATCATAAAGTCCAAGGGAGTGTTAGGATTCTATGGCTAAAGGGTATAGGGCTGAACAGGAGGAGAAACAGTAGATAATAAGGATTATACAACAGTCATAAGAAGCCAGCTTAACCCATTGTGTGTTTTACTCCAGGCTCTGTGCTAAACCTTCACTCATCACTCACCCTGAGCATTCTAGGAGACAGCAATGGTATCTGGATTTAGGGAATTTATAGTACCATATACTCAGGGCGGTTTAATGGAAGAACACGAGAAATGTTATAGAAATGGTGATGTGAGTCATTAATTGCATGGCTGATAATTAAACTGCTAAACTGGGATCTCAATATGGCAAATTCCTACTCTTCTTTTATTTAAACTCTCAACTTAGCTAAGTATCCAAACAGCTACAAGTCTTAGTTTGTTCCTTAAAAACGTTCCTGGTTTGGTCAGCTGCATAGTCTTTTAAAATTGAACTGAGCACAGTGGTACAAGACTATAATCCTGCCACTCAGAGAATGAAACAGGATGATCAGGGGTTTAAGGTCAGCCTGGGCTATGCAGGGAGTCCCAGGTCAGCCTAGGCCACAGAGGAAGATTTGTTTCCAAACCGATCAACCAACCAAGCAACCCAAACCTGTGAGTTAGATGCTAACATAGCAAAGTGTATGATCCTGAGATTTTTTCCTCCTCACTGGCTGCTGTCAGCTATTATTGACTGTAGCTGTTCTCTATGTGGAGAGGTAATGTTTCTAAAGATTTCTGCAGAGCTTTGAGTTTGAGGCCTTTGCCAGAGAGCCACCACAATCACTTAGAGTGCTAGAGGAGGGGACAGACGTTGCTCTTCTTAATTAAAAAATTATTGTCCAGGTCTGTTGCTGACAGTCACTCACTGCTCACCCCTCATCACTCCCACCCCCACTACCGACCTGGGATGGAGGAGATTAAAAGAGAAAGTAGAGAGAAGTGGATGGGGGAATTTGTTATATCTTAATTAATCTGAAGAAGGAGACAGAGGCTAGCGGATATAGGCTGGCTTGTGGCTTGACATTTATCAGGCTTCTGCCCCCTGACCTAAATTCTCCTGCTGGATGGAAGAGCCAGGCTGCTGGGAATGGCTTTGCTGCTGGGCCATTCCGGGGGGGTTAGTAGTTATTGATGAAGGAGCTTAAGTGGTAAGTGAACACCAGCCTTGGAGTTAATGGTCGCAGTCCCTGCTGGGTTCTCAGTCTCTGGGAATATTTGAGACAGAACTCGTCACTTTCAGATTCTGGGCCTGAACTTTCCCCAAGCTACAAGTTAGCAGTCTGGGCTGACTCTCCAGGCCTCCTGATGTCTCTGTTTTAGTGGCTTTATTACTGATCCGAGGGATAGAAAAACAGCCCATTAATGGCTTTTGTAGATAATGGTGACTTGGGAGCTGTTATATCAGCAAAATTCTGGAAAAATACGTGGTTCCAGAAGTTTGAAAGAAAAGAAGAGAAGTTAAAAATAAGAAAGTAGGGACTGGAGAATTGGCTCGATGGTTAGGAATACTGATTGCTTTTGCAGGGGACTTAGGTTCAATTCCCAGCACCCATATGGCTGTTCACATCCATCAGTCACTCCAGTTCCAGGGGAGTCTATGCTCTGCTCTGGCCTCTGGTGGACATCTGATGCACAGTCATACAATTCAAACAAAATATCCATGCACATAAAAGAAAAATTAAAAATAATAAAGCCAGCTTTAAAAAAGTAAGAGCAATGAGTGAGCACACTTTTGCATTTAAATTTATTTTTTAGTGGAAGATTTTGGGAATTAAGTGTTCCAATGGCTTCCCATCCTCACCCTTGATTAGCCCATGTTGCTCTTGTGGAGAACCAGAATTCAATTCCCAGTAAAAATGTCTGGCCTGCTCATAACCACTTACAATTCCAGGTCTGAGAGATCCAACACCGTCTTCTAGCCTTCATGTGCACTGGCACTCATGTGCACATATTTACACATAGACACATACATCCAAATAATTTTAAAATACTAAGATAAATGTTTTTAAAAGAGAAAAATTGAAAAAAAAATTAATATGCCACTAACAGAGATGTTCTCACTCTGATATGATGCTACTTAAAGCTCATATGTTTGGACCATTAAAGTTAATTCTTCTGAACACTTCATTGCCACTTACCTTGTTTGCCCTTTAAAAAATGATGGTGGCAGTTACGTAACAAGGAAAGTAGTCTATAAACAGAGTCAAGCATCAAAAAGAAAGCAAGAAAACAAAATGAAGTTTAAAGTCAGGAGATGAGAGATACCAGTTTACAAAGCCCAAGAAACCTTAGTAGTCATGAACACTGAACACCACAGAAATCAGTTTCAAGCCAGGTGGAAAACTGACATTAACAGTTGTGTATATTACTAGTGTATTAGCTAGGGACTTTGTAAACAGTGGCTTCAACTAAACCAGAGAGCTAAATGGAGAGATGATTTTATTCCATCCTTTGGGTTCGAGGTCTGATTTGGAGGTTTCTTTCTTTCTTTTTTTTTTTTTAAGGTCCTTGGGAAATCAGCTCCTAATGAGTTAAAAATATTATAACAGAACCCAATATTTTTTTTTTTTGGTTTTTTTGAGACAGGGTTTCTCTGTGTAGCCCTGGCTGTCCTGGACTCACTTTGTAGACCAGGCTGGCCTTGAACTCGCAAGGATCCACCTGTCTCTACCTCCCAAGTACTGGGATTAAAGGAGTGCGCCACCACCGCCCAGCTCAGAATCCAATATTTTAATATTTATTATTGCTGGATATTTGCTCAGAGCCATTGTTCTATTCTGTCTTTACACACACACACACACACACACACACACACACACACACACACACACTTTGCAAGTATAGATTCCCTCAGGTATTCTCACATAGTTATTTTTGTTTTCAAGGCAATCCAGGCCTGGAGCCTACTCATAGTAGGCTTTGGTTGAACATCCCCTCTCAGCACTGGTCATTGCCTCTGCCTTTCCACCACTCTGTCCCCTCTACCCATAATGGAGTATTCACTTTTCAAATTGAAATATCTCCTTATTCTCTTTGATTTCTCAAAGACATTAGAGCCTATGGGAGTCTTGGCCTTCTGCTCAATATCCCTGGATACATTTACGCAAATGGTGTGTTCTTTTTCATGTCATTGCATCCACACAATAATTAAATGCACCTTCAAACAGTATTGAGGTAGATAGTCCTTGAGCTTATTGCTTAATTAGTTCAGTTTGTCCTGTAGGTCCCATCATCATGGGACCGAAACAGCTCTAGAGGACATTCTACCAATATAGGAAACAGATGTTTCTTGCCTCCATGCCTGGGTGGTACAGTGGGCTTCAGGATGTGTTGGGAAGCAGTCATACTGAAAATGCCAAGCCAGCCACGCTTTTAGAGAGCTTGCTAACTAAATCTAACATTTCAAAACTACATGTATATACCAATCCCTACAGGCATCCTTGAGGTCCATTGTTCCTTTCTTCTTTCATGTCTGCAGATTACTAAGAATTTCAACCCAATGAAAGATATGGCTTTCTTCAAGGCCAGCAACCTCAGGAATTCTGATGCTATTTTGCCACATTCTGGGCCCTCACAGTAATTTGATCGAAATGAGAAGTTAGCATTTTTCTGACAGAGTCTTCCATGAAGCTGAGAGAGGATGGGTTGAGTGGGAAGCTACAGAGGTGGAAACACAGGGTCTCTTAGATGAAGGCAAGGGGGTGTGGGGCTTGGTGCCAGCAGTGGCAGATCCTACTTTGACTTTGTACCACAAGGTGACAGAGCAGGATCTAGTAGTAGACCAAACCAGAAGGACATCATAGCTGCTGGTCATATGTTAAAATAGCATTACTTCTAGAATGATTCTCTTTACTACACAGCATGCTAGATGGAAGCTTGGTCCTCTTTAGACCACAATATCTGTCTTTCCCTTAAATACCAGTGGGATTATGTTCTCCAAGTCAACACATTGTAGATAGTATAAGTTACTTTTTGCTATGGAAGGCTTCAAAAAAAAAAAAAAAGCAAGTTGGAATTATGATAGAAAACGCCAAGGATGCCCGGCGTGGTGGCGCATGCCTTTAATCCCAGCACTTGGGAGGCAGAGGCAGGCAGATCACTGTGAGTTCGAGGCCAGCCTGGTCTACAAAGTGAGTCCAGGACAGCCAAAGCTGTTACACAGAGAAACCCTGTCTCGAAAAACCAAAAAACAAACAAACAAAAAAGAAAATGCCAAGGATACCAAAATTACCAAATATCTTCAATGTGCCAAACCATAAGGCAGATGACATTCTGACCCTCTCATAGCTCAGCCTAACCTTGTTGATCTTAATATCCCTACTGTCAGTCTTAAGGTGATCTCTCAATAAAGCACTGTAAATTTGAATGCAAAGTTTGATGAAGGGTATCTTCTCTGATTTGAAGTTTGGTAAACCTGTGCACAGTTAAGCCTTTCTGTGTAAACAATACTATAAAATCAACTGTATCAGCTAATATTTATTTAATGAGTGTCAATCAATTTACATTCACTAGCTTATTGTCTCCATGTACTTCTCTGATTGACCTCAGATTTTTCACAACTATTCCCAGTTATATTAAACCAGTCTACCTTAGCTATAAAGTCTAAGTTTGTGGTTTAATCTTGGCTGTTGGGACTTTTGAATCCTCTTCCTTAAGCTGTAAATTAACAATTAAGCCCCACTTCTGTAGTTCATCTTATGCATATAGTAGGCACTTAAATAGGTTCTGATTGAGTGAACTTGGATGCAATTTATGGACTATACAGTCAAGTACCATATTCGGTTAGATCATGAATTAAGCATCTCAGATTTTCATAATAATGACTTGAAGTCATCAATCAATCCTGTTATGCTGTCTGGACCTCTCACACCTTTGGATTTTTCTTCCAGAAAGAATGAAATTCTAGTACTGGTATTTTGATGAAATAGTTCAAACAAAACTAGCAAATGACCCAGTTCTTTGAACATAGTTCTGTGAAGTCCCTTCCTGGACCATTTGCTCAGAGCCTGTGGATTGCATCATATCTACAACAACCATATAAAAACCTTAAAAAAAAAACCCAGAACTCAGAGTCCTTGAACATTTATAAAGTATTTTAAATTAATTTTTAATGAGTTTTAATATTTTAATATTGTACTTGATCCTAAGTAAGAAAGTTGCTCTTGTTTTAGGCAGTGGTGTACAATATTACTTCATGGGATAGCATTTAATTAAAATACATTAATTTATGTGTTTGTTTATTAGCTTTACCCCTAAAGCAGAAAGAACCACTGCATGGTTTTATGAAAAATGCAGATGAGGATGTTGGCATCCCTAATAAATTTAAATGAGAATAGGTAAACATGTATGCTTTTATTTTATATAAGAAAGTTTTGATTTGACTTACAATAAAGATCACTTCTCAGTGAAAAGATTAAACTCCCATGGAAACAACCTTTAATTTTTGTAATTTCCTTTGGCATTATTAGGTTTTTACCTGATTTGTTCTTGTCTGAAAACGTTTTCCCTCATTTCTGTAATTCCCGGAGTCATTTTGTTGCAAGGATATTATAGGGTAAATTTTGTTTCAAACATTTGGAAATAGTTAGCTACCCTCATTCCGCACGTTCAGCCCACTGTGAGTATTGATGTAACAAATGAGAAACACCTTATTGAGTAGTACATGTTCTTTGCTGATTTGGTTTGCCCCTAGCTTAGATTTTATGCTCCTCAGGATTGGGGCCTGGTTTTTGCGAACTTTTGCTGTGATTTTGAACAGCCTTTACACTTGCAGATTAAACAATGATGTTATAGCCTTCACCTTATTATGACGGAACACACTAGCTCATTTTTCCTTTTATGCAAATTTTGTTTAAATCTCTTGATGTAGGCATAGAGAAGAAAAGCAAGAAGCAGTAGCATTGCCAGTTTTTGTAGAGTTTTACTTCAATATTCTAGATGCTGGCAGCACAGAAGCACCTATTGTCTGAACTGTCCCATGTGCCATGGATAGACCTTCAGAAATATTGTATTTCCCTTTTTAAAAAAATCTAGCAAAAACCGAGAACAGGCTCAGAATGTTTTAGAATTGGAACTGCCCTGAGCCCTTGTCTCCCATTCTCCCTTTGTTAGTTATTTATATTCACACTTCTTCACTTCACCACATTCCTTGGTAAACAGCTTGCAGGGGGCTTGATGTTTGTTAACGAACTGTCAATAAACACATGTTCTCCCCAGCTTCTTGAAAATGTCTATTTTTGGGGGTGGAGATTGGGGTGAATGTGCTAGTTTCCAATTCCTGTTCTCGTGTTTTTGTTTTTGTTTTTGTTTTTTGGAAACAGGAGTCTTGGCTGAGCACTGGGTCTCAGGCTGGGCAAGGCTGGCGGTCACGTGTGCAGGCACAGTCCCTGCACAGGCTGGGAGGGAGGAAGGCGGCAGATTTTGATAGAGAGCTTGCCAGCAGCTTTTAAGAAGAAGGCGGAAAGTGTTTGGAAACAGCTCTGCTAGCATTTTCCCCCTCCCACTCCCCCTCAAAGCTGAAGGGGAGAGCTTTCCAAAGAACAAAAGGCAAACATAACTCAGGAAGAGGACTTCATTAATGTAGAAGCTGACCCACCCAGGTATGAGAGGAGGCAGACTAGCATCTCTGTCTTTCTGCCGCTGACATGGTGGCTTCTTTACTCTGTAGCCAAATATCTCCACCAAGGAGCTCCTGAAGTCTTCAAGACTCTGATACCAGTGGAGGGTGTCCTTAGGCATTCAGAAGCATCTCACTTTCTCTCCCCACTCCTCAATGTGGGCCTTGGGAGAGCAATAAGGAGTGGGGTAGTGAAGTGCCCCTTTGTTGTGGGCACCCACCTGAGGTACAAATTAATGCAGAAACTTTAAGAACTGCCTTTAACCAAAACCATTTATAGTTTAATTGGTGTTATTACCACCATCTATTCATTTTGGAACAAATTGTCCCAAGAGCAATAATTCTGGAAGTTTTTGCTTTGGAAAAAAAAATGGTGAATTTCCTGGGATCCTTGGTCATTTTTTTTTTCTTAAAAATTTTATGCATTGTTAGGGAAGAAAAGTCTAGTCTAACTCACAAATGCATCCTTATTCTCATGTATATTTGATACTGGCCCCAGTCTAATCTGATAAAGTGCACTTTGCCTGTGGTGTCTTACAATAAGCCGGCTGCATTAGTGCCGGGAAAAATCAATACCGATTTATAATTTACCATCGCAAAAACCTATCACTTTTTATGACCCGCCATCCTGGCTCATTAATATTACATTAAAACACACACACACCCACTGCAACAAACTGTAGCTTGTCAGGTTTCCAGCCATTAAAAAAAAAAAAAAACAAAAAACCTTTAATTGGACTTAGTTTGGGAATTCAAACACAGATTTTTTTTCTATTTGTTTTATTTTTAATACAGGGATGTTTACTGGGGTGGGTTTTAAGATGCACACACACCTATACGCTTCTCTGAAAAGCATGTCAGGAATTCTGAAACATGTTTTCCTATAGTTGTCATGATAATAGCTGGTCTTTATAGCATCCTCTGGTCTTCTCTGGCCTCCAAGTTCTTCCCTTTTCTCCTGTTTGTGCCAACATAGAGCCCGTCTCTTTCTCTACCCAGCAACCTTCTGCCGGAGCCGAAGCCAATGGTCTTTCTCTTATCTTTGTGGTTTGTCACAGTTGGTATTTACCCGCCCCTCTAAATCCCAGGCTCAGAGGCTCAGAGCATGGAGAAGCTAAATGTCATCCCTTGCATTGTCTGTCTCCCAGAGAAAGGATGCAGATTTGATTTTCCTTCTACACTGACTGCACAGTCAGTATTCCTCTGACCCTGCTTGGTAACTGAGTCTTCCTTAGCTCCTGCTGTTCCCCAGCAGAGAACACCAGACTCTGTGGCTGAGCATGTGCGCATGTGTGCACATGTGTGTGTGCACGTGCATGCTTCTCTCTAATTCTTTCACCTTAAAGAAGGAAAAACAAAACAAAACAAAACAAAACAATAGTCTTTCCATAATCAACTTTATTAAGCTTTTAAGCTGTTTTGACCTCATGGGTTTTTTTAGACTTAAAAGTCGTATCTAAATTCTTTCCAGATAATGTAAAAAAAAAGAAAAAGATGATGTAATTGTTTATGTTGGCAGTGGTGATGTACTCTATTTATTTCATGATATTCAAATAGTTTCCAGGGAATTTTTCCGGTTTGAAAAAAAAAATCACAAAAATCCAACCTTACGACTCACTTGCCCCATTCCCTGGCTGACTTAAAGGTTGAAGGGTTTCTTGTCTCAGAGAGGGAAGTACAAAGCAGCTCCAAATAAATAAATATAAGTCAGGGAAGGGGAAATTCATTGTGTTCTCAAGTGTGCAGTGGGTCCACACCACGCAGCGAATGCATGTCGTGATTGGGTTTTTTAAAAGACGTCTGACTCGCCCCTGACTGACAGGGCCTATTGATTTTTTAGGTTTCTGCCGTCATCGGTTTCCAGCCTCACAGCGGCCCGCATGTCGGGGGTCAGGGCGCACCGGGGCGCAGTGAGCCAGCCCTCGCCACTTCCCAAAGTGAAGGGCTGCTGAAAGAAAATCAATCATGTCATAAGTGAGAAGCATCAAAAATTTTCTCCCTGTACGGCCAAGACCCATCAGCCTGTCTTCGCTCAGTAGCTAAGGTTAGGCATCTGTCAAGGCAGAGTAGGTGAAAAGTATTAGCGCTGCCAGTTAACCCGTGGGTGGACGGTGGAAGGGTGTGAGGCTGGCCTCCTCCCTTTGTCTGACCATCTGGACTGACGAGGTTGGAGGTTTCACTTGATTTTGGAGCTGGAATCACCCATTTCCCCTCCCCACGGCCCCTGTCTACACTTCTTTCTCCTGTTTTCCACTCTTCCCCAAGGCAGAATGGACTGGGGTCCCAGATGCTGTTGGTTTGTCATTATAACTATACCCTCAGAACGGATGTGTTCCCTCTAGGCTCTACACGGGGTGTTTTAGGTTCTTTTAATTTAAAAGTGTGTTTTAATTACATCTGTTTATCTGTGTGTGTATGTGTGCATGTGCACATGTGTGTGTACCACGACGTGTGTTGAGGTCAGAAGACAACTTTCAGGAGTCAGTTCTTTTCTTCCACCTTGCGGGTTCCAGGGATCAAACTCAAGTCCTTAGGCTTGGTGACAGGTGCTTCTAGGCTAAGCCATTTCTCTGGCCCCACTGGGTGTTTTATAAGCACACATTCACTAGTGCTTCTAACGGTGTGTTCACTATGAGAAAAGAAGTCTGTATTAGGATTTGCCTTTAATAGAATTTCAGAAGCACAGGGCTGATTGCCTCTTGATTTCAGTGGCAGAACTTATGTGTGGCAAAACACACCTCCAGCTTAACTCTTCTGTCATCTAAATGCACATTCTCCAGTGTTTATAAACATTATATTGTCTTTAGGGAAAGAAGAATCATAAAGATATGGAAGAAGAAATTGAGGGAGAGTCACTCTCCTTTGGGACTTTAGCTATTGAGAGGTTCCTTGGGCCTCAGTGGATGACCTCACATTCATGCTCATATGGGCAGCATTAATTGGGCTCAGCAAAATACATATATACATACATACATATATACATGCATGTATACATACATACAATGAGTTGGGAGTGTGGCAAATAAATAACAGTAACAGGGAGTCTTTAGGGGAGTAGGTGGTAGATAAGATAAATTTGAACTATATACATGAATAAAAATGTCAAAAATAGTATATATGTGGAATAAAAAATTCAGAATATTTTGAATGGAGATTATATGTGCACCCATTGAGAGACTGGTTTCTGGCAGATATGGCAAATAACCCCTATACGATCTGTGCTATAAACACACATTCCTCTGGGCCAGGGCAATGCTCATTATGGGGAAAGAGGCCTACTGAGGCCCCTATAAAGGAAGAGTTCCCTTTGGGGACCACCAGGAAGTCAGCCTGGATGCATTTTTTTTTTAACCTAGTCATGGGATGTATTTCCCTAAACAAAGCAACTCATTGCCACTCTTTTCATATCTTGCTTTGGAACACACACAACATAGATAAGTTTATCTGAAATAATTGATATATTATGCAGTGGAACTCTTGTCTGCCACGGTGCTGATAGATTTGAACTGATGGGTCTCTACATTTTCTTCCTGTATAATCCCAGAACATACATTTTCTCAGAAAAAAAATGGTCAGGAATTGTGTTATTCATTTCAAGACACTTTCTGATAGTCTTTAGGCTCCAAAGCTAGAAAATGAGATTGTAGTTGGGTGAGAGAAATAATACTCAGTGGCTGATTTGGAGAAACCTTCTCTAGGTACTTGCCAGTTTTGAGTTTGGTTATTTAAGCAGAATGTGATGTTAGGTCTCTTACAAGTTATAAATCAGAGACTGTGTGTTCTTTGGGGGGAAAGGGGAGATTTTGGTTTATATATTGGTTTGCTGAGCAGGAACAGTGGATTGAAAGCCTGGCTATTGGGTGGGCCTCACTGCTGTGTGGTTTATATTCATTTAGTGTCTCTCTCTGTTGGTTTACCTAGTTCCATGATGATCATTGTCATTTCAAGACTGGTTTGAAATCTGAAAAGGTCTCCTCTACAGAGGAGTTTGTGCATGTGTGTGGGTGTGTTGGGTGTTGTGTGTGGGGGGTATGGGGAGGAGCAGATTTTAAGATCTCCTGCTTGGCTTGGGATGACCACCCCAGTAGCACTGGAGGAATCCAAGACTGTATTGAGCTGAAGGCTTTGTTGTAACTCTCCACACCTAAATTGACATTCATGGCCTGAACCAAGGCATACTCAATAATAAATATTTTAGCTGTCTATGCCTCAGTGGTTACACTGGCCATTCCATCCAGATGAAAAGACAAAATGTTTCTTTAAACAGTACTATGATATGAAACATTAATAGTACCTGAAAATATTAGAGTATCAGAGATATTGACCAGAATGCTTTTGGCATGGCAAATTATATAATTACATTTTAAGGCTACATTTTATGGACTTGTACCAGTTATTCTAACATATCAGACATTGCTGTCCAGGATTTTAACAGAGGGGAGAATGACATAGGTTGAAACCCCAGCAACACAGGAATCAGGGCTTGCTAATATACTATCTAATTGTGATCAATAATTTCTTTTCTCCTTTCTGTAATGACAAGGCCTTTGCAATAAAAACACTACCATCTTTTTGAAATCCACAGAATGATAAATGACCTAGGCCAACTTAGGGAGGGAGTGTAGTGTGTTTTATATTCCCCATGATTTATTATGGGCTTGCACACATAGCTAGTGTAAAATCAAGTAGGGGGAAGGAGGGAAAGTAACCAACAAAGAAATCCATTCTGCCTCAAATGCCTAGTTTTAAGTCCCATTACCATTGATGTGAGCTAAGTACTCTCATCAAGGGGCTTAGAAGCCCTCCAGTATTTAGATTCTTTTCTATAACATGACAGAAAAGGGAGAAAATCCAACACAATGAACCACTACTTGGCTATGTACGAATCGCTGGGTCAGCCTAACTCATGTGTTACGTAAGAAGGACCTATTTGATTTGTCCTCGACAATAAATGAAAGCCTCGCTTTGAAGGCGCTCTTGGCTGACACTATTTGCTTTCTATTGGGTAGGCTCTGGGAGGAAGGCAGGTTGTTTCAGGGTTGAGAAAGAAAATCTGCTTTCTTCGTTAACTATTAGGGACTTAACTTCCTTTGCTGTAAAGCTGAGTCCTATCATCTCAGATTCCCTTTTACCCTTTACTGGGGTATGTGGCTTCCCTAATCAAACTCAGCTGGCTGTTCAGCCCTGACAGGTAAAGATTTGGGGAAAACCCAGCAGAGATTTGTGAATTCAAAAGGAGAAAAACTATTAAAAAATGTGTCTACATGAGCCCCCTTTCAATTCCCACCCCACGTGTTTGTGTCCAACCGTGTTTCTCATGTGACCGTGGTTCCATTTTTTAACTTCTGTTTATAAGTTGCCTGTGACATTTTGCTGCAAGCTGGTGCTTGATGTGTAGTATGAGGGGTGCCTGAAGTCAGATTCCTCCCTTTATCTTCCCTCTCCATCTCTTGATGTCACCTTTGTTTTCTTTTTCCACTCCTTTATTTTATTCTACACCCGACTGGTTTTTTTTTCCTTCTTACAAAATCCAAAACTCCTTAGTTAAAGAATTGGGAAAATGTGAAGTAACTAAACAACATTTAAAACATTAGGAATAAATCATTTTTTCCCTACTGTTCACCAGACCTGGAATTTTTTTCATATTAAAAGCACATCATCCCATTTTCTTATTTGGGGAAACACAGAAGATGCAGTCAGAGCCATTGTGAGACTTAAGTCTTATTCAGACATGTTGTAATATAGTTGGTTGTTTTGTTTGTTTATTTGAAACTGGGCTTTAGAAGGAGAAATGGGAGGTGTAGGAGACTAGGTTTTCAATGATGTCATTAATCTTTTGTTTTCTCCAGAATCAGGCTTGGGATCAGAAGGGATAAAGTTCCAGTTCATTCTATCAGATTTCCCCCAGTGACCAAGGTCTTAATGCACTACTCTTAGCAAGTCCTGTTGGTGACTAGAGCTGATGGGGTCTATGACCATTAGACAGTA
This sequence comes from Lophiomys imhausi, assembly GCA_907164525.1. Classification (NCBI taxonomy): domain Eukaryota; kingdom Metazoa; phylum Chordata; class Mammalia; order Rodentia; family Muridae; genus Lophiomys; species Lophiomys imhausi. The sequence goes on from CAJQZJ010032716.1 coordinate 3,274,953, forward strand.
CCCATTAGTCAAAGTCCCTGGGCTAGCCTCTCTGGATGGTGTTTTCTTCTAAGTGTGCCATTAGTTAGTGTAATGGACTGGTGTCTGTCAGCCTTTGGGACAGGACAGAATGCCACTTGGAAGACTCTGTGTTAGAAGGTGGGCTGTGTTTTTTCCTTTGGCCTGGAAACATGTTCCCCGAAAAATGTGTTTTAGCTCTTGAGAGACAGTAAACATTAATGGTTTCAGTAAAGTCTTTACGATCTCCCAGGTCAGAAATCTTTTATTTTTCCCTTAAAGTCTCAAGTATGGATTTACAAAATACTCTTCAAAACCATTATAGTCTCTTGAGTAAATAGTTTTCATTTAAAAACATTTTTATAATACACACATTTTAACGTGTTCTAAATATGTACTTTTACGATTGATCATGACAGCGCCTTAAAGAGCCATTATTGCCTATCAGGGAGATAATGTGTGTGTGCATTCAAGAGATTGTCTACAAAGAAAATCTCTAAACTGTTTATTTCCAATGAGGATTTTTTTTCTAATTTCACCAATAAACTTGAAAAAAAATGGTAGAAATTTAAGCTCATCATCAGAGGGAAGCAGTTCAGAGTTGTAGATTTTGGTAGTGCCTCTCCAGTGACAATTGAGAAATTCCAGAGTGTAAAAGAACAGAAATGCTGCCTAAGCTTACTTGAGACTGGGAACATTGCTCACCAAAAATTTGCATGCTTCTGCCAGACTTTCTGCCTCAAGTTCATATTCCTTAAAAGACGAGGCTATGGCTTCATCAGGCTCTCTGATGGGGCTGCCGCCCCATCAAAGTAGCTGGGCGGCAGATGGACTAAGGTAACTGCTTGCTCTTTGGTTCAACCATATTTAATGAATCACCTTGCTGGGGTGAAAGCTAGAAATCAAATAAGCTGCATTTGTGTCCTTCCAGAGTCTGAAGACTTGAAGACACACTTGTGGGCAATTTGTGCAGTGGAGTCATGAAGGAATGGGAATAGCAGCAAAATGCTTTAGAGATGAGGATAGAGCTTGTAAGATGTGTCCACCTTACAGGTTTCAGTGGGGTATGAAACAGTCGCAAAATCTTGAGGGTACTTAATGGTACTTTAGATAATGTGAACAATGTTAATAAATACAGTCATGAAAACCTCACCTACTAGTAAGAGTTACTAAGGCTTTTATGAGACACAGCTTAGAATAGTGTGAAAACAAATTTCTACTTCAGGGAATATATCTTTGCCTCACTGGACTAGCAAATATTTGTTGCATACTTTCTTTGTGCCAGGGTCTTGGAATTTAGTAACAGTAGGTGCTATTTTTTTTAAACTTATAGCTAATGTAGTTGTGGGTCTTAGAGTTCAGACATTAAATATGAAACCATGTACATAAATATGAACCCCAGTAGATGATAAGCTCATAAATAGAAGGAAACTGTATTTGGCCAGTTTGCAGAACCTGATTAATGGTGTGCATGTGCATGTGCGTGTGCGTGTGCGTGCGTGTGCGTGTGTGTGTGTAGCAGTTTAATGTGGTTAAAGAAGTCAGTGAAAGCCCCAAGCTTTCTTCTAAGTGTGCCATTAGTAATGGTGATGGTAGAATGATGTGTTAAACTTGTGAAGCTTTTGCTTTGAGGATGGCAGGACATAAAAGAATGTCTTGGAGAGAGAAAAGGGAGATGAATAGCGAAATAAAAGGATGTGAGGAAGCATCATGTGTTCATTTCTTGGGTCCCATGAGTCATACAAAGGCTCTATAATTTTACTTTGAGTAATATGGGAAGCTGTTGAAGTTGGGGAACATTGCCTAAACTCTTCTTGTTTATTTGTCATTCATGTGAATACCCAAGATCTGCCAGAAATTTCTGAATAAAATCTTAAAGCCATTGCAATTCAATTTTAATTTGTTTTTTAAAAGAATGGCTTCTGTGTCGGGTCCTTTAACATAAGGCTGCTCTTGACTCATAAGGGATGTGTTTTCCACATAGAACCATGTCACTCATTAAGGGTCTTCTTTCTGATCCATTTCTACTATTCTTTTACCCCTTTACTATCTTTCTAGTTAAGTGACAACTGTGGACCCAAACAGGCAAGACAGTGTATGTATGCTCTGCATGGGTAGAGTGAATTCAAAGAAGTCAGCTGAGGCTTCAGTGACAGGACACCCAGCTGGGAAGAGGAAAGATGGGGGTGGGAGCAGCTGTGAATGCAGATTTAAGTGGCCAGGCAAGACAATGGCCTGTCATGATAAGCAACTTCCCTGCAAAGGTCATCAGCCCATCACACAGACACAACACTCACACCCTGGCTTTTGTATAGGCTGAAGTTTCACTCACGAGAGGAGCCCATTGCGGATCTCTGAGAAAAAGGTTAAAGATCATTGTGGCAATTAGCCAGTTGATCAAGAAAGAGACATTCTTTGATATCCACACTCACATGTCTTGCCCTCCCATATGTAAGCACCCTTCTCCTGCTTCCTTCTACAGCAGCAGAACTGTATCCTAGCTTTAAGAGTAATCTCTCTACACTAGACAGCAATTTGAAAACAGTCTCAACTCTCCCTGACTTTTCCAGGTTGGATGTGGGAGGGAGTCCCTGGGGGGTTTTGCTCTTGGAGTCCAGTACAGACTGGCTGTTGGCTTGCTGGGCTTTTGAGAAGTCAAATTTGTCTTCCCTGGTGCTTAATCTCTTCAGGCTTTCAGATCACCTGTAGTGTCTTTTTAAAGAGACTGTTTGGCTCTACCTTCTTGCCCTTTGTAGTACTTTTTTTTTTCCCCAGAAAAGAGGTCCTGGAGGCTTAGGGGCAATTCTTCTCCCTATTCGTCCTCTTCCTTCATGTGTGCATATGTATGCGGTGTGAAGGGGGTGGGTGTGGACAAAGACACGTGGAGTTCAGAAGAGAGCATCAGGTGTGGGTCTTCACACTCCACCTGTTTGGGGCAGGTCTCTCAGTCCTTTCCTACTGTGTTGTGTACACCTGGCTAGCAGGCCCTCTTTTCCGTTTTGCTGGACCTCTTCAGACCTGCACTTGGGAGATGTCTGGTGACCTAGGTGGAAAAGAAAAGCAGAGAGAGAACAAGTGTGGATGAGTCCTGGAGTTTGATGCTGCAGAGCGATTGCACCTCATGTTTGCTAGCTATTCGCTTCTCTTGTTGGCATAGCTTCCAAATCTGTTTGATTTTTAAATTTCTTCCCTCCCTCCCTCCTGTCTTTCTTTCTTTCTTTCTTTCTTTCTTTCTTTCTTTCTTTCTTTCT
>CAJQZJ010032716.1:3278210-3289149 GCA_907164525.1 Lophiomys imhausi
TCTTTCTTTCTTTCTTTCTTTCTTTCTTTCTTTCTTTCTTTCTTTCTTTCTTTCTTTCTTTCTTTCTTTCCCCCTTCTCCTCCTTTTTCTTTCTTAATCTGATTTCACAGAATCAGAATTCACAGGGTTCCCGCAGCAGGCTATTTCCTAAGACCTATGAAATAGGAAAACCAGTCACTCAGTGACTTTCCTCACCAATTTACCATCTAAATGTGAACTTATTTTTCCTTACAAGAATCAGGTTTAGGCATTGCTATTCCCAATGCACATATGATAAATTGACCTAAGACGTCGCTCAGCATCTTCCCTCCCTTTCCACCTCTATAAGACAAGAACAGGACACTCCTGCCAACTTTGACCAAAACCATAGAAACAGAATTTCCTTCTAGAAGCTCCTTTGGAGGCTGGGGAGAAGGCTCAGTGGGTAAGGTACTTGCTACACAAGCATGAGGACCCGAGTTCAGATCTTCAGTGCACATGTAACATGACAGGAGTGGCACCATGTGTCAATAATCCCCGGGCTAGGAGGTGGAGACCAGAGGTCCCAGAGGCTGATTGGCCAGCTTGTCTAGTTGAATTGATGAGTTCTAAGTTCAGTGTCTCAAAAAACAAAGTGGAGAGAGAGGAAATCACCCGATAGTGACCTCTGTTTATTGTGGGCATGCATACCTATGGGAACACACACACACAGACACACGTGCATGCACACATACACACACACATGGATGCACACACACAAGCAGTACTATTTTTGTGGTCTCGGTGATGTGATGAGCCCCCCCCCCATCTCATTCTCTATTCCCAATGGCAAAGCTTCTGCAAGTGAGAATAATATGACTGAAGTCTCTCTTCATTTCTCTTTTTAGGGGAATTCAGCTTCCAAGAGCCAGCCATGTGTCTTTCCATAGTTGATTTTTATATTCCCTTGTAGCTTTGGTAGTAGACATACAGGATTCAGAGTTACAGTGGGATATATGCTTGTGAAATTAATCTCAACTGCTTTAACCTGTAGGTGCTTCTGTTCATGGAATAAACAAGTCCTACCCGCTGACCAGATGTTAAAAATGGATACCAAAGTGAAGCATAAAGGCTTTCTCTAAGCCGACCCTCTTGAAGAAGAAATGATCACAATTTAACATAACGAGAATAATTAATAAGGAGTGTGCCAGTGACCTTGAATATTAATATTGTTTCCTTTTGCTGTAAACAAACCCAGCTATTTTATTATTATTTTAGTGTGTAACTTGGCATGAACACTCCTTTTCACATAATTTCCCCAGGTGACTTTTGTCTCCTTGGCAATTTCCGGCTTTAATAAAGAAAACCTAATTAAGAAGGAGCTGTTGATTGGTTTGCTAGTGTAATTAACACAGGTGATGCTAATGAGCTTCTATGAAACCAATGGTTTATGGGAAAAATAAACAGACCGTTGTTACATATGGTCCAACTGATATCTGCACTCTGGAGTAAGTGATGATTCCCAAGTCTCCTGTGAGTGGTTTGTGGGCATGGAACAGGCAGATAAAACATTTCATAAGATTCATTAGTGGAATCAGACCAAATTGAGAGCAAAAGTCTCTATGTTAGGCTATATAAAATATATAATCTTTGGCTGGAGTGCCTGGTAGATCTTTTTATTTAATTTAATTTTTAAATTTAAAACTTTCACATTATTGAAAAAAATGGCAGACTTCCCTTCCTTCATTTGGGGTGTTCATGCTTCTCACTGTAGGCACTGCAAGTTTGCAGCCTCTGGACACACACCTTAGTTTTTGCTCTCTTTTCCCTGGCTTGCGGATGGATGCTCTGTCCAGATGGATGTGGACGCTGGGAGTTTCCTTTCTCAGCCTACACCTGCTTCCTGAGAAACTGTAGAGATTTGGATTTTCGGCGACTTCCATAGTGACCCAGAAAAAGCAGGTTTCCTCTTTTGCCTTTTCTTACTTTGTTGGGCAGGGAGAAGAGGTAAGGACAGAGCAGCAGGTCTTAGGTAACAAGAACTCATTGGTGAGCAACATCCCTGTTGTGTCACCTGTGAAATTTACCCCAAATACCTGATAGTTTATAAAAAGCTTCCCGCAGTTTCTAAATAGATTGAAGAAGCCATTTGTATGAGAGATCAATATGTACAAGACCTAGATATTTACATGGTTTTCCTAAATCTATTTCTATCGTTCTTCAGATTGGCTTTTCAGATAAGTAGCTTTTCTTCATTTTAAAAATATTTTCTTCATCAGCTAGTTGCTCCTCTCCTCCTTCTGTATCTCTCTCCCCTTCCCATCTCTATCCCTATCCCTGTCTTCATCTCTCTCCTGTTTCTAAATCTGCCTGCTCTACTTTGCCTCTTGACTAGTACTATGACCAAAAAAAAAAAAAAAAAAAAAAAAAAAAACAAGAGACATTCTATATCTTGCTGTGCACCTCCAGGGACATCTTTTGAACTCTCATAATTTGTATTTATTGCCACCCACTTTGTAAGTTCACAGTTTAATTTGCCAGCAGTGGCAGTGTTAGGCCGACACAGTAAAACAAGATAACGTTAAAATGTCAGGATGAGAGGGGCATGAATGATGCATTACCCTAGCCAGGACTTGGCTTGTCATTCCCTTCCGCCAATGTGATGTTAAGTACCTTTTGAGAGCTCTGTCTGACTGGTAATACTCCGAGATAGGATCATTAGTTCACTGTTCTGATTAGGAAGCTGCTATGCTTGATTAACTCTTCTTGGACTAGGTCCTCAGAGGAAGCATCAAGCGGGTCCCCCTGGCTTCGACATCTAGAACTAATTTATAATTATTTTGCTGTGATTATTTGTAGTTGTTGACATGTGTTTTTCTATGATGTGGTACTTAATAGAGAGAAGATAAGCATGTTCAAGTTCCATGTTTAGTCCACGTTTCAGTGATGCTCTGGAGTTACACCCCACCCCTGGACAGACAAGTTATCATCTTTAATAGTGTCTCTGCATAATTCATGCATAAACCTCTTAAGATTCCCAAGTTTTGGAGACTATTCCCTTCATAGTTTTCTGAAAACTTGTGATCCTGGGAAGATATTGGCTGAATACATGGGTGTGCACAGTGGCAAATTCACGTGCAGGGTTGCACGTGTCTTGCAGATGTCTCCAAAATGATACGTCATCAGTCTTGGGGATAGGAAAGCACTCTAGACTTCCCCACTCCTCCAACACACCTCACCGCATGCCTTCCCAAAGAAAACCGGCTAGCTGACTGCTTTCCGAAATCCTGGCAATATTGATTCTCTGCAAGTACATAACTCCTTGTCTCTTTCCAACTTGACACCTGATGATAGTTACTCTTTCATAAAGATGGTATTTTAGTGCCTTTCCAACGTAGATTTTGGCAGAGCATGTTCAGAAAGACCAGGAAGTTAGTATGAGAGTTACGAAGAGGAAATGTGTCCTACATAGGTCGTGGTGGTACCCAAGACCAACTGACGCATTGCAAGAAGGGGTTGCATTTCATAATAAGAATAGATAGTGATTCTGCCCTACAATTCAAGAGAGAAACATGTTTTATTTAGCCTTTCAAAAATAAGAATACTGCTGGGCGGTGGTGGCGCACGCCTTTAATCCCAGCACTTGGGAGGCAGAGGCAGGCGGATCTTTGTGAGTTCGAGGCCAGCCTGGTCTACAAAGTGAGTCCAGGACAGCCAAGGATACACAGAGAAACCCTGTCTCGAAAAAAAAAAAAAAAACCTCGGGCTGGAGAGATGGCTCAGCGATTAAGAGCACTGGCTAGTGCTCTTCCCGAGGTCCTGAGTTCAATTCCCAGCAACCACATGGTGGCTCACAACCATCCACAATGTGATCTGATGCCCTTTTCTGGCTGCAGGTGTACATGCAGATAGAGCATTAATATACATAATATAAATAAATAAATTCTTAAAAAAAAAAACAAAAATAAGAATACTTTCATTCTCTTAATGTTAGGCAGAAATAGAGGGGGAACCACCTGGGATTGACTGATATAACTTCCAAACCACTGTGTGAAGAATCTAGCACATTTTTAAGTTAACTAGATGAAGTTATTGCTAAGGATTGGTCCTTAGTCCTCCAGTATCCTTCCAAATGCCTTACTTTCTGAAAGGCCTCCTCTTCTTCCCCCTCCTCCCCCTCCTCCTCTCCTAAGTCTATGCAGACCCAGAAATTTGGGGTGCTATTATAGATGCCTCTGATAAACCTGGGGTTACCTAGAGCATGTTAACAGCACCACCCCATTATATATCTTTATAATATACTTGATGTCTGCCTACTATTCTTCACCGTCGGCTCAAGACAGTCTGTGTTCTGTTTGGAGATTTCTTGGCAGCACACACTTGGCTGTAGGTACGACAAATGGGCCGTGAGCAATTGGTATTAAAAATACAACCATGACTTGCTGGTCCAAGGAGGTGATTGGACCTCATTTTTAAGACCAAGCCATGTGTCTGTCTTTGGAGGGACATGGTTACCTGGGTGGAGGAGTTGAATCTGAAAGTAAAGTCTCCAAAAAGGAACTGGTGGCTTTTATGGCAGTGATTACAATAAACCCTGATAGACATAGGAAAGAAAGTCTGTTGAGAGTATTAGGTCTGTGAATTGCCATTTAACACTATATAGATTTGTTAAGGGGGAATGATTTATAGCAAATTGTAGTTTTTGATAATTTTCTTTGTGAACATATTTTTTTTAAATGGTTTTTACCCAGCAAACTGACATAGTCAGTGAGATTTGGCTGTAATTCTCTTTTTGTAGATGGAAGTGGAGGCATCAAAAAATAAATATATGTATTTTTTCTAACCATGCAAAAAGGCAGTCATGGTATTGTTGGAATCACTTTCTTTTTCTGTCTGTGTCTATCCCTCTCTTTCTGACTTGGTCTGTTCCTCTCCCTGTCTGTCTGTCTCTCTCATTTGTCCTCTCCTGTTTGTGTAGAGATCAAGTTGAGCAACAGATGAGCCCTGCCCAAAGTCTAAACTCTTTTATAAATTGTTATCATGCTGGGTTTGGTGGTACATCCTTTTAACATAGCACTTAGGAGCAAGAGGATCTCTGTGAGTTCAAGATCAGCCTGCTCTACATATTGAATTCCACAGTAGCCACAGATACATAGTGAGACCCTTTCTCAAAATAAATAAGTAAATAAGTAAATCTGCTATTATGTGCAAATTCTTTTCCTAGTCCTTTTCTCACCGAAGGGAAGAGGAGCATGGAGTTAGGAAAGAAATGCTGAACAACCAAGAAAATAGGAAATAAAAAAATATTCTCCCCTTCAAAGTCACACATGACAGCAAACACTTCAGGGAGCCAATGGATATGACTTCTTGGGGAAATAGCGGTGGGAACTGAATTATGATGATTTGTTCAGATCTTCCCTTCTGCACTGCTGAAGGTTTCCTGTGTCTTGAATGGGTCCAGAGAACAAAATGAAACTCTTCCCAATTCTATCTACCCTTTTTTTTTTTTGCTTTAAGCCAAGGCTCTGCTGCACCATTACGGTGTAGATGATCATATTTAAAACCTGTGATGACACCATTGCACCCATCTGAATGATTAATCTGCTCATTAAAAGAGCGCCGATGGGCTAGTCTAATTGGAACATGGATCTTCTTAAAGGACGTCACAGGGTCGGGAATAGGAAATATTACTCATAACATAAAGTAGGGATTAATTATGCTACTAAATACTACTGTGTGAAGTTTACATATGGGTCTGGTTAGAGACAAGGATTAGGAAAAGTGTGCCATCCCATTTCATAATATTTACGCCAAATTTAAGGCATGTGGCATGTCCCTACTTTAATCTCAAATCTTAGATCAACATTTAAGAAAAGCTATTTTAAACTCAAATGCCACAGGAGGCTTAGAGATTGGGAAAAACACAGAATTTGTATGACCGAATCACTCTGACTGACCTGGGAAGGCTTTTAAAAACAAGAGCTGAGACCCAACGCTGCAATCTCTCTTCAACGCAAAACCTTTAACTTTAGAATGGTGTTCATCTTTCTAGAGTTGAAAAGTACAATTGGGATGGTTAAGGAAACATGCAAATTAATCAGGTACAAGTTTACAATCATCCTCAACTCCCACAACCTTTATTTATTTATGTGCAAAAAAAGTATGTAGAAGAGATGTTCAAGTAATGTGTGGCAAAGCTGTAAGGAGCTTTGCACTGGCTTCGAAGGGGACGAGGTGATTTGAACCACCATTTTAACACTTTTCTGTTGCAGTGACTGTGTGTGTACACGGTCAGTAAGCTAACTTACAACATGGAGGTGAATTCTGGAGCTTTCAGGGTGAAAAATATTTTTGTCTACTTTTTTTTTTTAAAAAGCCAGGGTCTCATGCAATTCAAACTGGCCTCAAACTTGGTATAGGACCTTGAACTTCTGATCTCCCGCTTTCACCTCTAGAGTTCTAGGACTGCAGATGTGTGATGTCATGCTCATATGTGCAATGGATGGAACAGGACGCAGAGCTTTGGGCATGTTTAGCAAGTGCTCTACAGTCAGCCACATCTCCACCTCCTCAAAGAACCTCGAAGCTCTTTCATTCTGTCTCTCTCCTGGGAAGAGTGTGGGAGCACAATTCTCACACAGCTAGTGACAGGCCAGAGCTAAACACCACACAGTTTCTGACTCACAGTCCTGTGCTATTTTCAACCCCTTCAGTCTGGTTACCAGATATCTTGACACTCTGGATTATTTGTTTGACGCATCATGTCTTAAGATATCTCTGTTTACTGAAGTTAGATCTGTTTGACAAATGCAAACTGTTTTCTTAAACATCCTGAGGATTTGTGGCATTTCCACTACTTGAAATCTCATATTCTTTTTATTTTTTTTTAACTTCTAGACATATGTCATGTCCTGTGTGAAGTAAAAAAAATGCATTGTTGTTCCTCTAGAATAAACAGACTACCGTGCTGGCTGCTGCAGCCAGACAAGCAAAGAAAATGAGAGCTCTTGGATCTAAGTGGGCCCCACCTGTCTGAGGAACTTGGAGGGTTGTATTACCAGTTATAGGGGGGACTGCCAAACTCTGAGTACTTCCTTGGACTTTGGTGACCTTGGAATGCTTCTGGGATTGGTGATGTACTAGGTCTAGATGCTGAGATTACAGATGTGTCCCATTATGCTGTTTCTGTGATGCTGGGATGGAACCCAGGGCTTCACGTGTGCCAAGCAGGCACTCTACCAACTGAGCTATGTCTCCAGCTTAGCAGCTGGTCAGTTAAAGCCCCTCTGTACCTTTGGACCCCCGTAGCTATCTTTCATATTTGCTTCATCCTCTCCACTCTATTGTACTTATTGGGCTAAATGCCCTAGCATCTCTCCTTCAGGTTCTTAGAGTAACTTACTGGCTTTACTCAGTGAGTCTCCTCCTTGAGTTCTAGAATGATCTTTCTGACATCAGACCCCTGCTTGAAGACAGGTTATTTATACAGTCTGGCTCCTTGAAGCCCCTCCCTGCCTGTGGTGTCCCCCACCTTCCTTCCTGCTGCTTCCCTCTTGCTGGGCCATCTCACACTGACAGAACTGGATGACCACTGCTTATACATCCGATTTCTCCAGTGTTGCCTGTCTTGGCATCTTGACTCTCCTTGGTCTCCCTCTTTCTTTTGGCTGTCTAAGTGAGTATAGCATTTTGCTCTTTTCAGACCCACTCCTGCCAACTATAGTGTGAACCCCACTTTTTTTTTAAATCATAGTGGGTTTCACCTGACACAGTAACAACCACTGCATAGTTTCTCTGCAGCAGAGCTCTTGTAAGGCAGACCATGTTGTCAGTATTGGTTTCCTATTGCCATTTCCAAGTGCTGTGTCTGCTTCAAAAACAGGAAATCCATAAACATTTTGGGGAGGAAAGAAAGAAATAGATCCCAGCAGATTACCTTCTAGTAAGCTGTACAAAGGAAAACACTATAACATTTTTTTTTTGGTTAGATATTCCATCATACACGATGTCTTCTTTTCTCATCTCACTTCCCCTCTCCTTTCTCTTCTGCTCTCCTCCGCTCTCTCTCCTCCTCTTCCTCCTCCTTCTTCTCCCTACCCTTCCCTTTCTCCTTTCCTTCCTTCTTTCTCACCATGTAGTCTAGACTGGCCTGGAACCTGATACCCTTCTGCCTCAGCCTCCTGAGTAATTTGATTTACAGGGCATGAACCCACGTGCCCATTGATACTTTCTCTAATAGCTGATGCAAACTTCTTGATGTCGAAGTTTCATGTCTTGGTTCTCCCTCTTTGATTTTTTTTTTGTTTTTTGCTCCCTCAAGTTACATGATGGATCTTTGACACTGTCTTCTCTGCTATCTCTTTGAAAACTCTGTCTCACTGTAATAATAACACATTTTTCCCTTTCACTTCTCCCACTCTGTGGTGTGTTTCACATGTAGTAGATGCCTAAGGAGGCCAGAAGAGGTTAGCAAAATTGGTTTCCAACCAGACAGAAATGCTTTGTCATTGATTTTTTGCTGTATTCTTTAAGCCTGGGCTGTGACATGTCTTGGAGTCAGTCCCAACACTGTTCTGACTGTGACCAGATGTTGGAGATGGGATTTTGAAAGAAACCCATGCTGTCGTTGTCTCAACGTTAATGGCAAAGTATTGCTGTAAAGCTGTTGGGAAAATGTTTATTTTCTGAGGTAAGCCTCTGAACATTTTTTAGGACTCGAGAATATGTCCAGGAAAGCTTCCTTTAGAACTTGAGATCTGGTGGAAACCATTGTTGTCCCATAATGGAGCAGGCATTTGAACAGAGTGGTGTTCAGTATGCATAACTCACTGCTAAGATGTCACACCCTGCAAGTGAAAATGTGATCTGTGAGCCACCAAGAAGTGGCTGGAGAATTGGGGTGCCTTGTGAATGCTCTGTCTCCTTGCTGGTAAAGGGGTTCATTCATTGTCTTTGTTAAATGACAGTGTGGCTATGGGGTGTATGGTGGGAAATCACTGCGGAAAACAATGGGGGACACTTAGATAGGCACTCACTCTCCTGCATTGTTTTCCTCAGTCATAGAATTGGGAGCCTCTTTTTAAGAATAGAACTTACTCACAATTGAAACAAACTTATCCTCGAAGGGGAGGAAATAGAGGCCACAGGTATGACCCTGGTCCCACAGGTGGGATTTGTAGCTGGTCCTTCTACCTCTAATTAGTTGTTTTTTACTCTGCACTGAAAAACCTTCATATAGGCTTTGAAAAAATGCTTCTTTTAAAACAAACAAACAAACAAACCCCAGTATATACTCAGTTTACTACAGAAAGTGTCGAGAGTAGGCAGAGGGCTGTGAATAGGGTGGAATAAGTTACATTCTGATAAAACAAAGCTTTGCCACAGGGATACTATTTCACAGCTCAGACAGTCTTCCCAGTCCTGCAAAGCATCCCTGGAGTGTGTGAGTCACAAGGTGCTCACTGGCATATTTATCCTAAAGGCCAAGAGGAGCGTGGCTTCTGGCTTCTGAGTGTCCTTGACTTACTGAGAAGGGCGTGTGGTCTTAGGCTCACCTATCTTCTCCCAGTTTTTGGTCCTTCATAGCACAAGTGTGGTCTCAGAGGCTGTTCACTCAGACACTCCTAGTCTCATGTGCTCCTTTGCTTCCCTACAGGGAGGGAACTAAGAAATGCCCGTTTTGTTTCCAGGACATTTGATAAGGGGGCTGTGTTCACGGGATGGGCTAAATGGGCTAAAAAAAAAAATGCTATTTGCTTAGCTGGAACAATTCTGCCCCTCAAGCCACCACCAGCTTCATCAGATCACTTCAGCCGAGCCCTGTGCCAACATCAGCATCAGTCCAAATCTCCCGCAATGGGCAGCCCTCAGCCTTTGTGTGAAAAGAGGGTTAATTGGTCTGTGAGTGGAACAGGTACAAAGTGGACACAAATAAAAAGAGTGTTCTTGCACCACTCACTGCTCAGGTCTGGGTCAGCGTTATCCAGTCTATCCTGTCTTATTTGGGAAAAGTCTTCCCAGAATACAGCTTTTTCACTTTTCTCTTCTTTTAAAAAGGCTCTCTCCAGCCGGAAGCTTAGCCATGCACACACACACGCTCACACACAGATATGTATATATGTGCATGCTGTAAAAAATTTTAAAGATAGAAATTACTTTAATGGATAGCAGTTGCACTGGGTGCAAGTGGTAAGTATGTCCTTTATCTCTCGTTGCTAAAATTGTTTTTTAAAAAAATTTTAAAAAAGAAAGAATGAATGGGTTACTTATGTTCTTTGAAGAACATTTGAAAGGTCATAGATGGAGAAGTAAACATTTAAAAAAAAAGTTTGGACTTGGAGAAAGTATCCCTTTACATTTTTCCAGTCTTATGTTTGGGATATCATCTGCATATCTGCATGGTATGTTTATAAAATGGAATTATATTGTTTTGTAATGTGCTTTCTTGCTGACTGTGCTGTGAATGTTCTAAAGTATTGCAGAAGGCTTGGAATACTTGTGCGGCATTATATCCCATGGACATCATTCATGAAGACATCTGTCTGATCTGGCATCCTTAGCCCATGCTCACTTTTGCTTGCTTTGCTGTTGCTCAAATAGCATGATGGGCTATCTTGTGTTCAAATCTTTGGATTGTGATGTCAGTTTTTGTCTTTAGGCTTAACTTTCTAGTAATGTGCTCTTTGATTTAAAAGAGATGGATATTTTTAAGCCTTTTGCTTCAATGTGGCTAAGTTTCCCTCCAGACATATGAAACCTGTTTATACTCCCACTTGTTAAAAGGAGTACGGCTGACTGGCACCCTCCACAAACTCCACTAAGAAACTGCTTACTTAAGCAACTGAAATCCGTTCTGTACTTCCAATTGCAACCTGCATTTTGAGATTTGAGAGATTGAAATTTTTTCTGTTTTTTTTTTTTTGGTCATATATGTGTGTGTGTGTGTGTGTGTGTGTGTGTGTGTGTGTGTGTGTGTGTGTGT